>CM062077.1:18801787-19398506 GCA_031163375.1 Conogethes punctiferalis | reverse complement strand
TGGATCTCCTTTGTTTTTTATGACCGCCTGGATCATGGAAGGCGTGGCAACTTTCCTGTCGTATGTCCAGCCTATCTTGGCGAATAAATCGATGACGTTAGCGGTGACATTCCTGGGGTACGGCAACTCCGCAGCTTTGTAGTCCCAGGGGAACGTGTGGTGGTAGTTGTGCCAGCCTTCTCCCATTGCTACTATGGATACGCCTTTGTTTTCAACAGGCATGATGTGGCTGAAATTAAGATAAAGTTTAGCAAGTAGGTACCTACAGAAACTTCCTATTTACTTAATACACTGATACCTACATAATAGATAGAGCTATTTCATATTTGGTATCTGTTTTGGTATCAGATATCTAAGTAAATATTGTCTAAACTAATAAAAGGACGCGCCCCACTCCTTAGTAATGTGCCATGCAATAAACATTTGAACATTTAGTTATTTTATTTAGATGTGTGAGCGCAGATATTAACACCGGCACATGTGTGTGGGAGCGCCGACTATTTAGTGAACTATGATTTGTATGTGCACATGACGACCGACAAGTCGGATGATGAATCCGACAACGCTCTGTCTCTTGGGGAACATGATGAGGCTGATGAAAAGTTTTGGACTGGAGCCTTTTGGACAGAAAATGCGGCGTGGAACGCTTTCTAGCGAGATGGGCTGACGATATAATAAAAGCGGCAGGATGGGGCTGGATGCGGACAGCTTGCATTAAATTCCGTTTGTCCGTTATTGCGTGAAAGAGTAACAAATATCCATCCATACATCCACCACCATCCACCCAAACAAACTTTCTCGTTTATAATTATTAGTAGGATATCTCACCGGTCATATGGCTTATAGCCCCAGAGATGAGCAAAGCTGTTGACGGACCACGTGAAGTTGACTAGAAGCATGTAGCGCAGGCCTTGACAGAATGTCGCGGCTACCCACGAGTCTCCCAGGAGCATCACCTGAACTAGCATCGGAATTATAAAGCAGAACAGCGCTTTGAACACCGCGAAGTATCTGAAAAGAAAATGCGCCGCTTCAATAATAAATAAAATTTAATAAAAGCAAAACGGTTCATTTCTGAATATTATGTTACCTATATATACATTTACGAGTACTAATGAAAAACGCAAGTCATACCAACAAAGTCAAAGTCAAAATAATCTTTATTCGTATAGGTTTACCTAATTTTTATAGAATTATTGATGACATGACTCGGACTTAATTTGTTTTATTGACTACATGTATAAAATATTGACATTTGTACCTAATCTAATATTGTGACATTTGTACCTAATTTGACATTTTGTATCCTCATGTTTTCCTAGTTAAAATTCATTGTTTTGTAATTTCAATGCTCATGCGATGCTCAATGCGATTTTCAACATAATCAATGAGACATTTCTTATTTCTTTGAACTTGTAAGCGTTTTGGATTAATCTGTAAGCTACAAGTGTTTATTAAATAAATAAATAAATATCTTAAAGTAATGAAATCTAGACAAAGTCGTGCCAAGTCTAAGGTACTGCGGTTTCTTAATTATTATAGTTAATGTTGTGTGACTTGGCCGTTGAACATTCGTATATGTATGGGATTACTAATTTACTTATGCAGTTAATGTAAGTATCTAGAAAACTAAACCGAAATTGAAAAATATTTTATTTTTTCCTTGATTCATACACTAAACACTAATTATATTCTAAACTAGCTGTGCCAGGAGCGGCGCACGCTAGGATATCGGGTTTCAAAAATAACGGACTTCCAGAAAATGGTGCCTAAATTTTAAGTTAGACCTCCAATGGCAAAGCAATACAATGGTGGAAACCGCATTCAATTCCAAGCAGAAGTTTATGCATGATGCGCGTTCAAACATACAGATAAATATTTCTCCCGTTTTCCCAACATTTCCCTTCACTGCTCTGCTCCTACTGATCTCAGCGTGATGAAAAGTATACTATACCTAACCTGCCCAGGAGTATGAAGAATAATTATAAGTATATAGATAGAAGACGACGAAACCAACTTGAGGTCTAGGTGCCTATTTAGCTAGCCCCGTGATCACGGACTTTCTGAAATTCTATCCTTACGATAAACTTCCTTAGGGCCAGTTCACATCGAGACGCTGGGTCAGTGCCCTAACATGCAAAAAAGCGGGCACTCACTTTGTATGGAATCGAACTAATGGATCACCGTAAATATCGCTCATGTCGATTTTGGCACCCTCCCGCAACACGTCTGGGTGCTTTTTCATCATTAGCCAGCCCATGTGCGCGAAAAAGAAGCCCCTGTTCGCGTTGTGAGGGTCGGCGTCAGTCTCGGAGAATTTGTGGTGCACGCGATGGTCACGCACCCATTGGACTATGTTGTTCTGTGAATAAGCGAGAAGGGAGGTGAATTTAAGATAGGTATATAACACATAATAATAAAACAGTAATAAAAGTGTGTCTGTCAGCTGTCATCAGATAAATATGTGTGCACGTAAGCTACATTTACTTACTATGCTACGTTAAGCTAATAGCTACGTTATGTAAGTTTTTAAAAGCTCAGCGCCGTGCCCGCTGTCCTCTTGGTCCTTATGCCTTGCCCCTAAGCTCTAACCATAACCTGGTGAAGCCCTGATAGCCAGAGATACTCTAGGTAAGTCGTAATGATTAGTCATTACGACTCGGGTCACCTCATTCGGGTCTCCCCACATTTATCGACGCGGAATCGGCTTAAGCCGAGTGCGTATCAACATTCTAGGTACGTTTACTTACATACGTTTCGCCGTCGGCCGGCGTCGTGACGCGTCGTCCGAGCTGATGCGAATGGCACCCATTATATCATAGTAACACCCATTATATCATAGATATAAAGGCTTTTTTGACCGGCGTTAGCCGATTTCGCGTCGATAAATGTGGGGAGACCCTTATACTCGTAGTACAATGGCGACCAGCGTCTTACGTATTTTCTTAGTATTTGAAACTTACCTGTCCAGCACAGGAGTAGCACACGAGTAGGATGATTTGCATCGGTTTCGTTGCCTTGTAGGAGCGGTGGGTCCAGTAGCGGTGCGCACCGCCCGTCACCCCAAAACCACCTATTTGGCCCATTAAGTAACCTGGAAGAGCAATGTTTTAAAGTTTAGCCACTAATATATTATCTATTAAAAATGGAATCCGATGTCTCGTGTTTCACATCCTTCCTATCATGTGATTCTGTTAACGAAGACACTATTTACTGGCCTAGATGGATGGTGTCATGGCTTATTATCGAGCGTAAAAAAGTAACTATGCTTTGCTACGATAAATACTTTGTGGTAGGTAGTTAGATAAGTAAGTAGGCACTAATTAAATGCAATTTGGAGTAGTAGGTTACATTAGTATCCACCTAATTTATGCACCCTGTGGTATGAGGTGTAACAATACTAACGAGGTATCTGTTGCCTTTAAGAGGTGACTAAGGGGCAGCGCAGACGACAGACTATCCGTGACGCACTTTTTAGAACCTATGCAATTGTATGCAGTAGGTAATGCACACGACGCGCAAAAATCTGTCGCGGATATTTCACAGACTCAACGCACACGACGCACATCTTCGATAATTCTGTCGGCAGAGCTGTAGGGACCTAGATGCTCTTTTTAAATGTCTCAGACGCAGACTCTATCGCACAAAAAGTGTGCCGTCTGCGCTGTACCTAAAAAGGCATACTGGGTTGTGGCGCACTGGCTCCCTGCCTTCAGACACTCGTGGCTATTGACGTCGCACCACAACGCGTGCAACGTAGGCGGCGCACCCTACTTGACGAAGGGCCCTGTCCAGTTCCGAATTCCAATGGGGATCCCGACCCTCCTCGGCGCTCCTAGCGGACCACCAGCTGGTATAGTCGATTTCTCGAAAGACTCCGCTAGAAGTGAGTCCCACATAACTCAAATGCATTTCTAACATAAAAAAACCTAGTATATGATAATTAGAGATGTTCCGACTAGTCGGTAAAGCCGACTATCCGGCCACTATTGTAGTCGCCGATTAGTCGGCGACTAATCGGCAAAAAGCGCCGACTATCCGGCTTCTTACGTTGTATGAATTTCTCAATAATATGCATGAGGGGGAACTACATGAAATAAAAACCTTGATTAAATTTTAATTCTACTTGTTCACTTCAATGAATAGGTAGGTAATAACAGTATTATCTTTCGTTATGCACAAAATTTTTTTTACACTAAAACACCGCTCTCGGATATTACACAAGCAAAACATGTTCCGTCCGACACGCTAGCGGGCGGCGTATGCGATTGTGTGCGAATCATCCGTAAAAGAAGCGTTAGGTACGGAAATCCCCGAAACCGTAATCGGCTTAGCCGACTAGTCGGTCTTATTACAACCGACTAATCGGCTAGTCGGCGAAAGTCATAATCGGCACATCTCTATTTAATATCTTCTATGATAATATTTTACTAACTCTCGTACGTAAATACTTATCACACGTACTATATTAATAAATAAACATACTTACGTATCACAGTAGGTACGAGAGTTAATAAATTACCAAATGATAATAATCGTGTAAATAAGAACTTTTGAGGGTTCCGTAGCCGAATGGCATAAACGGAACCCTTATAGATTCGTCATGTCTGTCCGTCTGTCCGTCCGTATGTCACAGCCACTTTTTTCCGTAACTACAAGAGACTGATATACTGTGGAAACTTGGTAAGTAGGGGAGAGTGGGGGAAACGCGAACGCGGGGTAATGCCGAATTCAGTGGTTCTAATATGTTAGACAGAGATAGCCATATTTTATTTGCCGTCATTTCCCCAATCATGCCACCACTAGTGCCAGTCAACAACGCGGGAGACGCGGACGCACGTGCTTGTCAAGGTATGGAATTTTCAATATTTTGTATGTTTTTGATGTAATTTTTTGGTAATTTTAAGTTGGTGTAACTTTATTTCTATCTACAATAGTAATTTAGCTTTTACAGTGTGGATACATCACATATTAATCAACTAAATGACAACGACGCATTAGGCAGAATAAATATAACTTAATTTGTTTTTTTGCTATTTTATTGTTTTCGATCCCGTGGGGTAAATGCGAACACTACATGTGGGGCATTTTCGAACGTTCGGTATTACCCCACTCCCTTTTGTTGGTTCCCCGTTCAACATTTTTTAATTATTGTTTCAGATGCCTAGTTCTTACAAAAGAAAGACCGAACTGAACAACTACCATTTTTGGCTACCTAAAGAAAAAATACGAAAGAAAAAGAAAGGGAGGAAGAAAAAGGCAAAAAAGAAAATGAAGACTACTTTTATATTATTTGTAGTGTTAAATTTATAGATACCCCGCTGAAGACTGGATTAAGTGCTACGTGTGCAGTAAATGGGCTCAGGAAAGTTGTACTGACGGACCGTCAACATCGTTAGGCTTTAAATGTGATTTCTGTCGTTACTAATGTTAGTTCGTAATTACCCCACTTGGTGTTCGTATTTACCCGACAAACGTCGGGTAAATCCGAACACTAAAGGTATCGTTTTTCTTTCATTATATCAATATTTACTAAAAAAATATAAATGTTGATTCGTGAATTCGTTAGACAGATAAGTACACTTTATAAATAAAAAAATAGGAAACTCTGTGATCAAAATCCACTGTGTTATTTAAGTTTTCCCTTAGGTGTTCGTATTTCCCCCACTTTCCCCTAAATGTATTCGGTGAACCGCATTAAGATTTTCATTCAAAAATCGATAAAAAACTTAGAACTGAAACTCAATTTTTTTTTATTAAACCCATACTTGTGTGAGGTATCTATGGATAGGTCTTCAAAAATGATACTGAGGTTTCTAACATCATTTATTTCTAAACTGAATAGTTTGCGCGAGAGACGCTTCCAAAGTGGAAAAATGTGTCCCCCCCCCCCCCCCGTAACTTCGGGGACGGGAATAATAAATGTAAAAATAATATATGATGTACATTACCATACAAACTACCACCGAAAATTGGTTTGAACGAGATTTAATAAAATTTTTTATACGTAAATCGTAAACCGCATTTTACCTTTCATTCAATCAACTTCAATATAATAAATAATAAAGAAAAACAAATTTATTTAGATGTGTACGGAACCCTACGTGCGCGAGTCCGACTCGCACTTGGCCGGTTTTTTTTACATTCAATCAGTTTGAAAAGTTTATTATTTATCTTCCTGTGAAGAAGATAAAATTTGTTTCACATGAGAATAGATAAATACTTACTAAATACGAACGTCTCCCATCGAGGTATGCAATTGTTGATTAATACGGCGTACAGTACTCCCAGTGTAATTATCGCATGCATTGTTAATATTGCTATAGCGTCAATCCAACGTATGGGTGTTACAAATCCTATTCTTTTCTCCCAATTTCTTATATATGACATATATTTGTATTCATTTTTTGGTAGGACTTGATCGTAAATATCAGTATTTTGAGTATAAATATCAGTGTTATCGTTAGCTTTGCGTTTTTCTTTAATAATGTTGCTTTTTAAAGACGACTTTAACGTTTGATCAAGTTCATACTCCACGCAGTTAGTTTCTATTTTTTCTATCACTGTGGTTTGGGTTCTCGCTGCTGGCGCCATATTTGGAGGTATCTGAAAGAAACAACAATGTTATAATTAAGTAAACATTAGTGATGTAGGTAGGTACCTATATCCAGAGATGTACAAAATACTTTTCGAAAAGTATTTAAATACAAAATGCAAATACTTTTTTAATATACCTAGTATTTCAAATGCAATTATGCAAATAAAATTACTTAATTAGCACACAAAACGACAAAATTAACTTATGATATGATCGAAGTTCATATTTATATTACATACTTGGCAATGGCAAAAACGGGACCCTTATAGATTCGTCATGTCTGTCTGTCCGTCCGTATGTCACAGCCAGTTAAAACTCAAAAATTTTTTTTTTCATCAAACCTATAGTTACGTGTGGGATATCCATGGATAGGTATTTTAAAATGATGTTGAGGTTTCTAATATAATTTCTTTGCGCGAGAGACTCAAATGTGTGTCTCTCCCCCCCCCCCCCCGGTAACATCTAAAATATGGGCATGATAAAACTAAAAAAACTATTTGATGTGTATTAGTGTATTACTATGCAAACTACTACCTAACGAAAATTGGTTTGACTGTGATCTAGACAGTAGTTTTGTTTTTAAACGTCATAAATCAAATTACTTGATTTTTTCATTCAATCAACTCCAATATATTAAAAAATAAAGAAAAACATTTATTTACCTGTACAGTAGTACGGAACCCTACGTGCGCGACTCTGACTCGCACTTGGCCGGTTTTTGTTTTTACTGAATTGCGGAATGCTTTAGAAAATGAAGCTAAGAATAAAAAAGTATTTTGTATTTTACAAACCATTTTACAAATAAAAAATACGTCTCGAATAGTATTTCAAATAAAATACAAAATACTTTAAAAAAGAAGTACTTAAGTACAAAATCTAAAATACGTATTTTGTATTCGTATTTTGAATACAAGTATTTTAATTATGTCACAACTCTGCCTACATCTACCTAATTAGAGTTGAAGGAACCCTCGTTCTTAAAAGAAACAAATGTTTAAGGTATGACTTGTGATATGAATGCGCGGCTCGTTGTTCCGCGCGGTACAAGACCAAAGTAAATGGATACCTATTTATCGTTCATGGCCGCGCGGCGCCACTTATGAACTTAGCCTAAGGTAGCTTTAGTCTTAGGAAGTCTAATTCGCCGATTCACATATTCTTATTCTTATTTTCGAGTCAATAAACTTTTTAGTAAACCCTTTATCATCATCAGCCTCTCGCAGTTCACTTGCTAGACATAAGCCTCTCCAATTATTCGCTACTTGGCTCGATTCTGGGCTTATCGTATCCACCATTTGCAGTCATCTTGTGCAAATCGTCACTCCACCTGACCCTAGGGGGTTCTGCACTACGTTTTCCCTAATAAATAAAATAACATTAATTTAAATAACATTATCAGTCAAGCAGTCTACTGCTGGACATTGGCCTCTCCAGTTGGTCGCCACTCAGGGCAAACACCTGGAGGATATACCCATAATCGCCACGCTGTGCAGGCGGGTTGGCGGTCGCAGGGCGGTAGCTTCTCGCTCCGGTGACGCTGCTGCCCGTCATCGGTCTGTGGTATTTAGCTATGCCTTCAAATGTGATGGTTATACGGCCACCAGTCGGTTGCCAAGGCCTCGTTTGTTAGGTATAAAGCACGATGCACCACGGGCAGGTGAGGTTGGCTTGGAGCAAAATGATGGTAGGCCGCTCACTTACATCCCTATAAAATAATGAACTCTTAAATGAATAAACTAAGTTTCCATAAATCCCGGCCAGAACTGACTGTAATTGCACTATCAATCAGTGGCCTGGTAGAAATCTTCCATAGTGCAGGTGGTGGGTACAATGGACAGGTGATTAGGTGTGACAGGTACCTAGGTTATTATGTAAGTACCTAAATAGAGTGTCGGAAACAATTTGACATAAAATATGGTTAAAATAATAGTAGTTGGATTAGGGGACAGGGAATGTCAAATCTGAACATGATTGAGCATCACGCGGTGATTAATGGACGCTGGCACGCGACGGAGGTGCTTGAATATGAACCCAATATTAATAAAGACTCAATTACTAGATAACTCATCAGGGGAATACATGTGAAAATAGTCAGTTAGTACAGAACTACAGACAAACATACGGCGGTTCTAATGAAGTTAACTAAAAAATTGGCAGACGTACTTAATTACTGACGAATAATGTTGGTAAGCCTACCTATTTTCTAAAGGAACTGTGTATTTTTTGCTTCTAAGCGTTCAGTACGAAAAACTGTCGCAGTAAACTCCCCATATTGGTAATGTCATATGTAAACGTCAAAGTAACACAAAAAAACAGGGTGTTTGTAGTAAACAGTTTTACCGTAAAACTAATTGGGACTTTTATTTCCAATTAAGTAGTTCTTCGTTTAAATGTAGGAACTACCGAATAAAGGAACTAGTGGAAACATTATTTCTCGATAGTTCTACTACCTACATTTCATATTATACAAAAATCACGCTTGGTAGGCGGGTTGGTGACCGCAGTAGGTTTTATTTGGACCCAGGTAAACGCTGGCCGTACTGGCCGTTTCCTAATATTCCCTTGGTCGTCTTCTACGACACTCACATAATGAGATGGGGTGGTCTGGGCTATTCTGAATCCGGTAACTACACAGACACACTATCACCACACGGTTTTTTGTGTATTCCAGATGTATTATTACTATAGTTTGTGCGTGGTGGTGGCTTTCCTGTTCCTACGGGTCGAGGCCGGGAACTGTCCGCGGGATGCTCAGTCCGCCCTGCCGTTCGTGCTCGAGCATGCGGTGTGGCGCGCCTGGCACCAGGCCATCGTATACACGCCGCACTTGGAGAAGGGTTAGTGGCATGGCATAGCAGCGGCCCGGTGGCTCATTGGCGATAAGCACATACTATCAAGTCTTTTGTAATATTTTCAAGTAGCTGTGAAAACATGATCCCCCCATAAACATTTTCATGTAAAATGTAGCCAAGACGAGAGCGAGATCACATTGCGTGCACTGTCAAAAAGTTATCAGATGTCATGAAGAGCCGAGCTTATTACAACTCTACACGCCCCCAATTCTATAAGCATCTTACTTCACAATCACATACTTAACATCTTTGCCAAAATATGTGGATGGCCGTTTCGCATATATTTAGGGTAGGTACTTTTTTTTCCTCTTTCACAATAGTTCTTACGAAAGCTCAACGTCCAAGCCACATATTTTTGCAAAGACGATAGATTTGTGATTGTGAAGTAAGATGTACCCAGTTTAATTTGTACCCAGATAAACGCTGCCGCCCGTTTCCTGATAATTCCTTAGTCGTCTTCTACGACACCCACGGGATAAAATAGGGTGCTCCTATTCTTTGAAGTGAAATGAAAATAGCTTTATTCACCTGTGTTTAAGTCCTATATACATGAACTTAAAAATAAGTACCTATTTTTGAATCGTCCAGTAAAATGTAGGTAAACAGATTATAACCGATGTGTTCCGAAAGGGGACTCTAACCGGGAAGAACCGGCCAAAAACTTTATATCAGGAAACCATACGGAAAGTAGGCACTTTCCGTGTGGACAAGTGTCAGAGTTTAAGTTTTTCCATGGGATTAGTTTTAAGACGAAGGAGGAGAAACGGGAGAAACAGTCAAATAACTTTTAAGCACATTGATTGTTGAGCATATTATTATGAAAAGTTGTTTGTTTTGCGTCCATAGTCCATAGTCAAAGAACTGCGTGTTTATATGAATTTGATGGTGATAGTATTGATATTATTTTGACATTTTCGGTGCATTTCGGTACTTTTGGCTCTTTAATGTTTGTAGATCCATTTGAGTGCCTTACATGCATATATCTGAGGGCGACTCTAGTATGAAAATGTATGACAGGGGACATTATGCCATACGGTTTCAGAAAGCCTACGATGTGGTAAAAATTAAGAAAAGTAGGTAGGTAAGTACATAATTTAATTAGGTATTTCTTGTAAATACTTAAAAATAGTGGAAAGAACTGGATGATTTTTTGACGGTTTCATCTCTATATTATAAACCGGTGGTAAATTAACGATTTGTAATGATGATTTTATTTATTTCTGATCAACATGAGAAATCAACAGCGTATTGATATCAGGTATCGTAGACGATTCACACACGCACACACATAACACAGTCCACTATAGGTACCTACGTCGCAGTAGTGACTTTTAAAAAAATGAGAATAAGTAGTAGATTCTAATATTATTGTTTTGTTATTAGGTCGTTCATCTGGGTACCTATTGTGTATATTAATTAATTAATTTAATCTTTATGTAAATCTAACTGTGCACAGTTAATAAGTGTACAAAAGGCAGACTTAATGCCACGTACTATTGTGTATATTAATTAATTAATTTAATCTTTATGTAAATCTAACTGTGCACAGTTAATAAGTGTACAAAAGGCAGACTTAATGCCACGTAGGCATTCTCTACCAGTCAACCATTGGGCTAAGCAGAAAGTAATAATAAGGTAGTGTGCCAAAAAAGTTTGAAAAACAAAGACTAATAATAAATGTAATAAAAATAAATTAAATACAAATAATATTTATTATTTTAATATTTATTCTCATTTACAAAAATATAACGTCCTCACCTGTTCGTATTGACTATTACTGGATAATGAACTTCACTCCATAGCCAGTTGCGATATAGACACAAACGTTGAGAAATGAACAAGCACACTGCTTGGTTGCAGCTTGCCTTGGTTTGCAATAGAGGAACCTTACCAAAATCATGTAAATATAAAGACAATACAAGTACCTAGTTAGGTATTCTGAATATTTAATTATTTCTTCGAATAGTGATAACATTGACTTGCGTCAACTTGATTGATGAATGACATCTGTCATTAGGACATGTCACGTCAACTATTTACACTGGTGTACCTACATATACTCCACTCGATAATATTTTGTCAAGATACTATTGGGTATTATTAAAGGTATTATTGTCTGCACGAACTAACTTTATAAGAATTTAGTTACAGCCGAGGCCGTTAACTAAACGCCAATATACAATTAAATGGCTGAATAATCTTTCTATTACACAATCGATCTATACTATAATCTGTCGGTCAATTCATTGAGTGCAACGTTTGACCCACGGTTTAATTTGGCCGAACATCGTGAAATCATAAATATCCAATTTAACTAAATGACTACCCATTTAGTTAAATTGGATATTTATGATTACGATTTTTGGTTAGGGTAGCCTTTTGCCAACTGGACTATACTGGACTATTCCTGGCCCCATGACACCACCCTAAAGGCGCTTGACACAGGAGCTGGGGTTTCTTGTGTGTATTCCCTGCCTCCCTACCATCATGAAGCAGGGTGTCGCTCTCCCGTTGAGAGCGGCGTCAGTCCCACCCACTCGATCCCCCGAGCGGTAGAAAAGCGTAAATTCTGTGTGAGCCTCGTGCTGTGTGCCAATCATTATAGCAACACTCTTCTCTAAAATAGCTTGCCCACTGACAAAAACATACTTTATTCATAATTATTCATGTATTACAAATGTGTAACCTTACGATACCTATACATATTATGCAGACTTCACTTCGCTATCTTTTCTATTTATTCATCCTCTCTCCTTCTATATAAAATGTAGACACACTATGTAGTCCGATGTAAAATCGTCCAAGCATGTAGCACTCTCATTTCTGGTGCCACTGAAAACCAGCGTCGCGGTGCGCCCGCGCCGCGACTTATGCTGAGAGACAGCCATTTTGGATGCATATTGTTTTATAATAGTTAAGTTACCTATTCATAAGCTTTATCCTGTATCATGCTCCAAATAAAATTATTTCATTTCATTTAAATGGATTTTCATAAAGAAAGGGTAGGCAACGCGCGTGTGATACCCCTGGTGTCGTAGGTGTCCATAGGCTGCGGTAACATCAGGCGGGCCGTAGGCATGTTTGCCACCCCAGTGGTATAAAAGAAAGGGTGACCTCAAAAGAAATCAGATTTTATAAATCCTACATACCTACTTCTTGTTTGTTATTATCATCACACGGAGGTGCGGAAGGCACTCGCCCCAAGGAAATTAGGCAACACAGCTGAGGATCGTTGCTAATGGGGCTCAGACCACGGATGCGGAGAGCGTTCCTACGGTCGCTTTGAGAGGGTCGACTGGTTGCGGGCCGGTTTCACGACAGGAACGAGGGGTCTTTTGGGATTTGCTCACATACTTACCTACATGTGTGACGTCTAATTTTGTATGCTTCGCGTAAAAAAATTGTTTAATAGCAATGTTAAATATTATGTTTATGTAATTGGATTTATAAGAAAGCATGTTATAAATATTGAAGTTTAAAGGATGGTTCAGCCATTTAATTGTATATGTACATGTTTTTGAATATATTTTAATGAAGTTTATACTTTTGAAATTGACATTCTGGCTTAATTATGGAGGAGGCTGTCTCCTTTTGATTGCCTTGGTAGTTTATCTGGTAGTGACCTCTGAACCTCTGAACCAAAGGCCGTGGGTTTAAGTCTCGCCGTAGCACATTCATGTGATAAATACCTATGTGTGTTTGTTCTGTCTTGATGTGTTAAACATATTTTGCAAATACTTACTTTTCGATCGGGTGCATACATGTTATTTTTTTTTAGTCCAATATGGAATGTCGAATCACAAAATATCGATGAACGCTAATACGACGCTACAAAAGTTCGATGCACGTTAGTTCGAAAGATCTATAGGGGAGACCGGGTACAAAAGTAACGGCGGGTCGAAAGTAACAAATGCTCTCTAGATTTATCCAATGGGCGAAAGGTCGCTTTGCCGCCTTCAGGTGATAGTCCTGTGTCCTGACT
This sequence comes from Conogethes punctiferalis, assembly GCA_031163375.1. NCBI lineage: Eukaryota > Metazoa > Arthropoda > Insecta > Lepidoptera > Crambidae > Conogethes > Conogethes punctiferalis. The sequence continues at coordinate 19,385,074 of CM062077.1, read as the reverse complement.
ATCACCTGAAGCATTGTATTAGCGTTCATCGATATTTTGTGCTTTGACATTCCGTATTCGACTCGTTATTTTTATTATAAGTAGGTATTGATTGATTTTATTTTCTAAAAAATTTAAGTATTTTTGCTTTATATATCTGTGGGGAACCCACATATCATATTTGCATGTATATATATTTATGTCTATAAAATATTTAAATTCATATTAATATATATTTACATTTATTAATATTATTTACAACTAAAACTAAATAAACACTAAAACTAACTATTCACACTTACACACTAATCACAATAACTATAATAAATAAAAACAATAAAACCTATACAAATATTACGTCAAACGTCAATATTATTCGTAGTTCCGCCGAGCGTGTGCATTGGAGCCGCGCAGTCGATACATCGGTAAACCTATCTGTTGTCCCGCGCGGACCCGTGCGCCGGCGCATCTCCCGGCTCGCTTACGCACACGCGTCTCACCTGTGACGTTAATTGACAGTGCAGACAGTTTTGCAATAGCTACACGCACGCGCGATTAGCTCGTAAACGATTTGCCGAATCTATTCGTAATTACTGTGTATCTGAACTTTCTATCTGTTTTCTTCCGTACTCCTTCTTTTCTGTGGACATTTCTTGTGTGGTGTTTAGTGTGACAATTAATTTGGTGTTGAATAAAAACCTATGTATTTGGCGTTGATTAAAAACTATTGAGTGTGCGTCGAGTTTACCTCTACCTCCGCACACGAAACCCCGACATCAACATCATCAGGTACCATTCATCTATACCTACTACACACCATCACCACGCGCGCCACACCCCCACAGTGGTGACCCCGAGAACACGAAGATGGCCAGTTCAGATCCTGCGAAATCTAATGATTCTGAGAACGAAAACGGGGGTAGAGGGAACGTCACGACGAGAAATAAAAAAGTGCGCGTTTCCACTGTATCAGAAACGGATTCCGGCACGACACGTCATTTTCTTCGAGTGCCACCTTTTGACCCGGATGAACCGGAGATATGGTTCGCGCTTTTGGAAGGCCAATTTGCAGCCAATGAAATCACTAAAGACGCGGTAAAGTTTATGAATGTTATCAACAACTTGAATATTCAACATTCCAAGTCTGTAAAGGATATCATTTTGAATCCCCCGGCCGAGAATCGCTATACGAAAATTAAGACCGAGCTCATCAAGCGTTTGTCAGCATCGCAGGAGAAGAAGGTCCGTCAGCTACTTGTCCATGAGGAACTTGGTGACCGGAAACCTTCCCAATTCCTCCGACACCTGCAAGACTTAGCTGGCCCGTCCGTTCCAGAGGAGTTTATTCAGACGATCTGGTGCAACCGTCTGCCTCATAGTATCCAGACTGTACTAGCTTCTCAACCAACCCACTCCTTGGAACAACTTTCCGACCTCGCCGACCGTATCCAGGAGATCACCTCACCCTGCAACGTCGCTGCCACTTCAACGAGCTTCACCCAGAACGTGAGCCAATCCAGCGAGATAGCGGAACTGAAGAAGGTGGTGGAACGTCTCACCCTGAAGCTTGAGGAACACACTCGCTCAGGCCACTGTTCCAGCATCAGATCCAGACCTCGACGACGTGCTTCGAATTCACGTCAGCGGTCCAGATCCAACTCCAGCTACCGCAAGTACCCTACTTGTTGGTACCATGCCAAGTTCGGAGACCAGGCCCGCAGCTGCATCAAGCCGTGCGACTACAAGAAGGCGGGAAACTCCACGGGCAGTCGCTAATGGCGACTGGTGATTGCCACGCCTCTTCAGGTCGCCTCTTCGTCACAGACCGCAGTTCGAAACTTAGATTTTTGGTAGACACCGGTAGTGACTTATGCGTCTACCCTCGATCCGCGCTTCGTGAACGACGTGCAAAGACTGGTTACCAGCTTAGTGCCGCAAATGGTAGTGCTATAGACACTTACGGTTACATTAATTTAGATTTAAATCTAGGCTTAAGGCGTAGTTTTCCTTGGCGCTTTATTGTAGCTAATGTAACAAAGCCAATTATAGGCGTAGACTTTTTAAGCTTTTATAATTTAATTGTCGATTGTCGTAAGCAGCGCCTTGTGGATAGTGTTACCGATTTGTCATCAACTGCTTCTATGGCTAATGATGTAAATGTCTGTTCTGTGAAAGTATTGACGGGCGACACTAGGTATCATAACATTTTATCTAAATTCCCTGAAATCACCCGTCCATCAGGTACTCTCACAACACCCAGACACAACACAGTACACTACATCCGTACTACTCCCGGTCCTCCTATCTCATGTACTCCTCGTAGGTTAGCTCCTGACAAATTGAAAATAGCCAAGCAGGAATTTCAACTTATGTTGAACAGTGGTACTGCTCGTCCCTCTGACAGTCCTTGGGCTTCGCCTTTGCACCTGGCGCCCAAGAAAGATAACGGCTGGCGACCATGCGGCGATTATAGGTTACTCAACGCTCGCACTATACCAGACCGTTATCCCATACGACACATCCATGACTTTGCTCATGCCTTGTCTGGATGTAAGGTCTTCTCCACAATAGACTTGGTGAAGGCCTATAACCAACTCCCAGTGTTTCAGGACGATATAAAGAAGACTGCCATCACCACCCCGTTTGGTCTATACGAATTCCCGTATATGACCTTCGGGCTTCGAAATGCGGGTCAAACATTTCAGCGTTTCGTCGACGAAATGACCAGAGGGCTCGATTTCTGCTACTGTTACCTCGACGATTTTTTAGTGTTTTCAAAATCCGCAGCAGAACATGAGGTCCACCTTCAGCTCCTCTTCTCCCGCATGAAGGAATACGGCATGCTCGTCAACACTTCAAAGTGTATCTTCGGAGCTAGTGAAGTAACATTTTTAGGTTACAGGATCTCGGAAACTGGCACCAAACCTCTGGAATCCAAGGTCGATGCCATCAGAGACTTCCCTGCACCGAAGACCGTGAAAGAACTGCGAAGGTTTTTAGGGATGGTCAATTTTTACAGGCGATTTCTTCCACACGCTGCCAAGATCCAGGCCCCCCTAAACTCCTTACTTACAGGTTCGGTGAAGGCGTCCCACCCGGTTAACCTCACTGGTGAGTCCCTACTTGCTTTCGAGCAATGTAAAGACAGCCTTTCCAATGCTGCTTTACTGGCACACCCCGACTCTGAAGCTAAGCTCGCTCTGGTAACAGATGCGTCCGACCTAGCTATGGGTGCTGTATTGCAGCAATTGAAAGATGGCTTATGGCAACCTCTCGCGTTCTTTTCTCGCAGGTTGAGCCCTTCTCAACAGAAGTACTCCCCGTATGATCGCGAGTTGTTGGCCATTTACGAAAGTATCAAATACTTTCGCCACATGCTTGAGGCCAGACACTTCGTGGTATATACTGACCACAAGCCGCTCAGTTTCGCTTTCCACGAGAGGAAAATTAACTGTTCGCCTCGTCAGTATCGTCATCTCGATTATGTATCTCAGTTCACTACCGACATACGACACATTTCGGGCAAAGACAATGTCGTTGCCGATACATTGTCACGCGTCGATGAACTGCAGACACCTATCGATTACGAACGTCTCGCCTCATCTCAAGCTGTGGACCCGGAATTGACAAAACTCCTCAGCGGTGAATCCTCACTCCGCCTCAAGAAGTTAATTCCACAAGGTTCCAACACGGAGGTCTACTGTGACGTTAGTTCAGCGACACCTAGACCTTTCGTTACCAAACCTTTAAGGAAGCAACTCTTCGACAGCCTTCATAGCCTTAGTCACCCAGGCGCCAACGCAACCGCTAAATTAGTGGCTGAACGTTTTGTCTGGCCTGGAGTGAGAAAAGACTGTCGAGACTGGTCCCTGAAATGCATAGCATGTCAGCGCGCAAAAGTGAATCGTCACGTGTCGTCTCCTCTTGGCACGTTCGCTTTACCTCGCGCTCGCTTTGCATTTATACACATGGACATTATTGGCCCCTTGCCTATATCACAAGGCAATAGGTACTGCCTAACAGTCGTGGATCGTTTCACACGCTGGCCAGAGGTTACCCCAATGGTTGACATGACTGCGGAAACCGTCGGTAAGGCATTAATATCGTGGATATCCAGATTTGGATGTCCAACAGATATTGTCACCGACCGCGGACGACAGTTCGAATCCACACTTTTCCAATATCTTGGAAAAATGATCGGATTCAAACACCGTCGAACCACCGCATATCATCCAGCGTGTAACGGGCTTGTGGAGCGATTCCACCGACAGCTAAAAGCGGCCATAATGTGTCACGCTGACTGCAACTGGGTTGATCAACTGCCCTTAATTCTTTTGGGCATACGCAGCAGCTTCAAAGAGGATCTTCAAGCTTCCTCTGCAGAGTTAGTGTATGGCGAACCCTTACGTCTGCCTGGAGAATTTCTCCAAGCGACTGCACTGGATTCCACCGACCTTTCGGATTTCACCACTCGCCTACGCCACTTTGCAGCAAAGCTTACTCCATCCCCCGCTGCGCGTCACAGTAAGGATAAAATTTTTATTTACAAAGATTTGAACACATCGAGTCACGTTTTCTTAAGGGACGATGCATTGCGAGGTGCCTTAATGCCTCCCTACTCCGGTCCCTACGAAGTTCTCGACAGAAGTGACAAAACTTTCAAGATTTTGGTCAAGGGCAAATCTGTCACAGTAACTATAGACCGACTTAAACCAGCCTATATACTGTCCGACCCTACTCCCGTACCAAATCCTTTTCCTACTTACATATCCGTTCCCACTTCTTCTCCCAAGTCAACTATCCCCACTCCTGATCCAATTCCCAGTACAACTTTACATACTACACCAGATCAGGACACTGTGATAAAAACTAGATCAGGTCGTGTTGTACGATTTCCAGATTATTATCGCCCATGACGGTCTCTGGGGGGGAGTGATGTGGGGAACCCACATATCATATTTGCATGTATATATATTTATGTCTATAAAATATTTAAATTCATATTAATATATATTTACATTTATTAATATTATTTACAACTAAAACTAAATAAACACTAAAACTAACTATTCACACTTACACACTAATCACAATAACTATAATAAATAAAAACAATAAAACCTATACAAATATTACGTCAAACGTCAATATTATTCGTAGTTCCGCCGAGCGTGTGCATTGGAGCCGCGCAGTCGATACATCGGTAAACCTATCTGTTGTCCCGCGCGGACCCGTGCGCCGGCGCATCTCCCGGCTCGCTTACGCACACGCGTCTCACCTGTGACGTTAATTGACAGTGCAGACAGTTTTGCAATAGCTACACGCACGCGCGATTAGCTCGTAAACGATTTGCCGAATCTATTCGTAATTACTGTGTATCTGAACTTTCTATCTGTTTTCTTCCGTACTCCTTCTTTTCTGTGGACATTTCTTGTGTGGTGTTTAGTGTGACAATTAATTTGGTGTTGAATAAAAACCTATGTATTTGGCGTTGATTAAAAACTATTGAGTGTGCGTCGAGTTTACCTCTACCTCCGCACACGAAACCCCGACATCAACATCATCAGGTACCATTCATCTATACCTACTACACACCATCACCATACACACCACACCCCTACATATCTGAATTGAAATAAGTTGTTTACATGTCTGGGTAAAACACGACGGTTTCATATTCTTAACACATCAAATCATCAAAAGGCCGAAATCGGCCGCGATGCTATACCTATATTTTCTAATGGCTCTGTAACGCAGGCAGGTAGGTAGGTACTTGAAAAGACAATTTGAAAATGAAAAGTTACGTATATCAAAGTACAAACCTGTTTCATAAATAGTTTTATCCAATAAAAAAATTTGAGCGGAATATAAGGCGAAATGGGTTAAAAGATCTCTATAACTCAAGGCATTATTAAAAAAAGTCCTAAGGAAAGTGTTACATGAATTATAAACAAATATAAATATTGTTGTTGTTGTAATTACTTTGATAACAGATTATTTATATCTGTTATCACGTTCAAATTCTTATGAAAATTTTTCAAATAATTTTCGAAATTCACGTTCATACCTATTTTATTGTTAAACGGAGAGTGTATGAACAATATTTTACTCCATAATTCAAGTATCAATATCAAATTCTAAAGGTTACTTTTTCCAAAAAGCTCACCTGGACTGATGGCAAAACGTCACTTCACAATTAACAAAATAATTAACACCGGCAACATGTAGTTTGGCAAGGCTCCGCGCGAATAATGTCAAAAATGTGTTTAGCTAGGCACGCTATTCAGACAGAACGTGCCTCGGCGCGCGCGATCACATCGTCAGCTCTCTTAGAGCACGTTCAAAGGGTTAATTTATTAATAAAATGACGTGGAAATGCGATGCTATTGCATTGGAATACATTCAATGAGTCAGATTGTTGTAAAGGCCTACAATGGTACTCATAATTTCATGAACATGAGACAAGATGATTGGCACAGTGGCTCATTTGACAGTCTTCTTCTTCTTATCGAGTCGACAGCAAATCATTATATAGAATGAGACCAAAACTCCGAAACGCGCATCGCTTTATCGTTAGCGTTCAGCAAGTCTTCGAGTGAACATGTATCTGGCCACGCGGGGCACAGGAGTAGTTGAGCCGTAGTTTGGGGAACGGCACCACATCCGCACCGGTTGGCAGTGTAAGGCTGTCTGTCGACCGAAGCGGAGCGAGGCAAAAGAGCTCTGGCCAAGGCGAGTATCATCACCAATAGAATTGTGAAGCGTAAATAGCGAGGGTTTTCTGAAAAAACAAATCCACCAGATGCCGCCACATATGTAGCAGGTTCAACTGTCACGTAGTTAGTTCATTTTGACATTATCACTGTTATTTACATAGCAACTGACCAATCACGTGATAGCTGGACCGCAGGCTACATACAAAAACAATACAAAAATATTTATTCAACAAGACATCAACTACATAAAATTTTTAAATTAAATGTTTCTTAAATACAAGACCTACTTTGTTGCAATGACTTTATAAGTACATCGTCAACTATGACACCTACCTACACTAGAAAAATCTGTATCGTAGGTGTCCATACGTTAGGGTTAGTACAAGATTTGGCCTCGATAATCAAATACATATCTAGGTACATTATAATATGAAATATCAATAACATTTTTTTTTTGTTTTTTATAGTATCTCGACATAATGGCTTCCCTACGCCTGATGGAAAGCGAAAGAGAAGCCCAAGTCGCTGTGACAACGGGCAAGTAACTGATCAGTTACCTGTCAGTTGACACAGCCTTGCCGGCCCAACCCTAACCCCCCACGCGCTCCGGAAACCCTACTCACCGGCAGAAACACGACCCGGAGGTCATTTGGCTGCGGTATTCTAACGGGTGGAGGTCATTCCCCGGACGTGCGGCTCAATTCGAGCGAAGATTCGCTATGCCCTACCTCTCTCAAAAGAGACATGAGATACTTAAAAATAATCAATATATAATATTAAATAAATAAGAATGAAGTAATATTTGTGCAGGAAGCTAATATATTTATAGTATAGTTGATAGAGATATTCCCTACTGCACACTACTGTTGGCATAAATTGGGCACACAGATTTAATACATATAAAGGTGCATATCTATACATCATACATAATATTATGTGTAATAACTATAAATAAGTATGCATACCTACGGTTTAATTGAAAAATAACATAAAGGTTAGGACAGCGTTAGAAGGAGACTTTCAGTGGAGTCGTATGATAAGGTAAGGAGCCATTTTATTTATACCGATTTAGCTTCGAGTATTGTGGGATGACTGGATATTAAGGTGTCCCAAGACATAAGGCAAAAAATTTTTTTCGCGAAAATAAATACGCATACCTACCCTCTATATTTTTTATAAATAACCTAATTAGCATAAATTATAAATATTATAATGATCAAATAACGGCAACCCGTGCCGACTTGATGCCAAACATAAATAATAAAATATGTACTGAGTTTGTATGGGTGATTTCTTGAAGTTCGAGTTTGTAAGGTAAATAAAAGTATAATATAGCCAAAACGTATTAATATTTAATAATATACAATAGGGTGTCCCAAAAAAATCAAAAATATTTTTTTTCAACGCATACCCTCTTATTTTTTTAGAATGATGTTAAAACAAGTGTGTAGGTACGATCACTATAACCCGTGCCGACTTGCTTCGGAACTTGCCAATACTTGCTAACTACGGCCGGCGCGCGACTACAGTCGATGTGCTTGTTATGATTTGTCTTTTCTTTACATTAAATACCTACTTTGTTTTTGTCATTGAACTCTCAGTGATTTTTAGGCGGAGATGTGGATAGAAAATTTAAAATCCGACCCCCAGGTGCCATGCACCATGCCAGTTTGATGGCAAGGGCAATTTATGCACTTAAAATAGCACATCTTAGCGCGCAAGTGAAAAAAACAAATAAGGATAAGATGGCACTATTTGATATTTGTTTGTTTATCGTAACATCCAACGTTAAACCATGGCTGCAATGTGTTTTAGCTGTAAAAGCACCTTATAAGGATTTGTGCTATTTGAAGTCAATAAAGGCTTTTGAAAAAATCGACTTAACCGTCTCAAAAGCAGCTTTGCAAAAATTAAACCATCATCAATGGTATTTAACCGATGAAATAGCTGCCTCGTCATTATTTGATGACGACGTAGACCAACAAACTAAAATAAAGATAGTTGAAAATTTTACAAAAGATAATCCATCTAGCCATGGTAAACGCTACATTCCATCCAATGAAGAACTCAATGGATCATTGTATGGTAAGTTGTGTTAAATATATTATTCATTTTATATTAATTTTATTGATATAAATTACGAATTTTCATTTTTTTCAGACAAAATCATCTACGACTTCGTGTCAGTCAAAAGCAAAGTGTTAGGTATTCACCCGTCTCCAAATCGATGACAGTTTTTTTAATCAAGAACCGTGTTTGTGGCCAAATAACGCTTCCTTTCAAGATGCCAAAAAGAGGGTGTCAATGCTGAGGGCAGTCAACGGTACAGTTGAAAGAGCGGTCAAGATGATGCAAGAGTTTCATGGTTTAATAACTGTTGAAGAGGAGCAAAAACAATTTTTATTACGCTGCGTTCAAGAACATAGGAAGATTTATCCAGACTGCAAAAAACAAACCTTATAAAGAACATTCGTAGAATAGTGTCTTTTTTTCATTGTATAGGATATTACAAAATTTTATGATTTTATTATAAATGAACTTATACAGGAATGGGGGAAATCGCTTTGCAAAGGAGGATTTAATTTTAATATTAGGAATGTTAAATATTCTCTTAGACAGCAAAGTGTGGTGGCGCTCGTCTATTATTATCAGCTTATGCGTGATAAGTGCACTTCTTAGCACAAACAGCTGACGCACGCTGAGCACATTGCTATCTTTGAACAGATCAGTTGTGGGATACCTAGATGGTTTACACATCATGGCTTTTAGGACTGACCTTTGAGTTCTTTCTACCTGGATCATTGTGCTCTTAGAGGTACCTCCCCAACTAGTGATGCAGTATTAGAGGACTGGCAAAGAGCCATATAAATAATTTTCAGTAGATGGGAATTGGCCACTTTCCTGAGGTTTCTCATCAAAAATGTAACTTTTCGAACTCTTCCCGAGAGATCTCTGATATGCTCTTTAAAGTTTAGGTTCTGATCCAGGATTACTCCTAAGTATTTAATTTTATTTGTTCTTTGAATGTGTGGACAAGTGCAGGAAAGAGAGCTATTGCAACGGTGAGTTTTGAGTGAGGTCAAGGACGAGATTGGTGCAGATGCAAGGGTTTTGTGAAAGCAAATGAACTTGGTTTTATCTGTGTAGTGTAAGAAGGTTTTTTACAGTCATTTATGAACAATTGCCATTCCCTCTTCAGCATTGGCCAAAGCCTCACTCCAGGAAGAGCCATGAAAAACTATGGACGTATCATCTGCATAACAGGTTATCTCGGAATTTTTAATGCTCAGATCATGAATACTGTTTATGTAGACAATGAAGAGGGACGGACCGAGAATACGGCCTGCGGCACGCCAAAATTAACTGTTTGGAAAGAGCTAGAGAGACCGTTTACACTCAAACACTGTTTGCGCCCCTGCGCCCCCCCTATCGGATATTTATTACGCCATCAATTGGATATTTCATTTTGAAACACCCTCATTCTATTAGTTTATTGTACCTTCCCCCGAAGCGGAAAAAGAAGATATTGTTTTTGGTTGATGGTTTCCGTATATACTATGGAAAAATATTATTAGAATACTAGCTTTGCCGGCGGCGTCGCACGCGTGGATATCGGGTTTAAAAAATAACGCACTTCCATAAAATGGTACCTAAATTTTAAGTTAGTCTTCTAGCAATACATTGGTGAAAACCGCATTTAACACCATGCAGTAGTTTTCGCGTGATGCGCAATCAAACATATAAGTAGATTAAAAATTTTCCCGTTTTCCCAACACTTCCCGTCACTGCTCTGCTCCTATTGAATGTAGCGTGATGAAAAGTATACTATAACCTGCTTAGGAATATGAAGAATAATCTTGCCAAGTTTCGTTAAAATCCGTCCAGTAGTTTTTTTTTCTATAACGAACATACAGACAGACAGACAGACAAAAATTTTACTGATTGCATTTTTGACATCAGTATCGATCACTAACCACCCCCTGATAGTTACATATTTTGAAAATATATTTCATGTACAGAATTGACCTCTCTACAGATTTATTATAAGTAAGATAAGATATAGATAGAAGATAGATGGAAATATCACAGTTTGCAATGTTTGTCAGTTCTACCCACCCCATCAAATTATCTTGGTATTTGCACTTCATTTGTAAAACAAATTGATCAACCAACGGTGAACAAAGTGTATGTACACTAATTGTTTAATTAAATTGTCGTGTTTCAAAGTATCATACTTACGTGTTCTGCTTAGCAAACGGGTCTGAGAATTTATCATCTCGCTATGTATTAAAAACGCGAATGTTTGTTTGTTTTTCGACAAAGCATCTTGATTTTGATGCTGTTATTTTTTTTACTAGCTGACCCGGCGTACTTAGTGTCGCCATGTTTAAGGAAACACAAAACTTTCTTTTTTTAAATTTGATTCCAAACATTTTCATATTTTATACACATTTAGAACCATCCCTGGATCCCCAAAAATAATTCAAGACCAAAAGTAGCCAAATCGGTCCAGCCCTTCGCGAGGTTTAGTGAGACTAACAAACAAAAATTCATTTTTAGGGTTCCGTACCCGAAGGGTAAAAATGGAACCCTATTACGAAGACTTCGCTGTTCGTTCGTCCGTCCGTCCGTCCGTCCGTCCGTCCGTCCATCCGTCCGTCCGTCTGTTCGAGAACGATAATTTAGGTATGCCTTTGTTGACCGATACCGACTAGCAGTTGGCCATTTTTTATATTATGTGGTCCGGGGAAGGACCTCCACCCTATAGTATACCGCAGTCAAATGACCTCCGGGTCGTGGTTCCGCCGGTAAGTAGGGTTTCCGGAGCTCGTAGGGGGTTAGGGTTGGCCCGGGCATGGCGGTGGCAACTGACAGGTATCTGACCAGTTACTTGCCTGTTGTCACAGTGACTTGGGCTTCTCTTTCGCTTTCCATCAGGCGTAGGGAAGCCATTATGTCGAGCTCCTATAAAAAAATGTATGTATTATAACCGACCCAGCAGACTTCGTACCACCCGTTATTCAACTTTTAAGTCTTAATTGGACTTTCACAAATAATTAATGTACTAAAATCAGCCAAATTGATCCATCCGTTTTCGAGTTTTAGCGAGACTAACGAACAGGAATTTATTTTTATACATAATATGAGATAATTTTATATTATAAAAAATCTCAATCGATTCACTCTTGCTTTGAACATCGAAAGATGATACTCGTATCTCTCGGGGAACAAGTAGCCCGGCAAAGAGTTCAATAGTTTCCAGATCGAGCACAAAACGGCAAAAATCAATCACGTTTCTTTTAAGGGGACTTTTATTTTATTTTGTTCAAAAACAGATTAAAGTATAGGCATATCAATTGATGACAGTGTTTGGTGTTGTAGGGGCGACAGCATTTAACATTATTTCGCGGAAATTCATTATCATAATATTAATAATCATGGCTTTGTTAGTTAGAATCATCTTTAGGCAAACATTTAATAATTTAATATATATACATAATTGTTTTATTTGGGTTTCCTTTCTTTGGCAGAATATTTTTGCTCTAAATTGCATTTCGCATAATTTCGTTTAGCATAGCTTATAGACGATATTTGATAAAATTTTGAATTATGAAGAAAGAAAAACTTCTTTTGGTGATGACGAGGTTGCCTTTGCGTGATGACATCGGCTGCTCTGGCCGAACCCGGTCAGAACAGCGGAGCTTAAAACCTTAAGATAGGCGTTTAATATATTATTGTCTTTGTTTTTATAGGTTGTGATTGGGTGAAAGTAAGGTTGGCAAAATGTTTGAGCGTGAACGGTATTGCGTCTGCGTTCGACGCCGAGGGGCCAGCTCGTGTGCGCACGCGCATAGGGCTGGTGCTGCTGACTCCCCGGCTCAAAGGAAACGTGTCTGGGGATATAAGTGCACTTTTGAAGCAGGTACGAACAGTTAAATTATTCATTACTAGCAAACCCGGCGAACTCCGTTTCGCCACCAGATGGCTGTAAAATTTTTTTTTCCTTAATTTTTTTTGCTCTAAACCTCACGGAGCCCAAGACCTTTCTAACGAATGCAAAACCGTGGAAATCGATTCGTGCGTTCTGGAGTTATAGCGTCAGGGAGGAAAACCCGACTTATTTTTATATAGTAGATGACCACCTCTGTGGCGCAACGGCTACGGAGGCGCGCCTCCTCGCTTGAAGCGGCGACACGAAGCTACCTGGACCTGGAATCCTATACCTAATAACAATCGAAAAAGATCGTTCGATGAACGGATCGCGTATGCTTATGAACTATAAATTTGCCCCTCCCGTGTTCGTATATTATACGAACTAAATTAATGACGATCGACTTTGACGGATCCGCAAGAGATCGTAGTTAATTTTTTGTATGGCGCAAAACCACGCGATCCGTCAAAAAAGTCGTTTCGACACCAAGTGGTTGGTGTGGATTGTCTTGCGCATTTGTTTTATTTTATTTATTCCCAAAACAGCGATAGAATTGTTTGTGTTTGACGATTTATAAGTGTTGTCTAAAGTCTATGTCTAAGGGATTTTTTATTCAATTAATATTATTACCAAACAATTTTCATGTTTTCACGCGAAAGAGCACAAACTAGTGATGTTCAAGAGTCCTTTTGCCGAGAGCTCAGAGTCGTTTACAGGACTCCCTCGTTTGTATGAAGCTCGACGACTCGGAAGTCTTTTTTAGAGTTCGAGCCTTTTTCGGAGCTCGCCTCGTTTGTATGAAGCTTGGAGTCTTTCGCAGAGATCGAGCCTTTTTGAGAGCTCAAACCTTTTTGAAAGCTCGAGCCTTTTTGAGAGCTCGAGCCTTTTTGAGAGCTCGAGCCTTTATGAGAGCTCGAGCCTTCTTTAAAGGTAGAGCCTTTTTGAAAGCGTTATAAAGCGTTTTCTTTCTTTAAGTATTAAAATGAAAACACAGTTATACAATAAACATAGGAATCAGCTTTGTTTACAAATACAAGTCATTTTTAAATCACATACTTCTTTATAAATAACTACTTTTATTATTTTATTTATCATTAAAAAAAGAGAGTCACGATGCGAGACACATGCAAGCTTGAATTGTCTTATTGCCGAAACAATAAGAGTTCTTATGAAGGTTCGAGGTCTCCCGACGGTTTGAGCTCTTACGAAGGTTTGAGCTTTTTTGAACGTGCGAGCTCTTTTGAAGGCTCGAGCACTTTTGAAGGTTCGAGCTCTTTTGAAGGCTCGAGCTCTTTTAAAGCCTCGAGGCATGGCTCAGAGAGCTCGCAGCTCGGCTAAGCTCGGGGCACCAAGCCTACCGAGCTCACTGAGCCTTGCCATTCCGCCTCGAGGCTTCAAAAATAGGACTCGAAGCCTCGAGTCTTGTTGTACATCACTAGCACAAACATCCGTTATCCAGCTATCCAAACAAACTTTCGCATTTAATATTAGTAAGATATTATATCTACCTATTTGGTAATATTAGTAACATTAAAATACACGGAAAGATTTTAATTAGGATGTACCTATGTTTTAACCAACTCAACAGTTTTTACTTTGAAAGATATTGATAGAATAGGATGTAGGTACGTACATACCTACGTATGGATAATGCTTTGTTTGTATTCTAATACTAAGCATAAAGGCTATAATATATAATTATATAATCTAATACTATATTATAGCTTTTAGTTGCTAAATTTTACACTATTATAGACTTGTTTCTCAAAATTCCTTTATTATACTCGGATTGTCGGGTCTCTGCTACTCTCCACCACCAGTACATTTGCCATTAATAAAAAATACATACATTTTTTCTTTAGCTCCATGACTACGGAATGAACACAGCGGCTTATGATTGGTTGCTGCAAGTCAGATCTGATGAGGAATTTAACAAAATGAATGCTATACTGAACGCGACGTTGCTTCGTTTCGACCAGAATATCATCGTCGGGTATCATCGTAGTTTACGCGGGCGAAACAATGAGAATTTAAATTTGTGCGATAATAATTTCACCTACAAAAGAAATGAGTATCAAAATACAAGAAGTAGACAACGGAACATCTACTACAATAGCGAAATCAATTGTCGCACAAACAATGAGTATTGCAAGTCTGTGTACGAAAGGAATTACTATCGTGCTTCCGGACGCTTTAAAAATCTTACCAGACACAGTACTTACAAAAATAACGGCAGAATTTTGGCCTTATTTCAATCTGGAATATTACACTTTAATAATTCGAGGCCGTTTGAAATGACAAATATAAGCAGATTTTCTTTGAAACATAAGTTTAATAAATGGAGCAAGTTTACATCGGACAGATCTACAGGAGTGCATGTAGTTCAGTACTTTAAAGTACGAGCAAATTCCACTCTCTATGCGTATTATTTAGGTGGGTAATACTTTAAATAGGGCTTGTCATCGTTTGTTATGGGTATTAGCAATGAGACCATGTTTTGAGAAGGAAATTTCCGTCGGCGATATTACTGAACACGATCGTGATGCATGATCCCGTATTTTCTATCGGATTTTGTGTGTCCATGAAGTATTATACCTAATAGCTCTATGTAGAGTGACTTCGCTGATTAGCCGTTACCTAAAAATCTGTCTGTATTATATCGAATGGCTGGTGACATTGATTCATCTGTCGTCAACCTATGCACTTGATAAATACTTATAATATTTTCAAATTAATTTAACTTTTGACATTTCTACAAAAAGTACCTAAAGCTATTGTGTGTTTTTCCATGAGACAATACAAATAAACCACACGAATAGTTTTTATTTTGTATTTGTACACAACAGTATTTGTTATTAACAAAAAGATACCTACTTGTAGTAAGTATAGGTACCTACCTATTCAATAAATTAAAAGTTTTTTTTGTAATTAAATACATATTATATAGCAAACACCTGGGTCTGTTTGTATTGGTCTGGACCAATACAAACAGACAAACTTTTGTACTGGGCGGGGATCAAACCTGCGACCAGTGTTTCAGAAGCAGCTTTCACTACCACTGATCGAAATGCCAAAGCAGATCGGTGAAGCTTATACCTATACATACTAGCTGTGCCCGCGACTTCGTCCGCGTGGAATAGAGTTTCATACCCTTGGGGGTAGAATCGATCAAAATCCTTTCTTAGCGGATGTCTACGTCATAACATCTACATATATGCCAAATTTCACCCCGGTCCGTCCAGTGGTTTGAGCTGTGCGTTGATAGATCACTATGTCAGTCAGTCAGTCACCTTTGAATTATATATATTTATAGATATTCCGATCTTAGACTTATGGGTGCGCCTGCGTGCGCTTATCTGATATTTCGCAGGTTTCTGGAGTCAACATCAGTCGATGGCTGGCGTGGACAGTCCGTTCCCGGTCGATGTTCGGAACTTTTTGGGAGAGGAACTGGTGGTGGGACGATGTAACTTCACAGCGGACGGAGCTCCGCCATTCGACGACGAGGGACCATCAGCTCCAGCGCTACTGGATGATGTACTCCACTTCTTGACTATCAAACTAAATACATCGTGAGTTACACTTTTTCTTCACAGTAGCACGTGATAAATCAGTCTTTTTTATATAACACCTACGAAGAATAGCGGAAACTATGCAAATCTATTGGAGGATTTCGATTCGCCCGCCCAGTCCGATCCCTAGCTTCGCTCGAGGCAGAATTAACCTTTCAAGTATCCTCATTCTAAACTCCATAGAAAATCTACTAATGTCGGGTTTACGGCATTTGACGGCCCTTAGCTAAAAGGAGGTCTAAATTCAAATAGTTGTTGGGTACATTTTGTTTGAGGCGCCCACTGTCATATGCAGAAATTAAACTGTACAGAAATGGATGTACCTACCTATCACTTTTATAATTGACTAGCTGTGCCGGCGGCGTCGCACGCGTGGATATCGTATTTCAAAAATAACGGACTTCCATAAAATGGTACCTAAATTTTAAGTTAGACCTCTAACAACACACTGGTGAAAACCGCATTTAATTCCACGCAGTAGTTTTCGTGTTATGCGCGATCAAACATACAGATAAAAATTTCTCCCGTTTTCCCAATACTTACCGTCACTGCTCTGCTCCTATATATTGTAGCGTGATGAAAAGTATACTACGAGTATAACCTGCCAAGGAGTATGAAGAATAATTGTGCCAAGTTCCGTTAAAATCCGTCCAGTACTTTTTGTTTCTATAACGACCATACAGACAGACAGACAAAAATTTTACTGATTGCATTTTTGGCATCAGTATCAATCATTTCAATCACTAATCACCCCTTGATAGTTATTTTGAAAAAATATTTCATGTACAGAATTGACCTCTCTACAGATTTATTATAAGTATAGACTAGCGAACCGTCCTCGCTTCGCTTCGGATATTTCAGATAAACCTTTTAGGTTACATTATTGGCGTTTTGTTCTGCAAAGTCATCGCCAATGAATATGTATTTTTAATTCAGTAACAATAACAAGACTTTTTAATAGAGCTGTTATTTATTTATATGTCATAACCATGGAAGTAATAAGTACTAGCATGGACGTAGAAAATAAACTAGTTACTTAGTTTATTACTTCCATGGTCATAATAGTTAGGTTGCTATGGTAACGTCTTCAAGATACGTCAGTATGTAAGAAGGTTTTTTGGTAAATTTTCACAACTTGGGTTACATTATTGATAGTAGTTTCGGAGCCTATTCAATTAAAACAAATAATCAAATCTTTTTTCTTTATATTATTAGTGTAGATGTAGATTATCATTAATGGCTCTCGCAAATCTAATAATTAATTAATTTCATGTTACCAAACGTAACATACGTTAACAAACGCACGCTATGTTCTATATTGAAAGTATATTTACGAGTATGGAATCTTGCTTTGAGTTGGATACTCTCCATTATTTTATAATAAGCACACATAAGTTTTTGTTGCATAATAAATTGCCATGTCTCGGTACACTTTGATAAATGCGCCTTGTATTAAGGGTACCAGAAGTACGGCAGGCTATATGATGAGGACGTCTTCTAGAATACCTAGACCCGAGATAATTTTCATTATCATCAGCCCCTATCAGTCCACTGCTGGACATAGGCCTCTCCTAATGTTCGCCACTTTGATCGATCCTGGGCTTCTCGCATCCAGCACTTGCCGTCCTGCGCAAATCGTCACTCCACCTGGCCTGAGCGCGTCCTAAATTACATTTGCCGATACGCGGTACACTTCAGAACTCGTTTACCCTAATGGTTATCGATTCTGCGGCTGATGTGGCCAGCCCACTGCCACCTCAGCTTACTAATCCGGTGAGCTATGTCGGTAACTTAGGCTCTCTGCCGGATCACCTCATTTCGGATTTGATCCCGCAGAGAGACGCCAAGCATAGCCTTTTACTTTTGGACTAGTCGTACCGTAAGTGTCCACGATTTGGCTCCGTATGTCATAACCGGTAGAACGCACTGATCGAAGGCTTTCGTCTTTAGGCACTGTAGGATCGATGATGTGAAGACTCTACTTAGTTTCCCGAACGCTGCCCAGCCTAGGTGAATTCTCCTATTCACCTCGTCCTCAAAGTTGTTTCCACCTAACTGCAATATCTGCCCGAGGTATACATATTTTTGAACAACTTCGACGACGGCGCCATTTACTGTAATCGGTTCCGGTAGAACATGTTCATTGAACATGACCTTGTTTTCGTCCGAGTTCATCCGTAGGCCGATGCGCATAGAGGAGTCAGCCAGTTCATTCAGCATTTGTTTTAGGTCCTGCAGCGATGCTGCCATTATGACGATGTTGTCTGCAAATCGCAAGTGAGAGATGTATTCGCCATTTATGATGATGCCACATCCTTTCCAGTTCAGCGTAATGAATCCTCCATTGCATTAGTGAACAGTTTCGGGGAAATAACATCCTCTTGTCGCGCTCCTCGATGCAACGGTATAGGCCTTGTTTGTTGATTCTGTACTTGGACGGACATAGTGGCAGCTTTGTAAAGACATCACTTGGATGAATCGCCAATCTACTTGGCATCGCTGCAGAGACTCCAGGACAGACCAGATTTCAACCGAGTCAAAGGCTTTCTCATAGTCCACGAATGAAACACAGGGGCTGATTATACTCTCCGGTATTCTGTATAATTTGCCGCACTGTGCGCATGTGGTCTATGGTGCCGTATCCGCTCCTAAACCCAACATGTTCCGGCGGTTGGAATTCGTCGAGTCTTTGCGCAAGACGGTTCGTGATCACTCTTGAGAACAACTTATAGACGTGGCTTAGAAGAGAAATGGGTCTATAGTTCTTCAATAGGGTTTTGTCTCCCTTTTTGAAGAACAAGACAACCACATTCCTAGTCCACTCCTCCGGAGTTCTCCCTTCGAGTAGGACAGCGTTAAAAAGCTTTCGGAGCTCCCTCAGTACGGGTTTACCTCCGTAAAGTTAATATCCTAAATTGATCCGACCAGAAATCGATCCCGGAACCTTAGCGTCGTCAGCTTTTTTTAAGCTTAGCTTAACAACTAACTAATACTTCACCGAGGCCATCAAAGTATGTGCTGTAGTGTAAGTTGTTTAACTGCAATATTATGAAAAAAAAGATAAAGTAGTCACTGTCACGACTCGTATTGTGCGTGAGGGTAACCTTCAACAAACTTCGCAGTATGACTGAAAAAAACTTAGGTACATAAAATATAAAACAGTTATGAAAATGTTTTATTTTTTTATTAATAAAATCAAACAATAGTGTTTTTACTCACCATTGAACCCCTAATGTAGCTACCTGCAGACGAACCCTACGGTTGATAACTCTAAAATCAACTAAAGTCAACAAAGACAAGAAGTGTGAAACCCGGGATTTTGGAGTTTTTCACTACACGAGTTAAACAGATTTTCTTTCTACCTTAACCAAATTCCATCTACAGCTCTTCGGTTACACCGGCCAATCTCAAAGAAGATAATGGTATCATATCACACTTGATATGATTTTTGTCCAGCAGTGGACTGATGTGGGCTGATGATGATGATGATTTTTATTCTCACAAAGGGCACTGAGTGGGGACATGGGGGGTGAAGTATTAGTTAGTTGTTAAGTTGTAAGAGAGGTAGGGCATAGCGAATCTTCGCTCGTATTGAGCTGCCCGTCCGGGGAAGGACCTCCACCCTATAGAATATCGCAGCCAAATGACCTCCGGGTCGTGTTTCTGCTGGTGAGTAGGGTCTCCGGAGCTCGTGGGGGGTTAGGGTTGGGCCGGCATGGCAGTGACAACTGACAGGTAACTAACCAGTTACTTGCCAGTTGTCACAGCGACTTGGGCTTCTCTTTGGCTTTCCATCAGGCGTAGGGAAGCCATTATGTCGAGCTACTATAAAAAAAAACAAACATTTTACAAATCGGGGCGTTTGGCAACCCTGGTGAAAACCATTGTTGTGTTTTTGTTTACCGTTTGTATGTTACTATCGTTTTGTCTAATAAGATAAGTTGTATCTGTGTGTTTATTTCCCACTAGCTGTGCCAGCAGCGCCGCACGCGTGGATATCGGGTTTCAAAAATAACGGACTTCCATAAAATGGTACCTAAATTTTAAGTTAGACCTCTAGCAATACATTGGTAAAAAACCGCATTCAATTCCATGGAGTTAATTTTGCGTGATGCGCGTTCAAACATACAGATAAAAATTTCTCCCGTTTTCCCAACATTTCACTGCTCCGCTCCTACTGATCGCAGCGTGATGAAAAGTATACTACCTATAACCTGCCCAGGAGTATGAAGAATAATTGTACCAAGTTTCGTTAAAATCCGTTCAGTAGTTTTTGTTTCTATAACGAACATACAGACAGACAGACAGACGGACAGACAGACAAAAATTTGACTTCATTTTTGGCATCAGTATCGGTCACTAATCATCCCCTGATAGTTATTTAAAAAATATATAATTAATGTACAGAATTGACCTCTCTACAGATTTATTTTAAGTATAGATTATCTTTCAGTTCAGTGACCCGCTACTACAGCAAGCTGGGGTTCCGTACGTACGAGGGAACGTGGACCGGTCTACTTGGCGCTTTGATGGACCAGTCGGTGGACCTCGCTCTGGAGCCTGTTACCTCGCATCCGGGGAGACATCAAGATATGGACTTCATTTTTCCGATAGCTGAAACTATGTGAGCTATCTATTAAATGTACTCGGTTGTGTCAGATTGTGGATCGTCGGAAACTCCCACGAATAATATTATACCTAATGTGATGACCTGACGAAAGTTTGTGTCATTCCATATTGACATCATCGCGCAATCACTAGAGGTTATGTTCCTTTTTTAACTCATATTAATATTACCCTGTGCAGTGTGCAATGATTTAAGGGATGTAAGGGAGCGGCCTATCATCATTTAGCTCCAAGCGAACCTCACCTGCCCGTGGTGCATCCTGCCGAATAACAAACGAGGCGCTGGCAACCGACTGATGGCGGTGTAACCATCATAGTTGAAGGTGTAGTTAAATACCACAGACCGATGACGGGCAGCAGCGTCACCGGAGCGAGAAGTTACGCCCTGCGATCGCCAACCCGCCTGACCAGCGTGGCGGTTATGGGTATATTCTCCAGACGTTTGCCATAAGTGGCGAACAACTAGAGAGGCCTATGTCCATCAGCGGACCGCAATAGGCTGATGATGATGATGATGTGCAATGAAAAGGACCTTTTTTACCTGAATAATTCGTTCTTACCTTCACCGTCTGCACACAGGTGGCGTCGTAACCATGGAGTAAGTAATCTAAATCTACATAACTCTCCAGTGGCTCTTAAAGTATACTGGGAAACTAACGAAAACCGCTGCCTGCCAGTTACTAGTAACGGAAACTACGGTGGTGTCTTTATATTTTAATAATGGTATACCTCTATATGTAGTGGTGGGAAATTGTATTTTCACCAAATTCAAACATACTAATTTTCATCACTAAATAAAATTTTCGCCACTTACAAAATAATACCCATTAAAAAAGTAAAAATTAAAATCGTTCACTCCTGCGTGTAGGTATACGCGTCCTCTTAAATGCGCTAAAACTTCGCGGCTGTTGCAGAAAAAGGCACATCATTGTTTCGGTTCCAACATTCGGTCTGATAAACAAAATATAAAGTGCACATTTTCTCTGATAATAATCTAAAACTGATACCAAAGCGCTAAAGGCCAAGATAGCGTTCTAATTAGAAGAGAGTTTGCAGGTGCAACATCTACATTCGTCAGCAAGAGACGTCAACAGTGCGGGATATCTTCATGGCGCCTTTCAGCGGGCGCTTGGTGGCGTGCGTCGTCGGCGTGGCGCTGCTGGCGGCGGCGGCCGTCGTGATCATCAGCAGACTGGCCCCCACCGAACGCGGAAGCACGCGACCGGTAGAATGCGCCGAGGCCCTCATCTGGTCTACAGGGATATTGTGTCAGCAAGGTGATTACGCGGCAATGCTAATGTTGCCAAATGACCTCCGGGTCGTGTTTCTGCTGGTAGGGTTGGGCCGGCATGGCAGTGGCAACTGACAGGTAACTAACCAGTTACTTGCCAGTTGTCACAGCGACTTGGGTTTCTCTTTCGCTTTCCATCAGGCGTAGGGAAGCCATTATGTCGAGCTACTATAAAAAAAAATATCATCTTTTCGCTCCAAGCCACCCTCACCTGCCCGTGGTGCATCCTGCCGAATAACAAACGAGGCTCTGGCAACCAACTGGTGGCGTTATACCTAACAGGCGCAGCTAAATACTATATCGATGACGAGCAGCAGCGTCGCCGGAGCGAGGAGCTAAGCCCTCCGATCGCCAACCAGCCTGCCCAGCGTGGCGATTATGGGTATAACCTCCAGGTGTTTGCCCAAAGTGGCGAACACCTGGAGGGGCCTATGTCCAGTAGTGAACTGCGATAGGCTGATAATGATGATGCTAATGTTCCAACCGTAGACGGTTACGACTTCCTGGACCTTCATAAAGCGAGTCTACAAATGTCTCAACGGCAACGTATCTGTGACTCGCCAGGTGTTGCGACGTCTATGGGCTGAAGTGTTCACTTTCACCTTCACCTTCAGGCTCATTTGCCCCCTTTGTCAAAAAAAGGAGTCCCTAACAGGAAATGCCGTCCCCGTCACGTCTTCCTGGACGATGGCGATTACGCTCGCAATGTTCTCGGCTGTGATGATCACCATACTATTAGTTCGTCACCCCGGCGCCCCGTCTTCTCAATACATCCGTAGGAACCTCCCGCACGCCTGTGCTAATATTTCCTAGGGGTAAGAGCTTTTCACTCCCCAGCAAGTCTGGTGATAATGACAACGCTTCTTTGGCTATCATTGAAATAATTTAGTCAAACAAAAGGATTTAATCCTGCCTGTTTAATTAGTGATATACTTGCCGCCCGCACAAAGCGCTTTGCCTCAAATTTTATAACGTGAACTGCTCAGTAAATGGAATAACACAATCGGCACTATGGTCGCGTTTCGGTACCATTCTATAAAAAAACAACTTCGTGCGTCCGTTTTTCTAAATTCTACAGACCGGACGTTTATATGATGATATGGATGAATATAGTGCATAGGTCTCAGTTCTGTCTCCGCTTACTTTATCTTTGGCCTCATTGTCAATTTTCACAAGATGAAATCCACAACATGAATAAATGCGCCGTATAATGCACACTATTCTACACGTGCAGTGACGGATAAAGTGAGTATATTAATGACTGCTCCGTCTCTTCTCATGGGTGGCTTCTCGTCTTGAGATTCCAGTTTCTCAGCTAATTTACCCAACCGTTAATAGAAACTAGAACATTCGGCGAAAATATAGCGACAGTTTCTCCTTTACAAGCATAATGTTCTCAGAATTTACTACATAATGTACATTGTAAACAAATTATTGTCGTTTGACTGGCTCGCTGGCTCATTTGCTGTACAAATGAGAGGGATTTATTGGACAAATGAGAGGGATTTATTGGGCAAAAATACGCGATCCGTTCAACGAACGATCGTTTTCGTTTTTTGTAGTAGGGCCCCAGGTCCAATCCAAACTTGAAGCGAACGGGTTGTAGTATTTTAGGTGGACCCCCTTCTGATATGGAATAATGGTGCTTGATTTGGTGTCAAGGTGGTGCGTGGACGCCGCCGAGTCCTGCCGCCAGCGTCCTCCTGATCGTCTGCCTCTTGTTCGCCGTGGTGACGTACAACGCCTACGCTGCATTCATCACTTCTGTCCTCTCGGTGCGCGTCGCAAGCTTAGACACCGTGGCTGCCGTACTACACTCGCCGACCTTCAAGATAGGCTACATAAGGAATGGAGCAGACCAGATGTATTTAATGGTAATTACCTTGTGCTGGTCTTAATGGTCCAGGTGCATGTGCCACCGAGAAGTCCCATTGGGAAGCCTCTAAAGTTACTGATATCTATTGTTAACATCTTTCTTGCACAATGTTTTTCTAAAAAAGTTGAGCAAGTGCTGAACTGAACCTGAGTAAATTTGAAACTTATGAAGGAAATATATATCATCAGACAGACTCCAAAAATAAGCGATAATTGTAAATATTTAAATAATTATGGGATGTAAGGGAGTGGCCTATCATCATTTCGCTCCAAACCAACCTTACCTGCCCGTGGAGCATCCTGCCGAATAACGAACGAGGCGCTGGCAACCGACCGGTGGCGGTATAACCATCACAATTGAAGGCGTAGCTAAATAACACAGACCAAAGACGGGCAGCAGCGTCACTGGAGCGAGAAGCTACGTCCTGCGATCGCCAACCCTCCTGCTCAGCGTGGCGATTATGGGTATATCCTTCAGATGTTTGCCCTAAGTGGCGAGCAACTGGAGAGGCCTGTGTCCAGCAGTGGACTGCAAAGAGGCTGATGATGATGATGACGATGAAATAATTATAGTTATACATATAATATGTATTAAGTAGATAATTACTTACGTTATTTATCGCTTTTTAGTTATGCAGGTGTACAGTTTTTAATTATTTCTTTGAAACTTAATCAGGCTTTATAATTAATTTTAGAATTGGTATGTTGATTACGCAAGGTGTGTGCTGTGCAGTCAGAGTTGCATCCAATTAATAAACTTTTAATAAGAACAAGGGATTAGTTTACTGTTCATCATCAGCTTATTGCAGTCCACTGCTGAATATTGGCCTCTTCGGTTATTCGCCACTTTGGAAAAACATCTGGAGGCTTTACCCATAATCGCCATGCTGGGCAGGCGGGTTGGCGATCGCAGGATTCGTTCCTCACTCCGGTGACGATGCTGTCCGTCATCGGCCTGTGATATTTAGCTACGCCTTCAATCGTGAATCGTGCAACGTCACCGGAGCGAGAAGCTACGCCCTGGGATCGCCAACCTGCCTGCCCAGCGTGGCGATTATGGGTATATCCTCCAGATGTTTGCCCTAATAAATAAATAAATAATAAATAACCCAAGACATGCCACGCTGGGCCACACAGCGCCGTCCAGCCCCAAACTAAGCCGAAGCTTGTACTATGGGTACTAGACAACTGATAAACTTACTTATATACTTTTTTTTTGTAAATCTAAATATATAAAACTCAAAGGTGACTGACTGACTGACTGACTGACTGACATAGTGATCTATCATCTTCATCTAAATATATAAAACTCAAAGGTGACTGACTGACTGACTGACTGACTGACATAGTGATCTATCAACGCACAGCCCAAACTACTGGACCGATCGGGCTGAAATTTTGCATGCATGTAGATGTTATGACGTAGGCATTTGCTAAGAAAGGATTTTGATCAATTCCACCCCCAAGGGGATCAATTAGGGGATGAAAGTTCGTATAAAACTTTGTCAATTTTAAGCCGATTGGGCTAAGACTTTACATGTGTAAAGCTACTACGACGTAGGCATCCGCTAAAAAAGGGGTTTGATCATTTCTACCCCCAAGGAGATAAAATAGGGGATGAAAGTTTGTATAAAATTTTGTCAATTTTAAGCCAATTACTAAGACTTTGCATGTATAAAGCTACTATGATGTAGGCATCCGCTAAAAAAGGGGTTTAATAATTTCTACCCCCAAGGGGATAAAATAGGGGAAGACTAAGGCTAAGACTTTGCATGTATAAAACTACTATGACGTTTAAGCATCCGCTAAAAAGGGTTTTGATCATTTCTACCCCCAAGGGGATAAAATAGGGGATGAAAGTCTGTATGAAACTTTTTCAATTTTAAACCGTTCGGGCTGAGACTTTGCATTCATAAAGTTACTATAACGTAGAAAGTGCTTTGATAATTTCTGCTCTCAAGGGGATATAATATGGGATAAAAGTTTGTATGAAATTTTGACAATTTTAAACCGTTCGGGCTAAGACTTTGCGTTCACAAAGCTATACCATGATATTGCCAAGAAAGGGTTTCGATAAATTCCACTCCGAAAGGGATACAATTAAAAAATTTTAATCAACCGTTTACGGGATAAAATAGGGGAAGAACTTGAAATGCCGAGAAATAAAATAGCCCAAAACTACTGATTCCTCTCAATAAATGGCGTTACCGGTCAAATTAAATCTAAATTTATATAAAAGGAGAAACTCACTGACTGACATATCAACGCTCAGCGTTAACGGCTAAACGTAGGCACATGAAATTTAGAAGGGAAGTAGCTTAGGTACCGTAGAGGTGCACTAAGAAAGGAATTCCCGATATTCCCACGGGAACGAGAATAGGGAATATGCATAAAAATGGTTTTATGTATTTACTAATTTATCGTAAAATAGATAAAAATATACTATGAATAGTGAAAACAAAATCAAATTGGCTGAAAAATGGGCGAAATGCAGTCGTTGAAAATTAAAGTTAAAGTCTCTCTCACGAAAACAGATTTTTCTATGGAGTTTGTATGGCGCGCACTGTACGTGACTTCATCCGCCACGTCGGATCTCTCTGTCTAAGCAATAACTTTAACGCTTTATAACACGCTTAATAGAAAAGATAGTTTAATTAAGATTTATAATAATAATAACTTCGATTAAGATAAAACTCTTCGAAATTCATAAAAAAAAAGCCATCCATATTCGGCGGGAAAATCCTTTTGTATGAAAAATCTAAACCGCTTAAGTTAGACGCTTGAAATTGGGCATCCAGGTACCTTAGTGAACTTTAAGCTCAGTTGCAACAGGATATTGTAAACTTCCCACGGGAACAGGAGTGAGCGGGAAAAACCTTTTGTATGAAAAAATCTAAATCGCGTAAAATAGATGATTGAAATTTGGCATGCAGGTACCTTAATGAACGTAAAGCTTACTTGCAACGCGATATTGCAACATTCCAACGGGAATGGGAGTTATTTAATTATTAAAATGAATGTAAAAATCTAAACACGCGGACGAAGTCGCAGGCAAAAGCTAGTAAATACATATTATACATAGTAAACACCCAGAACAAATACAAACAGACATGTTCATAAACACAAATGTTTGTACTATGCGGGAATCGAACCCATGACCCTTGGCTCAGAAGGCAGAGGTCACTACTAAATGTGCCATCGAGCCAATCAAGTGGTGAACAACTGGAGAGGTTTATGTCCAGCAGTGGACTGCAATAGACTGATGATGATGAAAATATATTTATAATGCGGTTTTTATAGATATTCCTAAAAAAGAGTAAATGAAATACTCTCTCATGAATATCTGTAAAATACCGCATTAAAATCCGTTGCGTATTGAGGTACTATGTACATTGTACATAGTGATTTTACTTTGATGTTCATTTTCTTTTATTAAGCTTAAAGTGCTGAAAATTATTAGATACAATAATGCCAAATTCCTGATTACTAAAACTAATAATAATAACTAGCTGTGCCAGCGGCGTCGCACACGTGGATATCGGGGTTCATAAATAACGGACTTCCATAAAATGGTGCCTCGCCTAAATTTTAAGTTAGATCTCTAGCAATACATTGGTGAAAACTGCATTCAATTCCATGCAGTCGTTTTCGTGTGATGCGCGTTCAAACATACTTACAGGTTAAAATTTCTCCCGTTTTCCCAACACTTCCCTTCACTGCTCTGCTCCTATTCATTGTAGCGTGATGAAAAGTATACTATAATCTGCCCAGGAGTATGACGAATAATTGTACCATGTTTCGTCAAATCCGTTCAGTAGTTTTTGTTTCTGTAACGAACATACAGACAGACAAAAATTTTACTGATTGCATTTTCGGCATCAGTATCGGTCACTCATCACCCCCTGATAGTTATTTTGAAAAAATATTTCATGTACAGAATTGACCTTCTACAGATTTATTATAAGTATAGATTACTTTGCCCAAAACGTGATAGACAAAATACAAAATGCCCGTTTGATTATTTGAACAAGTACTATCAAATTGCCTTCTTTAATTGGGCGTTTATCATAATGAATGCCCGGGCATTATGAATGATGCCCAATTAACCACTTGGTCCATAACATATACATTATACATAATAAACACCCAGACCAATACAAAAGGACATGTTTATGCACACAAATGTTTGTACTGTGCGGTGATCGAACCCACGGCCCTTGGCTCATAAGGCAGAGGTCACTACCAATGAGCCATCGGGCCAGCCAATGAGTCTGAATGTTTTTAATGTTAACATTTAATTGATTTAAAGTTAAATGACAAAAATTATAAGAAAAATTGTTTTTAAAATATTTTTTCATTATTTGGCCTAAAAGGTCATGGACAATAAATAAATAACCCAAGACATGCCACGCTGGGCCACACAGCGCCACCTAGCCCCAAACTAAGCCGAAGCTTGTACTATGGGTACTAGACAACTGATAAACTTACTTATATACTTTTTTTTTGTAAATAAATACATATTATACATAGAAAACACCCAGACCAATACAAACAGACATGTTCATGAACGCAAATGTTTGTACTGTGCGGGAATCGAACCCACGACTCCTGGCTCAGAGGGCAGAGGTCACTACCAAATGAGCCACCGAGCATAAATGCCCGGAAAGTTCGATTATTGAGTGAACAAGTATTATCAATTGGCCATATTATATCGGGCCTTTATTATAATGCCCGGGCATTATGAATGATGATCAATAGGGATGTTTTGGGGGTCAAAATAATTACATTAAGTATATTTAGTCCGTATTTTAGATCATAAAAATGTATTGGACACATATTTTTCCTTTTTTCATTCAAATAAAAAATAGCAAAGATACAAGGCATCAAAAGTTAGGAGTGGGGGTCTTTGACGTCACTCCGGCCCGTAAAAATGCCTCATCGAGTGACGTCACACGTAATTTCAACGGGCTATAACTTTGTAATTTTAGTCTAATTTACAAATAAAGAAGTACTTTTTTTATTTTTAAATAAGCTAAAAGACGGTCTAATTACAAAATTTAGCCATAATAGCCTATTAATCACTTGGTCCATAACAGCTATAAAACCAACCTGATTGTTCGTGTTCCACAGTCTACGAAAGATGCGCAACTGAATGCGTTCTACATTCGCGGCTACTCAGACGCCGAGAACCTGGTCTCGTCTGCCGAAGAAGGACTGGCGCGGGCTGCCAGCCAGGACTACGCCTTCTTCGCTGGGCAACGCGCTGCTCGCTCCACGCTGAGGTAATGTACAAGCCCTTATCCATTTTTTAGGGTTCCGTAGCCAAAATGGCAAAAACGGGACCCTTATAGATTCGTCATGTCTGTCTATCTGTCTGTCTGTCTGTCTGTCCGTCCGTATGTCACAGCCAGTTTATTCCGAAACTATAAGAGCTACATTATTAAAATTTGGTACGTAGATGTATTCTGTTAACCGCATTAAGATTATAAAGTAAAATCAGAAAAAAATCCAAAATTTTTGGGGTGCCCCATACATGGAACTGAAACTCAAAATTTTTTTTTTCATCAAACCCATACGTGTGGGTTATCTATGGATAGGTATTTGAAAATGATGTTGAGGTTTCTAATATCATTTTTTTCTCAGATGAATAGTTTGCGCGAGAGACTTTTCCAAAGTGGTAAAATGTGTGTCCCCCCCCCCCCGTAACTAAAATATGGGCACTATAAAACTGAAAAAAATATAACTACTAACGAAATTAGTTTTAATGAAATCTAGATTTTTTTCATTCAATCAGTGGTACGGAACCCTACGTGCGCGAGTCCGACTCGCACTTGGCCGGTTTTTTTATGATCCGTGCGGTGACGAAGAATACAAATCACCGCCATCGCCCATGGATATCGTAAGAGTCTAGTAACCTGTGAAGTGACTTAGTGATGGCGAGGTCGCGTTTCGGGATCAGATGACGTATTGCCAGAGCTATCTTACAGGTCGGCATGACAATGGCTGTGTACTACCGGGGCTGTGACAGGGGCGGCCGTACTACCATGCTGTATTACTTACTAAATAAATAAAATATCACGTATTCGGTCTTGCGAGGTCCTTCAGAAGGCCTTTCGTGCGGGTTTCGATAGCACAATCTCTCCTCGGCTCGGTCTGGCCCGCAGGGTGGATCCCTGGAAGCCCTGCGAAACTGAAGGGAGGAGGGAGGATGGTGTCCTCAAGTCGGGTGGGGCATATATACACATATTATACATATAAATATGTTTCATATATTTTTTCTCCACGTTTTTTTTAATATCACGTAGGTAGTGCAAAAGTGTGTGGCCAGTGGGCACATTTTCTAGGTGATTTCGAAAACCCCGAGATTCTGATATGATATTTTGCATCTTTCTGATATTTTCTCTTCTTCAGTCACTGCCGAGCAAACGGTAAATACGTGCGTAATTATTTAAACTAAGCAGTAGGTAGGTACTGAACTCTTGAACTAGCAACAATCTTTAGGTTAGAGGTCAATATTCTCATCTAATGAGCTATTGCTTCTAGGAAGTGAGTCAACTGAATATCTTAATTTATGTCTACATACATACCTACCTACTAGATACATATATGTATGTACGTGGTTTTCCATTGGCTGGTAAAATTATTACCTAGTAGGTATTCAGATGCGAGTTAGCTAGATGGGTGTTTGCTTATTATTATAATAATATGTTTATTAACAAACTAGCTGTGCCGGCGGCGTCGCACGCGTGGATATCGGGTTTCAAAAATAACGGACTTCCATTAAATTTTAAGTTACATTTCTAGCAATACATTGGTTAAAAACAGCATTTAATTCCATGCAGTAGTTCACGCGTGATGCGCGATCAAACATACAGATAAAATTTTTTCCCGTTTTCCCAACACTTCCCGTCACTGCTCTGCTCCTATTGATTGTAGCGTGATGAAAAGTATACTATAACCTGCCCAGGAGTATAAAGAATAATCGTACCAAGTTTCGTTAAAATCCGTCCAGTAGTTTTTTTTTCTATAACGAACATACAGACAGACAGACAGACAAAAATTTTACTGATTGCATTTTTGGCTTCAGTATCGATCACTAATCACCCCCTGATAGTTATTTTGAAAAAATATTTCATATACAGAATTGACCTCTCTATAGATTTATTATAAGTAGGTATAGATAGAAGATTAGGAAAAAAACCTACTTCAATATGGTGACAATGGGAAGTGCAGTATACACCCTTTCAAACAAAATAATAATTTTTAAAATCGGTTAATAATTCGGTCAACAAAATTATCAGGCGAATTGAGGACCTCCTCCTTTTTTTTAAGTCGGTTAAAAAGTAGTTGTCTAGTAGGTACCAATAATACAAGCTTCGTCTTAGTTTGGGACTAAATGTCGCTGTGTGGCCCAGAGACCAGTGGCGTTAATCCATATCTTATATAATATTTTTTAATTTGTGTGGCCAATTTATTTGTAACATCGTTATCGCTAGGTAAATGTTCTTGATGGTTGGATGAATAATAATAAATAAGAGTTTTTATCAGAAATCTCAGCCAGGCACGCGGGCGCTGCGCCGTACGGGAGCTGCCCGTGCACTCGACGCGTGCGCAGCTTGCCTTCCCTCTGCCGCATCATTCGCCCTACGCAAGGCCTACACTTATAAGGTATAAATACTTTTCTCCATGTATCAGTAAAACAGTGGGGATCGCTGTTGCCATCCTGTTTGTTGTTGTCTGCTGGTGTGTGTGTGTGTGTGTGTGACACACTGAGAGGTCACAAATTCGTGAAGAAGTACAAATGGGCCGAATATGATCGATATTCAAAACCTCACTTCGTTTTTCCCGGTCCGCTTCACGTGAAATGCCCCAAGTTCTTTAAGTTATCTTTTGCAATATGATAACATGCTTAAAGAATATCTCAGACCAATAAAAAAAGATCTCTTTTTATTGGTCTGAGATTGCAATATTTAGCCCTTGTTCACACGAGATATTTTACAACGAGAAGCAGTGATATATTGATATTATATATACAATAAAATTGCTTTCATAAAATTTTCACTATGTTTTAGTAGCATATCACTATAGGATTTCTATTAGTGTAAGGATGATCTATTAGTGTAAGTAGTGGACGATGTTGACGCACCCTAAAAAAGTGTACGGTTAGATTTTTTCGTGGGTTGTAAACTTTGACAGGTTTTAAAATTGAGGGTAAAATTAGATTTTTTCGTGGGCTGTAAACTTTGACAGGTTTTAAAGTTGAGGGTAAAAGACAATGATCAAAATGTATGGGAACAAAACCCAGGCCCGCGGACAAATAGAATGTATCTCAAATATTACTCCTATATTAGTAACTAGCTGTGCCAGCGACGTCGCACGCGTGGATATCGTGTTTCAAAAATAACAGACTTCCATAAAATGGTGCCTAAATTTTAAGTTAGACCTTTAGCAATACATTGGTGAAAACCGCATTCATTTCCATGCAGTAGTTTTTGCGTGATGCGCGTTCAAACATACAAAAAAAAAAATCTCCCGTTTCCCAACACTTCCCTTCACAGCTCTGCTCCTATTGATTGTAGCGTGATGAAAAGTATACTATAACTTGCCCAGGAGTATGAAGAATAATTGTACCAAGTTTCGTTGAAATCCGTTGAGTAGTTTTTGTTTATATAACGAACATACAGACAGACAGACAAAAATTTTACTGATTGCATCAGTATCGATCACTAATTACCCCCTGATAGTTATTTTGAAAATATAATGTACAGAATTGACCTCTCGACAGATTTATTATATATTATAAGGGGCAGCGTTGACGGCACACTTTTTGTGCGATAGAGTCTGCGTCTAAGACATTTAAAAAGAGCGACAGAATGATCGAAGATGTGCGTCGTGTGCGTTGAGTCTGTGAAATATACGCGACAGATTTTTGCGCGTCGTGTGCTACTGCATATAATTGGGATGATGACTAAAAATAATTTAATGTCCATCAGATAGATTAATGAAAAATATTGGATACGTATTTTTTATTTTGCCTCTTGTTCAAAAACTTACGAAGATACATTGATTTTAAATGTCACATGACGTCACGTTAGAGTACAAAATATACTCTAACGTGACGTAGTTAGCCCCCACTCCGTAACTTTAATGCGCTATATCTAAGTATTTTCTTGTTATTTCGACAAAACAAAAAATACGGGTCTTATATTTTTTTATTATCTAAGAGACGGACTAATTATTTTCTTCATTTTCATACCTTGTCATCATCCGTATTGCAAAAAAGTGCGTCACGGATAGTCTGTCGTCTGCGCTGCCCCCAAGTATAGAA
Source organism: Conogethes punctiferalis (assembly GCA_031163375.1). Lineage (NCBI taxonomy): Eukaryota > Metazoa > Arthropoda > Insecta > Lepidoptera > Crambidae > Conogethes > Conogethes punctiferalis. The sequence continues at coordinate 19,351,755 of CM062077.1, read as the reverse complement.
GATTAAGTACTACATAGAGGGCATCACCGAAATATTTTTTTAAAAGTGTGGAATTGCTATACGAATATTTGCAGAGATCATATAAATTTATTAGTTAAAGGATATAGATAATTCTTTATTTGGCACCACAAACATTAAAACAATATAATATTAAAACCTTAATAACCGCATTAGTCAAATGACTGTGTCGAGGTCACTAACACCCATAACAGAAATTGTGGCTAAAAGTACCTACATACAAAAAAGGTTTATCAAATTCATTAATTAATAATAAATAATTATTACTACAGTATAATATTATATTAAAATGAGGAACTTAATTTTTATTTGAGCATTGTCCTTTTGAATAAAGCTATGCGAAGTACAGCAGAGTTTGTATCCGCGAGGTTCAGCTTAACTTTAAATTTTGGCCATAAACACACTTTATATAGTGTGAACATTTACCAAATCCCAAGCAAAGCCTAGAGTTTCAACGATTGGTGTTGAATAAACCCGGAACCTCTTCGGTCTTAGGTAGTCATGAGGGGCTCGCTAAACGTAACTAAAGAGGACACAATGAATACGTTTGCTGCACCGGAAATTCTGGGCATTTGGAACTGAGGGTACTCCTTAGACACTAATTTTATGTCTCTATTTATGTGTTTTGTGCAATAATGAGTATCTGTCTATCTATGTATCTGCATTGTTTCTTTGTCTTTTTGTCAGTTTGCTCCAGCTGCACAACACCGGCGCGCTGGCCCGCCTAGAGGCCGAGCTGGTGCCGGGCATGCCGGAGTGCGTGCCGCCGCCCGGGTTCGCGTCGGCGCGCGCGGCCGACGTGCGCTCAGCGCTGGTGCTGATCAGCGCCGGGATGCTGGCGGCCATCGTGCTGGGTGAGCGCTGTCACGTTGTCTTCTGGAGACGCAGCTGGTGCCGTGCTCGCGTCGGCGCGCGCGGCCGACGTGCGCTCAGCGCTGGTGCTGATCAGCGCCGGGATGCTGGCGGCCTTCGTGCTGGGTGAGCGCTGTCACGTTGTCTCCTGGAGACGCAGCTGGTGCCGTGCTCGCGTCGGCGCGCGCGGCTGACGTGCGCTCAGCGCTGGTGCTGATCAGCGCCGGGCTGCTGACGGCCTTCGTGCTGGGTGAGCGCTGTCACGTTGTCTTCTGGAGACGCAGCTGGTGCCGTGCTCGCGTCGGCGCGCGCGGCCGACGTGCGCTCAGCGCTGGTGCTGATCAGCGCCGGGATGCTGGCGGCCTTCGTGCTGGGTGAGCGCTGTCACGTTGTCTTCTGGACACGCAGCTGGTGCCGTGCTCGCGTCGGCGCGCGCGGCCGACGTGCGCTCAGCGCTGGTGCTGAACAGCGCCGGGCTGCTGGCGGCCTTCGTGCTGGGTGAGCGCTGTCACGTTGTCTCCTGGAGGCGCAGCTGGTGCCGTGCTCGCGTCGGCGCGTGCGGCCGACGTGCGCTCAGCGCTGGTGCTGATCAGCGCCGGGCTGCTGGCGGCCTTCGTGCTGGGTGAGCGCTGTCACGTTGTCTCCTGGAGGCGCAGCTGGTGCCGTGCTCGCGTCGGCGCGCGCGGCCGACGTGCGCTCAGCGCTGGTGCTGATCAGCGCCGGGCTGCTGGCGGCCTTCGTGCTGGGTGAGCGCTGTCACGCTGGCCCCTAGAGGCGTACCTAGTTGTGCTATAAGAAAGGCAATATGTGAGCGGCCGGACTTGTTTGTAATGTTTGTTACTTTGTTGTAATTTTCTTACTTTATTTCTTATAATCGCGAATAAACATTTAATATGTTGATTGTTTTATTTTCATTTTAGGTCATCTAAGTATCATATGATCTGTATGTTTGTACATCAATTTTGCAGCACACTACCCACTTAATTGTTTCTGCTTAGCCTAAAGGTTGACTGGTAGAGAATGCCTAAGCGGCATTAAGTTCGCCTTTTGTAGTCAAATTTTTTATTGTGCAATAAAGATTAAATAAATAAAGCGTTAAATTACGAGTACGAAGTTACTTACGCATAATGACCTAAGTATAAAAATTTTATTATATTCATACTATATTATATAAAAAAATATTGTTAGAAAGTAACTTATTACTTTAATTTCTTTTCAGGCCTTGCTGAATATTGCTGGAAAAGTAGGAACGAGCTACAGAATATTTTGATATCCTTCTGGACGCGGCTTTCCAGACTTATTCAGTATAACGAATGTATGAACCCATAATTCGGATAATTACCTAATTGTTGAAATATTTCATTATCGCGATTTTAAATTATAATATGATAATATTGGTTTTGGTTTTGTGGTTTAATAAGTACTCGTAGTTAGTTAAAGATAAAGCTTTACTTAAAAACCATGCAAAGAATTGGTACGGGGGTAAATATTGGGCTTTCCCTCCCGTTTTCCACCGAATGGCGGGGATGCGTAATGGCGTATATCCGAGGGTACTTTCTGAGATATCACTCAGTGGGAGCCAGAGAGATGCTGCTTATTCTGATAACGGCGATGATTAATTGATCTAGGATCGGAAAGTATCTGATTTTTGATTTATTTCGATATTATTCGGTAAAATTGTCTTCTTTCAAGTATATTTAACGACGCCGAGGTTTTCCTGCCTAGTAAGATATTCGCAATTAAGATCGGGCGGAAGGAGGGGCCAGTGGAGGGAGGCACGCTTATTTGTACACTATCATCTCTGGCTAACGTTATGCCTGATTTCGGTTAGAAGGGTAGGTAACGTCACGCCTTTCTCCCGGAGGAGTAGGCAGAGACCACTTCTTTCCGTTTGCTACGATCCTGGCACACAATTTTTGCTTAGTCTACATTCATCAATCTCTTCATACATCCTTGTTGGTTTAGTGTACTTAGTATTTTACCTTTTTGGACACTTTCTATTTGGTCATGGAATGTCCTTCTAGGTCTTCCTCTTCCATCAGATCCATTCACGCTCTCGCTATACATTACTTGGTTAATCTACTCTAATTTCATCTTCTCTACGTGACCGTTTGGTCACGTAGAGGATTGAGAAAGGTATGCTTAGATGGTTTCATCTAAGCATACCTTTCTCAATCCTAGTCACTACATCTTCTTGCCAACCACAAAGGCCTCTTATCTTTTCATTTCTAATCCTTTCACTCCATTTCACTCTTAGCATGCTTCTAAGTCGCAATTCCACTGCATTAATTCTACTCTCGTGCTTCCTTTGCCATACCCAACTCTCACACTCATACGTTAGTGATAGCAAGGGTAGTATAATTGAGTAATAGTGCCTATATCTAAAACCAGCTGCCTCCCACATCTCCACTTTATTTTCATAAGCTTATATTATCACAAGAGAAGTGCTCATTGTCATAGAGCTTCATCGTAAAAGAGTAATTATTTTAGAATTTATACGAATGCTTATGCGATTCAATAATGGGAATCACGAATAGAATCCACCCTTAGAATAATAACACATAGAAAGATAGTCTCATACAAATAATCTGTCCAACAGTGAAGCCAAAAACCAATTGACGAGTGCGTGAGCCACTCGTTTCTACGCAACGAGACACTTACACAACTGTACACATAATGTTGCCAGTGCATAATTTTTTACCCATAATTTGATAAACATTATTGGTAACGTTACTTGATACGTATGAAAAATTTAAGTGTAAAAGAATTTTTAATTGGTTATATTTTGTAAATCATTATGTTCATTCATGCAGTAGTATATTTCAACATTATTTACTTCATATAGTAGGTATACCATTTGTAAAAAATAATTTCGTTAATAAATAAATATATGATATATATGACTGGCTCGGTGGCTCAATTGGTAGAGACCCCTGCCTTCTGAACCAAGGGTCGTGGGTTCCATTTCCACCCGGGACAAATTCGTGTGTTCCAATACGGATGATGACAAGGTATGAAAATGAAGAAAATAATTAGTCCGTCTCTTAGATAATAAAAAAATATAAGACCCGTATTTTTTGTTTTGTCGAAATAACAAGAAAATACTTAGATATAGCGCATTAAAGTTACGGAGTGGGGGCTAACTACGTCACGTTAGAGTATATTTTGTACTCTAACGTGACGTCATGTGACATTTAAAATCAATGTATCTTCGTAAGTTTTTGAACAAGAGGCAAAATAAAAAATACATATCCAATATTTTTCATTAATCTATCTGATGGACATTAAATTATTTTTTAGTCATCATCCCAATTGACATCATTACGATTAAGTTTTATTTTTTCGATCCACTGACTAGCTATTGTTGGATCAGAAGGATATCTGTAGCAAAATGAACATTTAACTATGTGAAATAATGACGTCAAATTAGTAGCAGCTCAGTGTTGAATTGTTATGAATTAATCATTTATTATTATTGCCCTGTATAAAACAATTCTAAATAATACTCTTGCTGTTGAATCGGTTAAAACTTAAAACAAAATATTAATTTAATAAATTTATGTTGGGAAAATGTTTACCCTACCCTGGCAACATTTAACAGTATGACGGCTTACATTATTTTAATTCCGTGTTTGTTTTGAGAAATGTTTTACGACAAATTCAGCAAGCCAAATGTAATACTTACAAGTGAAATGTTATGTTGCAATGTTCCTTGGTTGTTTGTGTTGAATTGTGACACCCATTAACTGTACAAACCGTCATTTTAAACAAAATATCGGAGAGCAAACGGAGATGTTAGCGGTACAAGTTGACCTTGAGCACTGACGTGGCGTTTCGAATACCAGGCCGTAACGGCCTGGTATTTTTGGCTTCACTTTTCATGCGTTGACTCGGTTTCTATGTGTTATTATTCTAAGAATCCACCCATATACGCAGAATTGCCCACATCATGAAATATTCGAAAATTTAATGAAATATTCAAATGTTGGCTTCCATCTTTTATACTTATAATAAATCTGTAGAGAGGTCAATTCTGTACATGAAATTACATATATTTTCAAAATAACTATCAGGGGGTGATTAGTGATCGATACTGATGCCAAAAATGCAATCAGCAAAATTTTTGTCTGTCTGTATGTTTTTTATAGAAACAAAAACTACTCAACGGATTTTTCATACTCCTGGGCAGGTTATAGTATACTTTTCATCACGCTACAATCAATAGGAGCAGAGCAGTGACGGGAAGTGTTAGGAAAACGGGAGAAATTTTTATCTGTATGTTTGATCGCGCATCACGCGAAAACTACTGCATGGAATTAAATGCGGTTTTCACCAATGTATTGTTAGAGGTCTAACTTAAAATTTAGGTACTATTTTATGGAAGTCCGTTATTTTTGAAACCCATACATTATGGTTACATCATAATGTGCCTGGGCCAGATCAATGATAAGAAATTTTTTGCCGATATTTTCAACTAAAACGTAGTTACTTCATGTAATGGGCAAGATTATGATCACATAGTGAAACAGTTACATTATCTACTCGTAATTAGCGTTTTTAAATGTTTTTTGGCTATGCACGGTTTGTACTTCTGCCACTGCTAATGGTAAAAAGGTTGGGAAACGTATTACTTAATAGGAAATAAGATGACTACACGGAATTAAGGAATACAAACATAAATGTTACATATAAAAAAAATGAAACTAAAAATAAAAAATTTACGTTTTGTTACATAATATGCATCACTAGATATCTAACTCACTTGTGATGAAGTAAGTAGGTAGGTATATACAGCGTGTAAAAAGACCCTTAACGAAGCCTGAAACTACGCATTCTGTTCCTATAGCTGAGTACTATTTTCAAATATTTTGACAGGGAAATGATTTTGGTTTTTATGAGTAAAAAAACAGCTGTTTTCAAGACCACGCAATGTACAGCGCGTAGGTACCTATGTCTCGCGGCGCGGTCGCCGGCGCGCGGCATGTCTCCGCTCTTTCGCTAGATACCTACGCGAACGCGCGCTCGTGCGATAGAAATTTATGAGAACTACAATAATAAGTTTAAACTCCCTATTGTACCCTTATTTTACACTTATTTTACACATAAAACCACTTATTTTGAATGTATGAAATCACAGGTTTTAAGACAAACGACATGACCCAATAGGCGACGTCACTGGCATTTGTTGTGCTTCCATACTTCGCCATAAATCGCAGCTCGTGTTGACTGTCGTGTCGCGTCTCCTTAAATGAGGTCTAAGTACTTACCTAGTACTCATCGTTGTCTTCTAGTGTAGGTCTCTCCAAGCGGACAAGATGTGGCTCGAACTGGCCACCCTCCATGTGCGGGAAGTGGGCGGTCGAAAACCTTCTTAAAGGTCCTTGACGAAGCCCCACAAAATGAAATCCAAGTTAGTCAAGTCTATCGAACGCGCGGGCCACGTATGGGGCCTGAACCGCCCGATCTACTGGTTGCCAAGCCATTGCTCACGGCCGGGTCTCACAATGTATGGCGGAGCTCCATCGTTCTGGTACCAAGTGGAACGAACGATGAATACAGCCGCAGTGCCTCAGAAGCACTTTTCCATGTATGGCCATACCGTACCTACACCATGTTAACGTACTCGCAAGCGCTGTATGCATGGAATGGCACCTTCGACACTAGTCACTGACCACAGCACAACACAACAAATAGCACTCAACTCAACACAAAAGAAAAATACACAACGAGGCGAAATTATCCGAAATCAAAACGCATTCGATGTTGTTTAGAACCGAACTGAAAAATTAGGTACCTAACTTCCGCGGAAGCGCAGAAATCCTTTGAGTCGCCGCGCTCGAGCGGCGAACCAATCAGCGCACGCGACTCGGTTGGGACTAGGGATGCTCGATGAACATCGATGTTCGATGATCGATACGAAAAATATCGCAACATCGATGTTAACGAAATTGATCATCAATGTTAACTTACGGCCTCATCTCGAATTTACGGTTTGGACGTGCGTGTCATGCGGACATGCACGTCCAAACCAATGCAACTTAGAATAAAAATGATGTCTTCTATGAACGCATCCACAGATCGACAATTTCAATTTATGTACATTTCGAACTTTTACATTATGTTTTACTTATTCAAGTATTAATATGAAAAATATCGATGGATCCAACATCGATGTTCGGTTTTGGATAAATATCGAACATCGATGTTGAGCCTTCGATTATGTCATCGATGTCAACATCGATGTTTTTTGAATATCGACCATCCCTAGTTGGGACGGTCTCTTCTCTCTTGGCTCATGGCTGCGCTCGCCGAATGTTGCCATTTTATAAACTAGGTTACCTACTTTTGTTTTGCTTGCGGTTAATTACAAAATCCGATTAGCAATTATTTAAATGGATATACCGTACCGTACCTAGTTACTTAACTAGTAATAATTTTAATTAATTTATTTATTTATTTATTTATACATTCATTTTATACATCCCGGCTCACAGTCTCCCAAAGCGCCAGGATGCATCAATAAGTAATGATGAAATAATGTACACACATGCATAAATTCGATTATCATCACAAATGTCAATATTCAAAAATGTAATAAAATTTATTCAAAATACCTAATAAGTAATTCACCTAAAAATCAAATTAAACTAGTTAACAAATCCGCATCAATAATACACGTTATTGAAAGTTGCTAAGGCAATGTAATAATTCTCACTCATTTAACATTTTTGCTATAAGTAGGTACCTAAATTTTCTGGAGTCTGAGCGTTTAAGGTTACAGAAGTTACCACCTAATGATTGGAGTTGTTGTTTTTCTAGTATTATTCATCGCTAATGTGTTGCATTCAACAATTTATCATTAGGTTCTGATACCAATAACCAGGTTAATAACCGCCCATAATTTACTTATACGCTGCAAATGTACCTACTTACGTAAAAACTTGGTTAGCTAGCTAACTTACACCCAATTATGAAATAAATAACACATTTTATTGTCTTGATAAAATTATTACTTTAAATAATAAAAGTTATTTATTTGAATGCTCTAATGGCAACACCACCACCCACGGCAATGTCGGCAATAGAAATTATCGTTTTTTTCACAGGTATTTTATGTTTTACTGATTATGTCGTAGGTAGATACCTACTCGGGGTAAAATGAAACATGTTTTTAAACATAAGTAGTCTCTTCAAACACAAATCAATTTCAATACGTCTCAATTAACAATTAGGTACGTAAGAAGGGCCCTACGTAAAGTATCATTTTAATAATTTCTGGCTTTTCTAAGAGTTTACTTATGTATTGTTTTATGTACTTGGTAGTCAACAAGTACCTACTTACATTTTGACTATTAGAAATGCTCTTCTGATTGTGAAACTCTAATTTCGTCCTTGAATCCGAATAAGGAAAATGGTAGAATTCCCTCAGGCGCTTGGAATGCGCTATTTGTATGAAGAAAAAAAGTTACATTTACTTGTAATCCTGCTTAAAAAATTAACTGTTGTCGAGTAAATTATGAAGAACAACTGTATTTACGACCAATCGTTATTAATCATCACATAGTATCATCTTTTTAATAATAATTAACTGAATTTGAAAATTAGCAATGAAATATCATGCAATCCTGCAGGAAAGTTAGTAGCAAACTCTTCTTTGCTTAGCAAAGTTGTTCCTAGGTAGGTATTTCTTTTTAAAGAAATTAGTTAGTAGCTCCGGAGCCAGGGTAGTGCCGGTATTACACCCAAGTCCATCGGAAACCACCTTATGACCTGCGACCGATCTCTCTCCGGTCGGAATGGTAGGATTCGGATCGGATTATAAGGGTAGACAGAGAAAGTACAGGGTTTGAGCACACAACTGTGCACGTTAGTCGGCTAGTCTCCTACGAGATTAGCGGCACCGATTGGTGGAAATTTGTTCAGGAGTGGGCATACGGAGCAAACCCCCTAAAATGTAAGTGCAATTTGGTATTTAGGTATCTTCTCTCCATCGAAAATCAATGAACGCAGTATTTTGAAGCCCCCAAGAGGAATTCTAACACGATTTGAGTTCTACAACGGTGGGTAATGCATTCCGAATGTCGATAAAATGGAAATGAGATGATTATTGTAATTGGCAGCTACTTACATACAGTAGGTACATTCCTAGCTAGGTAAGGTAACTTATTAAATTACACAGGGTCGAGCTATCAGCTGAGTTTTCCCGCCCGCAAGTCGTTGACCTCAGATACGCGGGCGAACACCTGACGCGCGCCCGCGCGTGTGCGTGCGCTGCGGTCGCTACAGGGGATAGTGACTGTGTGGGCGCGTGCGATGTACATTGCAGGCCGTGATTTGAAAGGCCTAGTTTTCCGAGAAATATTCAAAATTCAGATATGGTTTCTTTAGAAGAAATGTTAGTAATTACGTTTTATAAGCGTTAATATGAAAAACGTAAATTTTTTTTTTCAACTTTGAAGGTCAATATCTCAGGAACCATACATTTCCCAGGTATTTTTCTAGAACTAACGATGTTCGTCATGACCAGGAGAACATGTAGTTCACGGCTTCGTTAAGGGTCTTTTTACACGCGATATAACAATATGATATAGCCTTATAGAGAGGCATAACATCCAGAAGGACTGGAGCCTAAACATAATGTGCAAATTAAAACGAATCTCCGATATATCCGTTTTATCCGTTGTAGGTAAACGGATGTATTTACGAATTTGCGTCACCGTGCCCATTCTATGTGAAATAGACTTTAGTTGGTGGTTGGGATTCCTAAGGGGATTTAATTGCACATATTTAACAGTACCTTTAGTAAATTTAATTAACAATTGTAGGATACTTGTGAAATGAAAACCCGTATTTGGGAAAAAATATTACCTATTAAAGCTCCAGGTGTTCGCCCAAAGTAGCGAGCAACTGGAGCGGCTTATGTCCAGCAGTGGACTTCGATAGGCTGGTGTGATGATGGGAAAAATATTGTGTGTATTATGGGACATACGTATATGTAGATTTCGATATCTACTTCTGCTCTGTTACTATCAATTATCATAATAGACAATGCTTAAATATTTATATATGAAATTCGACTATGTTCCCTAGTGTTCTGAATAGGGGTATAAATGGATACGCGATTCTGTGTCTCCTTAGCTTGAATAGACAGATTAAGTCGAATAAGGTGTGTAAGTATACGGCCGATCGGAAAACATGAACAAAATCTAATATAGAATAAGGGGTTAAAATATTTGATTTGCATTTCTGTGCGCTTCCATAGCAACGTTTCGTTTAATCTCACGCGCGGGTGAAAAACATAGCGTTTAATGAAACAGCTCTTTGTACTTAGTTGACTTTAATTCTATAAATAAATTTATGTATTCACAGCACGAATGTCTATCACCCTCTCTGTAGGTAGTGCTCTCTGGGCAGGGTCTGCTTTGACAATGCTTCATCCAGAGACTTTGTAACTGCGCCATTAGATCTGTAAAGATAGCCTCCTTTAGTGTTTGTAAGTACATATACATAGCTCCTGCGCTCCACTCTGGACGACCAACGAAGGCAAGCCAGAGGTGGGGGAAAGATTATTATTATTAAATACACGGTAGAATAATTTATAAATGAAATGATAAATTAGTCGAGATAATAAATGTGTGCGCAAACACATGCACATCTATCTCCGCCTTATTCCGCTCTGCGCTCAACTTACGTGCCGCGACCTAAAACAGAATTATTTTAGTTACCTCGCAGCTTCTACTAAAGCCTTTTGTACGTTAGTTTTTTCTATGGTTTTTAAATCAGTCGCGAGTCCCAACGCTGCCCAGACACGGATGAACGCTGTCGTGCACCCTGAATCTGAAAAGATACAAAACATTTTTTTTTGTAGACAGCGAATTCATACCAACCAAACTAAGGTTTTCCTTTGTGCATACACAGTAAGCACTAGATGTGTCTACCAGTATGAATTATCTTACTTCAAACCAATAGGAATATTCATGATTTTCCAATTTATCGTGAAATAGACAAAAATAAACCATTAATGAACAGTGAAGGACGAGGTACAGTCTTGTAACGCAAATATAGCCATTCCTCTACGCAAAACGTTTATAGTAAACGATATAAGATTTAGACTACCTATTTAATAAATGGTTGCTATTTATAAAAGTATTTTGTACCTATTTACAAAATATTATGATATATCAAACTCAAGGTAGAGTATATAGTTAGATATAAGTGAAAACACTTTAGGAAAGTATTTTAGATACAATATGAAACTACGTGAGTATTTTGTATCTTGTATCTGCATTTCAGATATTTGTATCTTTGATACGTCCCATCTCTGGAGCAGGTATAAACCCACGTACTTAAACAATTTGGGCACAATTATTGCCCTTCAAAGGGGCAATCAAGACAATACACGTTTACAGGAAAATAGGAACTTGCGCAAGCCTTCAAAAATACTTAATACTTTGCATCGGGCGACCGGGAGCTATCTACTCGTATATCTATGTTACCGTTAAAACTAGTTAGTAGATCAAACGCGTTTTTCCTAGTAAGAACTAGTTTATACTAAATGCCTTTGTTAATACTAAAATTTACTGATGTCTAAATCGAATATCAGTTAAAACTAGTTTCTGCAAGACAAACATAAATATTTTTTTATAAAATTTTAAGGGGAACATTTTCGTCATACATTATTTCCGTGTAGCTTTAACTATTAAGGCTGCACACGCGACGGAAGCTTACAAAAGGAGTAACTTCTCCCGTTTTCCCAACATTTACCATCACTGCTCTGCTCCTATTGATTGTAGCGTGATGATAAGTATACTAAAACCTGCCCGGGAGTATGAAGAATAATTGTACCAAGTTTCGTTAAAATCCGTTGAGTAGTTTTTGTTTCTTTATCGAACATACAGACAGACAAAAATTTTACTAAATGCATTTTTGGCATCAGTATCGATAAATAATAATCATTCCCGGATAGGATTTTGAAAATATATTTAATGTACAAAATTGACCTCTCTACAGATTTATTATAAGTAAGTATAGAGTTTTAACTGATTATTTCTAGTTCTTACAAAGGCATTAAGTGATAACTAGTTTTAACTAGGGAAAACGAGTTCTAACGAAAAATGGGTTTTAACTGTAACATCTATACTTATAATAAATCTGTAGAGAGGTCAATTCTGTACATCTATATATATAAAAGGAGAAACTGACTGACTGACTGACTGACTGACTGACTGACTGACATATCAACGCACAGCCCAAACGGCTAAACGTAGGCACTTGAAATTTGGAAGGGACGTAGCTTAGGTACCGTAGGGGTGCACTAAGAAAGGAATTCCCGAAATTCCCACGGGAACGGGAATTAGCGGGAAAATCCTTTTGTATGAAAAATCTAAACCGCTTAAGTTAGACGCTTGAAATTTGGCATGCAGGTACCTTAGTAAATATAAAGTTTAGTTATGGCTGTATTTTGAGAAATTCCCACGGGAACGGGAGTTAGCGGGAAAAAACTTTTGTATGTATAAATTTAAACACGCGGACGAAGTCGCGGGCAAAAGCTAGTTAAATATATTTTTAAAATAAATATCAGGGGATGATTAGTGATCGATACTGATGCCAAAAATGCAATCAGTAAAATCTTTGTCTGTTTGTCTGTATGTTTGTTATAGAAACTTTATTCTTTATACTCCTGGGCAGGTTATAGTATACTTTTCATCACGCTACAATCAATAGGAGCAAAGCAATGAAGGGAAGTGTTGAGAAAACGGGAGAAAATTTTATCTGTATGTTTGAACGCGTATCACGCGAAAACTACTGCATGGAATTTAATGCGGTTTACACCAATGTATTGCTAAAGGTCAAACTTAAAATTTAGGCACCATTTTATGAAAGTCCGTTATTTTTGAAACCCGATATCCACGCGTGCGACGCCGCTGGCACAATTAGTTATTAATATAATTATACCGTGCTAAGAATTGTTCCATATTGATCACTTGGTTTTAGTTACCTAGGTGAATTAGCTAGCAAATTCAATAATTGAGCACTCTACATCTTTTTATTGACGTGAGGTGGCCCGGGACAGGCTGAAGTGTAGAGCCTTAGTGTTGGAGGCTAAGACTCATTTTGGGTCCCTGCGCTATGTTAGTAAGTAAGTACTCGTAAGTACATCTTTTAATTCCCCTCGTGGTTATGCGCTCCTGGTGCTATAATTTTGTAATAGACACACCAGATACTTGATTGGCAATGTAGGTACTCCTGGTATGATTTTTATGAAAAACATGTAAATAATCGTAGCAGGAGATACAGTTTAACTAGAAAACTCATTTTATTTACAGTCGACTTTAATTCTCTGGGCAAGTGAATAAACTCTACTTACTATAACTTTTCAGTAGGCTCAAAGTGATTAAGCTCAGGTGATAAAGGTGGAACAATTCCGTGCTACTATAAAAAAAACATACCGTAAGTACCGAATTCTCCTACTTTGTAGTCGTGTGGCATCAAATAGTGGTAATGCGGCCAAAATGATTTTGTTACCACAAACACCCAGTTGGAATCAGGCGGGCATCTGGAGCAAAGCAGACAAAGTTTAAATGAATGTGATAGATTTGATTTTTTTTTCATAATATTGATGATCGTAGTCATTTAAAACAAAAAGACTAAAATAAAATAGTTTGTTTCTTTAAATAAATTCACTAATAATACTTTTGCAAGTCACACTTCTTTTTTTTTTTTGTATATGGACTCTATCACACGTATATGTTGACGCGTCACACTTCTTTCCTACCAGCACTTCGACGTGTAGCCTCCTGAGGAGAAATGTTGCAATGAACTCAACAGTTAAGGTCATAGCACATTATTACCGCCCTGCTCCGGGCATATTACCCGGCAAAAACAATAAAACTGAAATATGGACTTTAAATATTGAATGCACTTTAGACATATTTTACATTGACATTATAAACCACCTAACTAAGATGGGTACGGTGACACATCGGTGACATTTGTCGACAAATCTTTTTTACGCAGTTTGTCAAAACGATGAATAATCATAAATATAAAAAGTAGTTTTACTTTATTTATAACGCATAACAGAGATTTGTTTTAATTGCATTTTAAATCATAAATAAAATTTTAATGTAAGTACATAATTAGAATTACTGAAATCAAAGCCATTAAATATTTTTTATCAGTAATGCTTGATGCGTCAATTGAAACGTATGTTCATAGGAATTGAAACATTGAATCGTTATATAAATCGCTTCACGATTTTACAACTGTTGTATAAATTTGTATTAAATACCTCCAAAATCGATTCTCTCTCCATAGAAAATAAAATCGATAAATCATATTGTAGCATGCACGAACATACAAACAGACACACACAGCTACACACACTGTCAAACATCTGACAGTGACATCTGACACTGACATCTGACACTGACAACTGTCGTCTCGTTCCTACACTTCACGCAAGGTGCGGGGTGGGAGGACAGTCAGTCTGTGTCCCACCGCCGCCGAGTAAAGACGTGTTCGTGTGAGGATAGCGAGCCGATATCATTGGTACCATTACATTGTTCATTACTTTATTGTTCATGGTTATTTCATATGTGGATTAGTGTCTACTACATTTTGGCGACGACGGAAAAACTGTAAGTAATTTTACTGTTTATACTGTTAGGAAAACTGTATTTAATTAAAAAAAAAAAAGAAGGTAAAGTAATGGGTTTGATTTTGTAAATAAAGAAACACATTCTTTCAATGCTAGATTTCTTAGATACGTAGCAATTTTTATTCATTTCAACTGCCAATAAAGTAAAATCAAGCGAGTGCTCGGATAGGTCGTTAATTATTGTATTGTAGCTTTAAGCAAAAAAAAAAACGTTTAAACTGTTTTATTTCAATCACTGTATGAACGTTTAATTTCACTAAAGAATATAATAAATAATTTTGCGTACCTACCCATCAGTTAACGAAATAATTATCCATGGTGGGAAAAGAACAATGTATCTTTGTTTTGATTACCTACTGCTTGCGTTAAACCAGTTGCACCGTCGACACGGGTACATATTTTGATTTGCATAATGCTGCAGTAATCTAAAAGATATGTGCAAAATTGCTTAGACAATGTAATTAAGCATACATACAAAAATAAAAGAAGCTAAATCATATTGTTTTCAGTACATTATACTATTCGGTATTTGACCCGTTCAATAATCGCGGAACGGAACAAAGGTAGTAAAGTAATCGAGGTTGTAGGTGATTCACAATAAACCATATTTAATTATACAAGTACCTCGATTTCTGCGCATTATCAGAGCGTAATAATGACAAATAAACTTATTACATAACTTGCCTAGTTAACTAAAAGTATGGTATTAGGACAGGCACATAACGCACAGCTGCTACTTTTGCGTAGGGATTGTTACTGTTAGTTAGTTAATGACGTTATGGGTAAAAATAAACCGAGATTAAGTTTTAACGTATAACGCTACGCGTGTAGGTATCTTAACAGTAGCAACAGCAGTATCGTTGTAAACAAAGCCACATCTTGATATTGTATGTAACAATCATGTAGGCTTGCCAGATTTATTTATTTATTTAATAGGTTTACCAGCGTTTGTATACACCAAAGCTATACTATACTAGTACATGTTATCTTATCAACTAAGTGTAACAATCTTTAAAGGTAAACACCGCATGCATATAAAGACAGATGGGTTGAAGGTCCTGGATTGTTCCGGAATTTTGCCTCTTGACCTGTGCCCAATAATTAGACTTAGTTGTCCCGAATTCCGAAATCATTTACTACTAAGCTCTTGGTCTTAATTTCATCTATAGAATAAAGGATAACTCTAGCAATGTAAATATGTCAACAAAGGGAAAGTCTGACCAGTTAAATACTATTCATCAAAAGTATACAAGGCTTACCTGGCAAAGAACTTGAATTAGAATTATATTTACATGAAAATATACTACATGTGTATGTATGGCCGCACATTGGTTAAGATAATTTGAGTTATTGATTAGTAGGTATTGTTAATTACAAAGTCATTAGTTCGGTCACTAGGAGTGCTGCGATTAGGGGTAGGTCACCGATATTAGTTGAAATGAAAATAGTCTTTTATAATAATACTGGAATCAATGTTTGTCTGTTCAGTTTTAATTGAAGCCTGTGTCTTGTCTTGTGTCTGTGTGATACTTCAGCCAGGACACGCTTGAATCAGGCCTGTGAGCTTGGTGAAGCTTAGGCCAAAACAAGCTTAAGGCCTTTGAGTGGTGGAACTTCAACTGAAACAAGGTTAATTGTAGCCTCTCGAGTTGCAGCCAGAACAAGGTTAGTTAGATTATACTAATTATTAAATTCTTAAATATTTACCCTCATGAATGAATACATTTATTTAAATTTGAATACTGCAGAGGCACCGTATGTGTTGGGCTAGTCTGTTTCACTGGCAGCGGGTGAAGCGGACTAGTATGACTAAGCATTCCGTAGAATTCCGCTTAGCGACTGTTGCGGACAGACAACCTTTTTATATACGTTTATGTACATAGTTTTATATATAGTTTTTGTATTTAGAAGTGTTTTTTAAAAGTATTTTGTGTTGCTATGGTTTTGATATATTATTGTTTATTGTTTATCTAGTGTGTTGAAGTTTACAGTCCGCTACGGCTGTATATTAAAGTGTTTTTGTGGTTTCCCATTACTCGTTTGATTCCACACCCCCAGGTTCCAGCCGTATCAGCGACCTTTTGTATGGTACTGGTCTGGCCCACTGGCAGCTGGTGGAGGGGACTGGTATGGCGAAGCATCTGGTCAGGTCCCGCTGGTGGTAATCACTTGCACTGGCAGCGGGTGAAGAGATGGCTTGGTACAACTGGGTATTTATTTATAACGTATTTATTTAGTATTTTGACTAAATTTAGGTTCTCTTCTCAGTTGTTCACTCTTGACAGAGTGGTCGTGGTCATGGGGAGTCGTCTGCTACTGTGGTTGCCGCTTTCGCGATCAGTCCACCGGTCCCTGCAGGTGGCAGGAGAACATTCCACCACAGGTGTCCCGGTGACGGACTTAATGGTGTCTGTAGGCGATCGACCCCGTGGTCTGTTACCTTCGACTCTGCCCTGAATCACCAACCGCTCCATCGAATTGTTATTACGGGTAACGTTTCCAAAGAACCTGAGTATTCGTAATTGCTCAAGTGACGATTTCTTTGTAATTTTGTCTTTATTTTGTTCTAATCTAATTTAATCACCCTAAAAAAAAAAAAAAAAAAAAAAAATGATTATGAGCATGTAAAACTGTAATTCATCTAATAAGGCCAACCGCGTTTCGCAAGTCTAGCTCACTAGGATGGCGAGTGAAAGGGGCTCTGCACAACAAGGCATTTGACTAATTACAATGTAAACACACTGGTGATAACAATATCAACATTTTTAGGGAGTCGCTATCAGTCAATAACACTTTGAAAGCAAAATACTGGTCAGTATCGTAGTGATAGCGTTGCTTTAATTTCAGGATATCGCACATCGATTTGTCTGTTCAATTATCCCGGGAAAAATAATTATTATATTATTCTTGATAGTTAATTGTAATTCATCTCTTGAATTATGTTATATTGAATAAATATCTAAAATGAATTTTACAAAATATAGAACTGGTCATTCTTGCTTTGTGCAGCCTAGCTCACTGTCTGAGCGAGTGAAGGCGATTTGGCATAACTAAACATTTGACTCATGACAGCGTAAAAATAATTATTCGACTTACATACTTACTAAGATCCTGCACTTAGTTAAATCTTTGGAAAAAAATATTTTTAACCAATTAGTATTTCACTTTAAGAAAAAAAAAGTTATTGCCTAAAAAGCAATTTGTTTTACAAAAGGTAGGTCCACTACTGATGCAGGAGTGGCTCTGATGAAACATAATAATATATTCGATGCTTGGGAAAGTAAGCAGGATACAGTGGGTGTTTTCTGTAATTTATCATAGGCATTTGATTGCGTTAATCATGAAATCTTACTTCTGAAGTTGCGGCATTATGGTGTCTCGAATGTTGCTTTAAGTTTGAAGTCCTATATTGACGGAAGTGAATCTTCTGGCGCCCTACTACGTACGGGAGTGCCCCAGGGCTCTCCTATATTGGGACCATTGCTGTTTTCAATATATATTTAAATGACCTTCCGTATTTCGCTGAGGGCTTGAGTGAGAGGGTATTGTTGGCGGATGACACTTCTCTAATTATTGAAACTGACAAGTATCTGACGAAGTAAATAATGATCTTTAGCAGGTATTGGTTTGACACAAATAATTTGCTTTTAATTCTAATAGGTAATTAGTTTTATAGTCTATTAAATTCATGATGTCTAATGTGAAGCAAGTAAATAAATACTCGTACTAGTATATTTATATAAATGGGGAACACATTGAGCTTGTTGATTCTACGACCTTTTTAGGGATTGCTGTGGACTCTAAGTTACAATAGACCCCTCATATAGGAGCACTGGTGGGGGAACTTAGTTCAGCTACATAAACAGTTAAAAAAAAAAAAAAAAACTGGTTACTTACTGATCTCGTGAATCACTTAGGGAGTTAGCGTCCTGACTGTGGCATCACAGTACTTATTTGAATGCATATATGGTTGAAAGTAAAAATATAAATTTATATAGTAAAGAACTCAGATCTTCGACGGTGCAATCCTGGAGGTAGGGGCAGGCTTGCTGTTTCCAATATCAGGCTTCTTATGACTGGTAACTCATTCATAGGACAAAGTGAAAAAATAATAATTTTATTATGTTCAACAAAATTGACTGGGTTGAGGGCTCATTTGGTGGTGGCCTCGGCCTTCTGGGCTAGGAGTCGTGGGTTCGGTTCCCGCGCGGTGCAGGCATTTGTGTTCGTGCATTCATAATTTTATTTTTTATTGTATCTATATATTTTATTTAAAAAATAAAAAAAAATCTAACTTTTGAGTTTGTTTCGGCACTTCTTCTCAGCAGGCTACATGTCGCAGTGCTAGCAGGAAAAAGTGCCACGTGCAAAGGTATTACGGGTGAATCTATTTGCAGGGGGAGACTGTTTTATCTTATTATTTTATTTATCCTAAAATTATAACTGGCGTTAATTACCTACTGAGTATGTACATAGCTATCTTATAAAAATATGTGTTTGAGAATAAATATCAATTTCCTCTTTGAGTACAAATATTTTACTAGGGCTCGACACTGTTGTCCTGGAGTTATCCCAGATTTAATCGAGTTCTATCTGGTAACCCTACTAACATGGCATTGAATTGCGAATAATAGAGTTATGGCTTTAAATTGCGAGGTTGTGGCATTGAATTGCGATGACTATGCATTTCATTGCGTTACCAATATTAATAATAGTGCATTGAATTGCGATCTAAGGAATAAAGAATTCAATTGCGGGCCGTTCAGTTAGTAATAACACGGGAATTCATGAAATGCATTAAATTGCGTAACACTATATGATATTAGATAGAAAAAAAAATGTTTGCAAAGGTACACATTTACACACACATTTACAGCAACGAATACAGAAAAAACACACAAATAGGGGAGACGTCAATGGGTGATTTTCCATGTTATTTGATGGTTGCCGGAAGGAACCATTAAAGTAGCGCTTATTTGAGAAATCACAACGAAGTTGTTTTGCGGATTGAGAGCGCAATAGGCCTTCAAGGTTCATCGGGAGAATCGGTTCCAGAAGTGTAAAATTAATCATAAATCATGAATAAGACTGTTTTAGGTACATTAATTAAAACATATTTTGATATGAAATCCATAACATAAACGCATTATTCGAAATGGCCATCGAACAAGCTTCTTAAACGAGGCATACAAAACACCGCGCAATATCGGTTTGCATAAAGCGTTTTGGGCGAGTTGATATTTGTAATTTTGAAATTGTCATAGCTAGGGGACTTTTTATACAAGCGAAGTAATTCTTTCACCAATGTTTCTATGGTTGGTTGATGCATTAATATTGATCCAAAACAAAAATTAGTTGTCATACCTATTATCTACAGGTAAACTACAATCGGTATTCATACTTGACAAATTCGAATGCGAAGGTGATATAAGGTCGGTCGCGGTCCGATGGGAGCGATAGAAGCGCGGGGTGTACATATCTACTTGGAAGTAGCGAGTATAGAAAAGAGCATGTTTACTTCATTTCGGTGGAGCTGATTTACACGAGGTATTCTACAATATATTAGGAGCGGACGCAAAGCCAAATATTATATACTGAAATTATAACTAATACTAATGATTTGGACATATATACAATATCTAAATGAAGTTGATTACAAATACATAAATAAGTATAATTAACTAAAAAAATAAATTAAAAAAAAAATAAGGGAGAGATGTAGCATGCACGAACATACAAACAGACACACACAGCTACACACACTGTCAAACATCTGACAGTGACATCTGACACTGACATCTGACACTGACAACTGTCGTCTCGTTCCTACACTTCACGCAAGGTGCGGGGTGGGAGGACAGTCAGTCTGTGTCCCACCGCCGCCGAGTAAAGACGTGTTCGTGTGAGGATAGCGAGCCGATATCATTGGTACCATTACATTGTTCATTACTTTATTGTTCATGGTTATTTCATATGTGGATTAGTGTCTACTACACATATACTCGTTTATGAAATGGACTACGAGTATAACAGTCAGCTCGCTGTCAGCGAGCTTACCGCCGCCGTCAGACTGCTCGGGGCCAATGTCAAATCTGTCTTAAGAGCAATATTAATATCCGCGTCAACATATACGCGTTATAGAGTCCATATGCAAAAAAAAAAGCCATTAATAAAAGGCGGTAATAATGTGCTATGACTTTTAGCCCGCAAGCGAGCAGACTATCATGCCCATAATATGATTTTGTCATCCAAGTAATCTTGTACTTTGTAGTAGGTATCCTTTAAGTTTAAGGTAAGTTGGTAGCGGGGAACTTGAAGCAGCGGCCGACGACGTGTCGCGGACACACGCTTCTACCTACTTGTTCCTTAGACATTAAACATTCGACACTACCTTATTATTACTTTCTGCTTAGCCCAATGGTTGACTGGTAGAGAATGCCTATGTGGCATTAAGTCCGCCTTTTGTACACTTATTTACTGTGCAATAAAGATTAAATAAATAAATAAATAAACATTTAAATCTATGTAAGTATAGTTATAAATCAACAGTATTTTGCGGTATTTTGTTAAATATTTTTACAATTTGTCCAATGAATGAGTTTTATGAAGTTTTATTATGAGATTGGAAAGAGCAAATAATATTTATTTCTAGTATAGAACTGGTGAAGGTCCGAGTTTTTATTGTATAAATATATATTCCAACGTAAAACCATAATGTAGTCAAATATGTATTGTGATGCCACAGTTAGATGTTAGGATGCCGTAGTAGGGCTTATTTGATAGTGAACCTACTGATTCCACGGACGCTGTTTTGAGGAGAGCGGCGATAACGTGCGGGGTAAGCTCAATTCCCACTAAAGGAGCATTACAAATCATATTTAATCTTATCTGTATGATTATATAGTTCATTGTTATTTGATTGCGACGCCACGAACTTTCCAGCACTATCACTTCCTACACACACAGTCACTTGCTCTTACAACCACGGCCAGCCGCTGTTCCTTCCGTGAGAATGAGGGTTTTCTGAAAAAAGGAATCCACCAGATGGCAACAGATAAAAGAAGGCCCAACTGTTATGTGATTGGTTCATTTTGACATGGCACTGACATTTACATTGCAACTGACGAATCACATGATAGCTGGACCTGCCTTTTATGTGGTGTCATCCGATTTTCAGAAAACCCTCATTGGCCCGAGAGCTGAGAGTGTTAGGGTCGTCGTCGTCGTCCAGGAGAATATTATAGTAAATTAATTAAACCCTCAGAAGTACCTGGAGTTATAGACTAATAAGATTATCAATTACTCGCGCCCCCTGTTGCGCCTAGACTAAAACCCGGCAGTGGAACCCCAGACAACCACAACCTTTAATAATAATAGGGATGTTTCCAGGGTTAAAACAATTACATTAAAGGAGATGGCCAAAAAAACCCAGAATCGACAGGAATGAAATGTGCACCAATGAATTAACAATAAAATATAGTACATATCACCAACAGGGCAACCCCGAAATAGAGCTACCAAGAAAAAATATGCACAAAAATCGGAGTTATGTTATGGCTAACATGATGTTTTTGTTTCGTGTTACCTGTATTTTAGCTGATAATTATCAAAAGCACATGTTACAAGAAATAACAATATAATATTATCAACATCATGTTAAGCCACGCAATAAGGAAAGCTCCAATTTTTGTATGATTTTTTGTAGTATCTTCTTTGTTGACCCATAGACGCTTCTCCTATTATTATTATTGTATGGGTTGTAAAAAAACTTGATGATGAAAATGATGACTTTGATCGTTTTTACATTTTAACGCAATATTTACTATATTTTATTGTTAATCCATTGGTGCATATTTCATTCCTGTCGATTCGGGGGCTTTTTGTTCATTAATTTTTGGCCATCTCCTTTAGTCTTTATTCTTCTTTTTATTTAAACAAAAAATAACAAAGATACATGGCATCAAAATGTAGGAGTCGGGGTCTTTGACGTCACTCTGTGCGAAAAAACTCCCACTCTTTGACGTCACGCGTAATTTTAACGGGCTTTAACTTTCTCATTTTTGGTCTAATTTACAAATGAAAAAATATGTGTCTTTTATTGTTGAACAATCTAAAAGACGGACTAATTACATTTTTTACGGCAACAAGCCTAATATAGTGCTTGATGAGGAACAATTCAACACTTATTTAGAATATTGAACTGTTGTCTCCTATACCTATATAATACTTTTGAAATCATTGAGATCGGAATTTCCTCCTCACCGTTCTCTCTAATTCGAGCAAGTAATTTATTTTTGAACAACATCACATACCTACATTACTCCGATCCCAAAGTATGTATGGGTTATGGGTATCAAAACAACGAAGGTACCACAAATATAATACTTAAATAGAAATGCAAGCACTCAGACACGGAATTAACACGTTCTTAATGTTCAACACATGAATGTTTGTCCCGGGTGGGAAGTGGGAATCAAACCCACGAGCCTTGGTTCAGAAGGCAGGAGTCGATACCAATTGAGCCACTGAGCCAGTCAATCAGTCAGTCAACTGATGACAATGAGCCTGTTCTAATATATACTTAAATTACTTTTCTCCTGGTTGAAGTCCCCAAATGCAAATGCCGCTCTCGATCAACCATGAGGCGTGCAGCACCAAGCCGTATCTCAGGATCCCGATCACGTAGACAGCGCTTAACACAGACTCGTCCCAATACTCAAGAGGGGCGTTCAAAGGCAGCAGAACGAAGAAGATCGCGTACAAAACCCAGTATAGCCTGAAACAAACCAACCAGTTTAGATTTAAATACCTGATGCGTATATTCTTAATGTTTCCCTCCCAAAAACCCCATAACGTAAACATTAAATCTATCTCCGAACATTTAATGAAAATATTCAAGCGACTCGGTATGATTTGTATAAATATTATTTTCCTCTATAATAGTTAGCCGAAAAAAGAACCATTTATTAATTAGTCTATTAGTAATCAATGCTGAAAATATATCCTCACTCTTTGTGAGTTGTAGTTTGTTTAAATTTTATAACGTTTTATTTCGTTTAGCATAACGTTTAGTAAAGACGATTATCATGGTAGATTTATCATCACTATTACTAACATAGTATAAAACGAAGTCGCCTTTTTTTCTGTCTGTCCCAATGTATGCTTAATTTTTTTTTAAACTACGCAACCGATTATTATGCGGTTTTTTCTATCAGGTAGAGTGTGATTCAAGAGCAAGGTTTATGTGTATATCTGTCACCGGAAAATAACAAGAATTGTAAATTGATCAATTTCCTAGGTAGTTGATTAACTCCCGGAAAATAACAAAAGGCAGTTGAAATGTATTATTTAACGTATGTATTTTAGTAAATTGATTAATTTACGTGGTCTTGCCGTTACATCATCCGACGAAGGCGAAGTGAACGTTGATTGGTCCAATGACTCACCAGTGGTGTTATCCCGTCAACCAATCAGGGAATAGTGTATTAAGTTACGGGTAATAGTGCACCGTTAAATAGTACATTGAGCAACGATTGGCCTATTTGAGGACGATTTTACTTGTGTCAAAATTGTAAATTATTAAATTACTGTCAGGTACCGTAAATTGATGAATTAACTGAAATCCATTGCGTTAAATAATACATTTCAACTACCGTTTGTTATTTTCCGAATGTTAATCAACTACTTACCTAGGAAATTGATCAACTTACATTTCTTGCTATTTTTCGGTGACATACTCGTACATGAATAATAAAGTAGAGAAACTATCTGGCACAATTTTGTTGCTTCAAAATACATTTAGCATGATATACTAACTATACGTATAATGAAAGATCTTGAATAATAAGTTTCTGAGCTATGATAATGAGGGCTATCGCGTGTGAATTCGCCACCAGGGGTGCTAGTGTAGCGTAAGGTATCCGAAATGTCAAATAACATAGGTTCTGTGGGTTAAACGAGTTTATTTCGGAAAATTCAATAATTTTGTGCAATTTTGGCACAGCCGGCATTAATTTTGGAAAATATGGAACACGGCTCAATGATTGTCTGCGCTTTAAAAGCGGAGGCGTAAAAATAAGGTGTAAAGTTTAGCGGTCTGAAAGAAAAACTAGTTGATTGGTTTGTTTATTAACCGTTAATAAATAGTTTTGCCTTTCGGAAACTTATGTCATCCTTCTTGTAACGAACAAACAGTTATCACATGCATAAAACAAACCTTATTAGCTATGCCCGAGGACTCACTATACAGTGGCGCCCTCTGGTGAACACAAAAGCGGTAGCCCTCATTAGTGCGTGCGGTAAGCGTGACTGAAACGAACCGTACTTGTTTTGTATGGTGATGACCGGGTCGCTGTCCAGGTCCGACATGTCCACCTGGCTCCTGAGCCGCTCCTGCTGCGGGCTGAGCTTGCGCAGGCGCGAGGTGACGTGCACGTACAGGAACCCGCGCCGGTAGTCGTACGGGTCGTCGTCCGTCGCGAACTGCGCGTGGTGGAGACGATGCGTCTGCACCCAGTCGTAGATTGTGCCCTGGTAAGAAGACATCAGAATGTAGTCCTAACTAAAATATGTAAGGGAGCCGCCTATCATCTTTTCGCTTCAAGCCAACCTCGCTTGCCCGTGTTGCAACGTGCCGAACAACAAACAAGACGCTGGCAACCGATAGGCGGCGATGTAACCATCACAATTAAAGGCGTAGCTAAATGGGCAGACAGGTGACGGGCAGCAGCGTCACCGATTATGGGTATATCCTCCAGAAATTTGCCCTAGGTGGCGAACAACTGGAGATGCCTATGATGCCAGTGGCCTGCAATAGGTTGATGATGATGATAATTGGAGCATACGATTAGCTTCTGCGCGGGCCACACGGCTCTACGGCTTAAACGCTGACTCTACCCCTCATCCTTAGCCCAAAGGTTGTCTGTTCTGTGGCTAAGGCTAAGAATTTTAAATAATACTCTTAAGTGAAACAAATATCAAGAACAGCATAATTAAACGTCCTGCATACAATCCGTTTCGTGCCCAATTTACGTAAACCTCTTTATTATTGAACAAAAGGTAAGTTGTAATCAATAAATAATAAATAAATAATAAATAAATAAGCCAAGACATGCCACGCTGGGCCACACAGCGCTATCTAGCCCCAAACTAAGCCGAAGCTTGTACTATGGGTACTAGACAACTGATATTGAATGAATTCTTCGTTTATTTCTATAAACATCTCAACAATTAGATTCAGTTCATAGCTGATTCTCAATAAATAATTGCTATTGTTTGTTGTTCAAGGCAACGGACCTTGATCTAGCAACTGACCTGCCGGGGCATACAATTTCGCACAAACATTGAAAATTCCTGAACTTGAAAATTATGGAATTACTTACTTAGTAGGTAATCAGATAATCTTTTTAAATTGATCTAGCCTTTTGTTCGAGATGAACAAATTTCAAGAGACGAAGAGAAAAAAAGAAAATGAAATATCTTTACAGCAATTAGAAATTTAGGTTTACCTACAATGAGCAATCTCTTGGAATCTCTTTTAAGTGTATAAACTCATTTGTGCCAGGAAAATCCGCTCTTCTATAACAGACAGTACTTAGTTGTTTTAATAAAATTAATAATTTAAATAAATCCCATCCCATTATTCATTCAAATATAATATTATAAAGGCGAAAGTTTGTGAGTGTGTGTGTGAGTGTGTATGTTTGTTACTTCTTCACTCACGTCTAAACGGCTGAACGTATAGTACGCTGAGGATATTGATCCGTTTATTAGATCCGTCCGATATCCGAGAGATTAGATCCGTAATAACACATAGGCTACTATTTTTCCCGAAATTCCTACGAAAATGGGAAACCGCGGGTGACACCGCGGGGCACAGCTAGTTGATTATAAAAGCGAAAGAAATGCACTTATTGGATATGGAAATTAATCTAAGTGTGCTTCTGTTCTGAGCGAGTGTATATGTGCCCGTGTGTGTTGTTTATGTACATAATTTTAATTAGGTATAAGTATTATTATAGTATCTATCTTCTATCCATACTTATAATAAATCTGTAGAGAGGTCAATTCTGTACATGAAATATATTTTCAAAATAATTATCAGGGGGTGATTAGCGATCGATACTGATGCGAAAAATGCAATCAGTAAAATTTTTGTCTGTCTGTCTGTATGTTCGTTATAGAAAAAAACTACTGGACGGATTTTGACGAAACTTGGTACTATTATTTTTCATACTTACTCATGGGCAAGTTATAGTATACTTTTCGTAACGCTACAATTAATAGGAGCAGAGCAGTGATGGGAAGTGTTGGGAAAACGGGAGACTTTTTATTTGTATGTTTGATCGCGCATCGCGCGAAAACCACTGCATGGAATTTAATGCGGTTTTCACCAATGTATTGCTAGATGTCTAACTTAAAATTTAGATTTACCATTTTACCTACCATTTTATCGAAGTCCGTTATTTTTGAAACCCGATATCCACGCGTGCGACGCCGCCGGCACAGCTAGTATTTAATTAGGTGACAATGAAAGATAGAGATCTTGAAAATCTCAGAAATGAGATCAAAAATACAATACAGTGGTATTTGAGCCATAGAATAGGTACCAAGAATTTGTTGAGAAACGAAGTTTTTTAAAATACATAGGTAACTTTAAATAGGGATGTATGGGAGCGACCTCTCGGTAGATACATACCTAGAAAGCGTAGGTACATACCTACGCCTAAGTAGATTTACTTTACATTATTGGGCATAGGTATACTTAAACGTTTTAACGTCACCGCTTTCCAGACACAATTTAAAATAACTACCCGGCTGAGGACGCAGCACTCACCCCACGAGCACCGGAGACCCTACTCACCGGCAGAAACACGACACGTCATTTGGCTGCGGTATTCTATTGGGTGGAGGTCTTTCCACGGTCGGGCAGCTCAATTCTAAGATTCGCTATGCCCTACTTCTCTTAGCCTATTGTTTGAGAGGAGAAATCGGCACATACCTGTCCAGCCAACGTTTGCGCGAGCATGAGAGCGACGCGCAGGCCCGTGGAGGCCTTGTAAGAGCGGTGGGCCCACAATCGGTGCGCGCCCGCCGTCATGCCCAGAACGGCCACTGACGTCATTATCACCACTGTAATAAACAATTGGACTTATTAATAAACACGCTTTAATCAACGGTTAAGATACCTCTCCTTCACTGATGGATAGCACCCATGAAGTCTTCTACAAAGGCGGCGTTAACGCTGGGCAACAACCGGATATTAACATTTTTAATTACATACATATCTATACGTATTATGCACATTAATGAGAGTTTTCTGAAAAAAGAAATCCACCAGATGGCACCACATAAAAGGCAGGTCCACCTGTTGCGTGGTTGGTTCATTTTGACATGGCACTGACATTTACATAGCAACCGACCAATCACATGATAGCTGGACCTGCCTTTTATGCAATGCCATAAACTAGTCAATTTCAAAAGTTCGTAATATAAATTACCTAAAGAATGTTGCAAACGAGAAACGAATGTTAAATTAATTTCACAATTAGTATTGACACGTCAAAATAAAAGTTACATATACTACCAGTGTTCATATAATTATTACCAGTGTTCAATATACTACACTACACAGGTAATTTTTAGAGTGAGCGTATTATACGTGGTCGCTGGTTGTCACAACACGTGGCATCGCAAGCTCAAGCAATATTCGTGATCGTGACCCAAGACCCTTGTATGTGTATATATATAACTAGCAGTGCCCGCGACTTCGTCCGCGGAATAGTTTTCCACTTTGTTTTTACATTGGAACTTTGATAATTGTGAAGGGATTAATATTCGGAGCGCGTGGCAGCTGCGTCTGCGTCCGAGTTCCGTCGTCGACTCCGCTTCCCGGCGTCCCAGTGCTCCAGGCGGCTGAGAGGGGGCGGTGCGGGGCAGCGCAGGGCATCGCGGTCGCGGATCGTTCCCCCCCCTGCGTTGACTAACACTCCGCGCTCACCTTGCGCGCGAACATACATCTTCCATTATATCTTCGCTCCTAATAGTTGCAGCGTGATGTGATAAGCCTTCCTCGATAAATGGTCTATTTGACACAAAAAGAATTTTTCAATTCGGACCAGTAGTTCCTAAGATTAGCGCGTTCAAACAAACAAACAAACTCTTCAGCTGGCTCATCCACATGACATGTAGGGATGTAAGGGAGCGGCCTATCATCTTTTCGCTCTAAGCCAACCTCACCTGCCCGTGGTACATCCTGCCGAATAACAAACGAGGCGCTGGCAACCGACTTATGGCGGTATAACCATCACAATAATTAAAAGCGTAGCTAGATACCACAGATCGGTGACGGGCAGCAGCGTTCTCAACGCGAGCAGCTACGCCCTGCGATCGTCAACCCGCCTGCCCAGCGTGGCGATTATGGGTATACCCTCCAGATGTTTGCCCTAAGTGGCGTACAACTGGAGAGGCCTATGTCCAACAGTGGACTGCAATAGGCTGATTAAGAGGCTGATGATTGTGTGAACATGTAGGTACCTACTATGAAAGATCTTCAGATGCCACTTCACATTTGATTGCACCTATAAATGTAGATATTATGTTCGTTCCTTTCTGTACTATTATGGTGATAATTTTAAGGAATCCATACGTGGCCTGCGGCGTAACTATATCTGAGGTAAAATCTTTGAAGGCAGCCCTGCCAGTTAAAATTTATAGGTCATAGCAAACCCGGCGAACTCCATTTCGCCACCAGATTGCTCCTTTTTTCCTGAATTTTCTTTGCTATAAACCTCACGGAGCCCGAGATCTTTCCAACGAATGCAAAACCGTGGAAATCGGTTCGTGCGTTCTGGAGTCATAGCGTCAGGGAGGAAAACCCGACTTATTTTTATCATTACTGAACTCACGGCCTTTTGGCTGGTACCCTCTCGAGCCCGTGACATTTTAACTCTTTGCCACCCTCTTGTATCTTAAATGTAAAGATATTTTGTTTATACACCTTTTGCTTAAAGTGTGATCAAGTCCAGGAGACTTTATCTGGTGGGAAAGATGAACCACGTTTCAAAAATCAACTTAAACTTTGCTCTAACGATACGTCAAGACGGTTTACAACGATATCTATAACCACAGTCTACCAATGACCGTCTTACTTGGAGTTCGACTCTCAGTCGGGTCAACTATAAAAATGATTTTCTGTGATGGTTTGAGTCTGGGTGCAATGTAGTGGCCACTCTCTGACGTATACATACATATATGTATGTATGTATACGTCAGAGAGTGACGTTATGACGTCACGCCTTTCTCCCAGAGGGGTAGGCAGAGACCACGTCCTTCCATTTGCTACGATCCTGGCACACAAATTTTGCTTCGTCCACATTCATCAATCTCTTCATACATGCTACACTTTCGTAGTAGATTTGGTAGTGACGTATCTGACGTATTCACTTTGTTTATAGCATTCACCATGGGTATGTCTAATGTATACTCACAAAAGAACAGAGTCATCCACATGGTCTCGTGAACCAGTAGCCACAAGCCGTACAGCGACAACATCTGGACGTGGATGAAGAACAGCACCATGGGCCAGTTGGCGTCCCTGGCCTTGCTCAGGATCGGTTGGATCCCGGGATCGGTTGATGTACTCTCCATGCTGGTTTTGTACGAAATTTTGCTGAAAAAATAAAACAAATTAAACTTGGGTTTTCTTCTTCTCAAAGGTCCTGATCAAAGTGGAACCGTTCCCAAACTTAGCGGCTTGGACACCGCTATCGGTCGGTTTGTCCACTCACACATATTCGATAAAAGGGTAGTAAAAGGGTATAGGTACGCGGAAAAAGTCGCGGGCACAGTCTAGTAACTGGTAACGTTCATAACCCATCAGTTGTCCGCAAAGCAGACACAATAGATGAAACAGGGTCCCCTACGTAGCTTCGAACGCCGTTCTTGCGAAGCTTACTGTTTCGAATTTTTTTCGACTGCCTCATTGGTTCGAAAGCTTATGGACTCGAATGATGTAGTCGCGAAAGACGCTGATTCGAAAAACATCTTCACTGCCTACTATAAACTAAAACTAAACTATAAACCGCACTAAGGAACCTTAGACTTGGCACGACTTTGTCTAGATTTCATTACTTTTTAAAGATAAATAAGCAGCTCCATCGAGACTTGGCTAGTTTTTTAGAGAATGTTTTTGGTGGGACGTCACTTAGATGAGAACACTGCTAATATTATATGTAGTACAATAGTTTGTCGAAACACCTACACAAAAACAACCACAATCACAACAACAAAACAAAAACTGCACTGACGCACCCAGCGCACCGGTAGGTATCTACAAATTACAAAATACCTACTTATTCTTTAGGCAAAGCTACAGTTTCATTATTCATCTCCTATAAGTTACTGCTATAGGAATCTTTAAATACGCTGAACGTGTCTACACTTTTTACGTACCTATGAGATAAGTTATGTTGTAAAGTTGTGCTCCCTCGTAACATAGAGAAAGCATGCGACAAGACCTGGCATGACTGCCAAGTATATAAGCCGTACCACCTCAAAGTGCCTCTCCAATCCTGTTTAGTGTAGGTATACAATACCAAAGATATCCTTACTTTTACATCCACGTCGCTACAGGCTAACGAGGCCCCTTTCGTGGACACCAGAGTTATACTTACTCTGTGCCTCACAACGAGATCTTTAAGATCGCCGCTGATATCTTGAGTGAGTAGTTCACCTAACCAACGGAGAATAAAAGTCAATCCAGATAAACTATCATTTCCATCAGACGTAACATTAATACTCTTTTCGACCGCACATAGAAGTGAAGTGTGACTTTACGTAACTTGTATCAGACCTATTAGATTAAAAGCTACTAAACCGTCTGTGTAACCCATCCCTCATAGATTTAGAAAATAATATGTAGATTCAATTAATTATCGCGCACAGCTGAGAAATCTTTGTTCTGGTAGGTATCTATAAGAAATAAGATAAGAAATAAGAAATTTTTATTACAATTTGGACATCACAACACAGCAATAAAAAAAAAGAACAGACACATAGGTACAAACATTTTTAAATCACAACACAAACATAAGACAGGAAAAAACATACAAAAAAAAAAAAATACAACAATACATTAACTTTTATAAGGAACAAAACAAGAATTAAAAATACATAAACAAAACAAAGTTAACCGATAGACCGGACGCAGGATTGTGACGTCCAATGTAAAAGGGCTTCACTCAGCATTGAACCGTGGCCCGCGTAGCGAACCACGGCGCTGGTTTTCGGTGAACCCTGCCGAGTGAAACCCACGGACGTGTGTTGCTCCTAAAATAACCATAGGTATACAAATACTACATACATATATATTAATTATAAATAAATAGATATCTCGCGGTTGCATCATTAACTAATAGGCTAGTTGACTATTATATAGATGGTCGATCGGTCGATATAGATGCAATTAGGTATAGGAAAATGGGTGAAAAACTACTTCGTTAGCATAAATAGTTCTTGAGATGTCGATTTTTCAAAATTACAAATAGTACGAACTCACAAATACAAACGAAGTTCAAACCGTGACGTCATTGGTTGCACTTGTGAATTATGTTCCACAGCTATATTCTATGTTGCGTTTATGATATCGGTTTCCCAATAAATAGTGCTATAAATTGTGCAACTTAAAGGATGATATAAACCTCGTGAATTAAGAATGCAATTACATAAATTTACCTACTTGGACGCGCAGATTCAAATTTCGCGTTTCTGGAAACATAACAACAAGTAATTACCTGATTCTTACGAGTATTGTAGAACACAGGCAGACACTGTTTATTAATATGTAGTAGATACGTTAAGTTGTTTGCACTCCCGAAATACTTCTGAGCACTGATTGATATGCGAACCGTATATCACCTTGTCATGACGAATTTCGACCTTAAATGCCAGACAGCAGTTGGTACTAGGGTACCTAAGTTAAGATCAGATCCATTGTTGGCGTATCATTTGAAGTACATAAACATTTTGTTATCGTAAGACACGCGAGCATCAGTGTAAACCGCCGATGCGACTAACTACATAGGTATCTAGTGCTATTCGACCGTGCTGCCTTGCGTTTCCTATTAACCTTACGCGAGTAGCATTTAATTACATCGCTGAGGCTATTTGTAATAGTATCTAAAGAACGTTTCTCGATCAATGGCGCTGTGTTGCGATTTTAGTTTAATAGCATTACTTGTGTTTTAGTTTAGTTTCTTTTAATATTTTTTTATATTTAACTTATATATATAGCGAACTATATAAAAATGTATTTATTTATTAGGATTAAATATTGCTATGTACACTCGATCTTCTATTTAAATTCCTGGACAATGTCTGTTTATGTGTTCAGGTTTGATTACCTTTAGTGTATATTTTACAGACAGTGTAGCGAAACACTATTAATGTATTTCTATCTAATAAGCCTTTGTGTTCATCTGCCTGTCGGGCGATGATAGCCGCTAATGGATTATGAAAGCCTATAAGGTATTCTAGAAAATAATATAATATTATTATAATGTTAAATACTAGCTAGCTGTGCCAGCGGCGTCGCACGCGTGGATATCGGGATTCAAAAATAACGGAATTCAATAAAATGGTGCTTAGAATTTTAAATTAGACCAATAAGCAATACATTGGTGAAAACCGCATTCAATTCCATGCAGTAGTTTTAGCGTGATGCGCATTCAAACTTCAAACATACAGATAAAAAATTCTCCCGTTTTCCCAACATTTCCCTTCACTGCTCTGCTCCTATTGATCGTAGCGTGATAAAAAGTATACTATAACCTTCCCAGGAGTATGAAGAATAATTGTACCAAGTTTCGTTAAAATCCGTTCAGTAGTTTTTGTTTCTATAATGAACATACAGACAGACAGACAGACAGATGGGCAGACAGACAGACAAAAATTTTACTGATTGCATTTTTGTTATCAGTATCGATCACTAATCAATCATCCCCTAATAGTTATTTTTTTTAAATTTCAATGTACAGGTTTGACCTCTCTACATATTTTTATTTATTACTAGCTGTGCCAGCGGCGTCGCTCGCGTGGATATCGGGTTTCAAAAATAACGGACTTCCATATAATACCCATCTATACCTTGTGCTTAAGTTTTAAGTTAGACCTCTAGCAATACATTGGTGAAAACCGCATTCAATTCTATGCAGTAGTTTTCGCGTAATGCGCGTTCAAACATACAGGTTTAAATTTCTCGCGTTTTCCCAACACTTCCCGTCACTGCTCCGCTCCTATTGATTGTAGCGTGATGAAAAGTATCCTATAACCTGCCCAGGAGTATGAAAAATAATTGTACCAAGTTTCGTCAAAATCTGTTCAGTAGTTTTTTTTTCTATAACGAACATACAGACAGACAGACAGACAGACAGACAGACAAAAATTTTACTGATTGCATTTTTGGTATCAGTATCGATCACTTATCACCCCCTGATAGTTATTTTGAAAAAATATTTTATGTACAGAATTGACCTCTCTACAGATTTATTATAAGTATAGATTAGTATAGAATAGATAGATTGTTATAATCTATCTATACATTATAATAAATTTGTAGAGAAGGCAATTCTGTACAAGAAATATATTTTTAAAATAACTATCAGGGGGTGATTAGTGTTCGATACTGACGCCAAAAATGCAATCAGT
Organism: Conogethes punctiferalis; assembly: GCA_031163375.1. Lineage (NCBI taxonomy): Eukaryota > Metazoa > Arthropoda > Insecta > Lepidoptera > Crambidae > Conogethes > Conogethes punctiferalis. The sequence goes on along the minus strand of CM062077.1, from coordinate 19,317,521 downwards.
AAAATTTTTGTCTGTCAGTCTGTCTGTCAGTCTGTCTGTCCGTCTGTCTGTCTGTCTGTCTGTATGTTCGTTATAGAAAGAAAAACTACTGGACGGATTTTAACGAAAACGATTATTCTCCGTACTCCTGGGCAGGTATAGTATACTTTTCATCACGCTAAAATCAATAGGAAAGAGCAGTGACGGGAAGTGTTGGGAAAACGGGAGACATTTTTATCTGTATGTTTAATCGCGCATCACTCGAAAACTACTGCATGGAATTAAATGTGGTTTTCACCAATGTATTGCTAGAGGTCTAACTTCAATATAAGGTACCATTTTATGGAAGTCCGTTATTTTTGACGACGCCGCCGGCACAGCTAGCATCTTTAAATATATAAAACTCAAAGGTGACTGACTGACTGACTGACTGACATAGTGATCTATCAACGCACAGCCCAAACTACTGGACCGATCGGGCTGAAATTTGGCATACAGGCAGATGTAATGACGTAGACGTCCGCTAAGAAAGGATTTTGATCAATTCCACCCCCAAGGGGATAAAATAGGGGATGAAAGTTTGTATAAAACTTTGTCAATTTTGAGCCGATTGGGCTAAACTTTCCATGTGTAAAGCTACTACGACGTAGGCATCCGCTAAAAAAGATTTTTGATCATTTCTACCCCCAAGGGGATAATAGGGGATGAAAGTTTGTATAAAATTTTGTCAATTTTCAGCCAATTGGGCTAAGACTTGGCACGTATAAAGCTACTATGACGAAGGCTTCCGCTTAAAAAGGGTTTTGATCATTTCAACCCCCGAGGGGATAAAAATAGGTGATGAAAGTTTGTATAAAACTTTGTCAACTTTAAACCGTTCGGGCTGAGACTTCGCATTTATAAAGTTACTATAACGTAGAAAGGGTATTGATAATTTCTGCTCCCAAGGGGATATTATAGAGGATGAAAATTTGTATGAAACTTTGTCAATTTTAAACCGTTCGGGCTAAGACTTTGCATTCACAAAGCTATACCATGACGTGGTAGATATTGCCAAGAAAGGGTTTCGATCAATTCCACTCCGAAAGGGTAAAATTTCAAACTTTAAAATCAACCCTTTACGTGATAAAATAGGAAAAGAAAGGCCGGGAAATAAAATAGCCCAAAACTACTAATTCCTCAAATTAAATCAGTCAAATTAAATCTTCTTCTTTTTATCTTATATATTATCTAAATATATAAAACTGAAAGGTGACTGACTGACAGACTGACTGACTGACTGACTGACATAGTGATCTATCAACGCACAGCCCAAACTACTGGACCGATCGGGCTAAAATTTGGCATGCAGGTAGATGTTATGACGTAGGCGTTCGCTAAGAAAGGATTTTGATCAATTCCACCCCCAAGGGGATAAAATAGGGGATGAAAGTTCATATAAAACTTTGTCAATTTTAAGCCGATTGGGCTAAGACTTTACATTTGTAAAGCTACTACGACGTAGGCATCCGCTAAAAATGGGGTTTGATCTTTTCTACCCCCAAGGGGATAAAATAGGGGATGAAAGTTGGTATAAAATTTTGACAATTTTAAGCCAATTACTAAGAATTTGCATGTATAAAGCTACTATGACGTAGGCATCCGCTAAAAAGGGCTATGATCATTTCTACCCCCAAGGGGATAAAATAAGGGATGAAAGTTTGTATAAAATTTTGACAATTTTAAGCCGATTAGGCTAAGACTTTGCATGTATAAAGCTACTATGACGTTTAAGCATCCGCTAAAAAGGGTTTTGATCATTTCTAGCCCCAAGGGGATTAAAGTTTGTATGAAACTTTGTCAATTTTAAACCGTTTGGGCTGAGACTTTGCATTCATAAAGTTACTATAAGGTTTTGATAATATCTGCTCCCAAGGGGATATAATAGGGGATGAAAGTTTGTATGAAACTTTGTCAATTTTAAACCGTTCGGGCTAAGACTTTGCATTCACAAAGCTATACCATGATATTGCCAAGAAAGGGTTTCAATAAATTCCACTCCGAAAGAGATAAAATTTCAAATTTTTAAATCATCCCTTTACGGGATAAAATAGAGAACAAACTTGAAAGGCCGAGAAATAAAATAGCCCAAAACTTCTGATTCCTCTCAATAAATGGCGTTACCGGTCAAATTAAATCTAAATATTTATAAGGAGAAACTCCTTGACTGACATAATTATCAACGCACAGCGTAAACGTCTAAACGTAGGCACTTGAAATTTAGAAGGGACGTAGCTTAGGTACCGTAGAGGTGCACTAAGAATCCTTTCTTTTCTTCCGAAATTCCCACGGGAACGAGAATAGGGAATATGAAAAATAATTTCATGGATTTACTAATTTACAGTAAAATAGATAAAAATATACTATGAATAGTGAAAACAAAATCAAAATTGGCTGAAAAATGGGCGAGATACAGTCGTTGAAAGTTAATATATCACGAAAACAGATTTTTCTATAGAGTTCATCCGCCACTTCGGATCTCTCTGTCTAAGCAATAACTTTAACGCTTTATAACACGCTTAATAGAAAAGTTAGTTTGAAAATTCTTCGATATTTATATATGTAAAAGATAAAAGATAAGATCTTTTATCTTTTAAATTCATAAAAAAGGTCATCCATATTCCCTATTAGCGGGAAAATCCTTTTGTATAAAAAATCTAAGCCGCTTAAGTTAGACGCTTGAAATTGGGCATGCAGGTGGGAATTGGGCACCTTTGTGCAACAGGATATTGCAAACTTCCCACGGGAACAGGAGTGAGCGGGAAAAACCTATTGTATGAAAAAATCTAAATCGCGTAAGATAGATGATTGAAATTTGGCATGCAGGTACCTTAATGAAGGTAAAACTTACTTGCAACGCGATATTGCAAAATTCCAACCGGGATGGGAGTTATTGGGAAAAAACTTTTGAATGTAAAAATCTAAACACGCGTACGAAGTCGCGGGCAAAAGCTAGTATATATATAAAACTCAAAGGTGACTGACTGACTGACTGACTGACACAGTGATCTATCAACGCACAGCCCAAACCACTGGACCAATCGGGCTGAAATTTGGCATGTAGGTAGATGATGTGACGTAGGCATCCGCTAAGAAAGGATTTTGACCAATTCCACCCCCAAGGGGATAAACTGGCTGACTCACTGACTGACATATCAACGCACAGCCTAAGCGGCTAAACATAGGGACTTGAAATTTGGAAGGGACATAACTTAGGTACCGTAAAGGTGCACTAAGAAAGAAATTCCCGAAATTCCCACGGAACAGGAATTAGCGGGAAAAGCCTTTTGTATGAAAAATCTAACGGGCTTAACTTAGACACTTAAAATTTGGCATGCGAGTACCTTAGTAAACTTAAAGCTTAGTTGCAACAGGATATTGCAATGTTCCCACGGGAACGGGAGTTACCGGGATAAACAAATTAAACACGCGGACGAAGTCGCGGGCAAAAGCTGGTTAACTATAATAATAAAGAAGTCGCAGTAAGGACTTTGTTTTGATTTCATTACTTTTTAACTGACTTCAAAAAAGGAGGAGGTTCTCAATTCGTCAGTATGTATAATATTTTTATGTATGTTTACCGATATTTCCGTCAATTATAGATGGATTTCAAAAATAGTTTTTTTTGTTGGACAGAGGTCACTTCCGAGGTGGTCCCATTATCACCAGGTCAGGATCTGATGATGGGAACCCGGAGAAATTGAGGGCAACAACCGATAATTGTATGCTCGTATGGTGCGGATACGGATGGTAATATCTGGTGCTGATGATGAAGCCACAGAACTCTTTAATTGTTAGAAATAAGGGGACAGTACTGCCATTGGTCGATGAAAACTAGGTAGTAGTATGTATTTATGCAGGGCATTAGCCCTGCAAATTACTAAGTAATTTGCTTGATTCTAGATCGCAAAGTCTTCACTTGACTTAATCAATTTTTTTTCCTAAGTAAAACTTTTAAGGAAATTAACTAGCATTTATTTAAGTTCACAACACATTAACATAAATAATAATCATTATTAAAGATAAACAAGCAGCTCCATAGAGACTTGGCTAGTTTTTTACAGAATATTTTTGGTGGGAGTTCACTTCTTTTTGTAGAAACGTGGTCATATTGATTTATTTTATGTATATGCGTATTAAAGGCAGAAAGGAAGGCATTTGCCCTGCAGTGGGCCGCTTTAGTCTAGATTAAATTAGACTAGAAGATGTGTCCGGCTACGCAGGATTTTTGCAATGACGGTCGATGTTTTTATGGATAGGGCATTACATAGACATGGAAGGGGGCAGTACGTTATAGATATGGTACTGCCCCCTTCTACTATTGGTAAGTAGAAGGGAGCAGTACCATATCTCTAATACAGCTGAGACCAGCTGAGGGTTCTTCATCAGATACTTCAGACCTTCGATTTTTGACATCAAATGAAGCGGCCAACCAAGTTGAATATTTTATGTAAAGGCGGTATGTCGATCTCTTATAGTTTGGTTGGGCTCTTGTGTTTTCTAATCAGGGTCACCAGGTACTCCAGATTTTCGATAATCCTAGTTGAATGACCACATAAAAGGAAAACTATTTTTCCCTTTATGTGATCATGAAACCCCAACTCTGTATGTACCAACTTTCAGCTCTCTGAGTTTATGGGAAATACTACTTCTATTTTGATGATCATGAGTTTGTGACGAATAACTATCCATTAAATTATACATACATATAACAGGTATACTGATTTAATTAACTGCAAATGTAACTTTGTAATCTGGGGGTATCATCATCATCCTAGCCTTTTCCCGATTGTCTCAGGGTCGGCTTCCTAAACTGAGAGATTTGGCGAGGGCTAAGCTTTTTACACAGAGCGACTGCCATCAGACCTCCGCAACACTTAGGGTAAGCTATACCCATTCCCAGTTTAGGCGTCAGAGTTATCATCATCTCTGATATGATGTAACGACTGCTATCTGAGTTGGTAAAGATAGCACCCGGGACCAACAGCTTAACGTGCCTTCCGAAGCACGGAGGAAATCGGTGTCAAATTTTGGTCACCCATCATCGGATTGACCGCGCCAATGGTTGCTCAACATTTGCGATCATTGTTAAACGAACAAGACCGCGGCGCCACCGAGCTCCTCGAGGGTATATGTATGGGATTACAAAGTTACTTATGCAGTTAATGTATGCATCTAGAAAACTAGACCGAAATTGAAAAATATTTTAGTTTTTCCTTGATTCATACACTAAATACTAATTATATTCATTTATTTATTTATTCTAAATTTAAAGGTTCTATGTCTGCTAGAAGTGCCTTAGAATTTTGATGATCGGTCAGTCAGTGAGTGACAAAATTAAGAAACTTTGACTAGTTATAATTCTTAAACTACTGGTTCAAATTGAATGAAATTCGACATATACCGTGTTTGTACAATGCCTGCTTAGTTACTGAATATTCAAGCTTCTGGTTTTATCCATAACGAAGTTATAGGGGGTTAAAAATGGCCTGAACTACTTCAAGAAAAGGATGGTAGGCCGTGCCGCTTTTTTGCTCGACTAGATTTAAGTTGTATGTTATACTTCTACATAATATGCTGATTTCGTACAAAACGGTATTTGGATCAAAAGGTTTTGAATCAAAATTTGAATTGAATCTGGAGTGCTAAAACCTGTAAGTACCTATCTTTTGATATCATCTATAGGCAGGAATACAAAATATGTTATCCGAACGAAAATCAATAGTGGGTACCGTATCAAACAATGGCCACTGACAATGTGATTTCGGTCAGGACAGGGATTGATTTACCCATAGGCTAATATGCCCAGGATGCAAGAATGAAAGGGGGCGCTACTTATTTACTACTTTTAGGAAAATAATATCTTCTATATCTTAATATTTAGGAAGTTTAATAACCAGTGACTCCAGATGTACTCCAGATATTAAAGCTCGAATAGCAAATAGCAAAAACAGCATTTAACTAAACAGCATTTTAAAAAGATAAAAAAAAAACTTATAAAATGTTACATCTGGAGCATCGCGTTGTACAGCTGTGAGACGTGGACAATGACCCAGAGAGATAGAGAAAGACTGGAAGCTTTTGAAATGTGGTGTTGGAGAAGATTGAAGGGAATAAGCTGGATGGAACGGAAGACTAATGAGGAGGTATTGGAGATGGTTAAGGAGAAGAGATGCTTGATTCAAACAATTGAGAACAGAAGAGGGAGAATGGTGGGACACCCCATACGTCATGACAAACTAATAAAAACAATACTTGAAGGCAAAGTGGAAGGCAGGAGAGGAAGAGGAAGGCCAAGACGGACATAATTATACCAAACAGTTGATGGAAAAAGTTGATGTCATGACGTACAGGGAGTTGAAGGTGCTGGCGGAGTCCAGGGAAGAATGGAAATTGCTCCACCGACAAGAGCGAGGCTCTTAAATTTTTAATGAATGAATATCTTCTGCGCCCTGCACCTACACTTACACTATCTCCCCTGTCATTGTACCTAACACTAATACTAAAGCAGGATCTGGGACTCCTGATTATGAGCGTATTTTAAGAAGCGACACGTACCTACCTATAATACTGTCTATCTATTTTGATTTTTCATTATTTCTAACTAAGCATCACTAAAAAGATGCTGTGAAGGGCAATTTACCTACCTACATGAGGTTACCTTGAAAATTATTAACTGATAATTTATGTTTTTTTTATAGGTATAGGTACACACATTATGGTGCTAACTAAATATATCATCAATGCCTTGTTTACAATACATTATATTTTATGTACCACGTCAACCAAAAAGCGACCACTTGACCGGTGTATGAATCCAAAGTTAGGTACTTCATAGCGTTCTTCTCTTCCGACTTGCGTAATTAAAAAAAAATAAACCGACTTCAAAAAACACAAACTACCAAAACTTTAATCTGACAAAAACTGCACCTGCCTAACTAAAAAGCGATAAATAATGTAAGTAATTAGCTACCTTTACATATGTATAACTATAATCTATCATCATCATGGTCAGCCTTTTTGAGTCCAATACTGAACATAGGCCTCCCCTAAGCCTCGCCATCTACTTCTGCTGCTGGTTTCTCCTATCCACTGTAACACACTAACTAACACTGTAACTATAATCTAAATCTAATCTAAACTTCTAAACTAACAAAATCGGACATTCCATTCAAAAGATATCATGAAATTAAAATAAAAATACATGCCGGCGGCGGCAGCCACGCCGAGCATCGAGTAACTAACTCGACGAGAGAGGGGAAGTGCGGGAGAAGCGGGTGCACCATTTTAAATTTACGTTACGAAAAATTAACAGTTTACAATAGTTTTTAAGACAAATTGCACCCGTGCGAAGCCGGGGCGGGTCGCTAGTTATTTAAATATTTACAATTATCACTTATTTTTGGAGTCGGTGCCAGCCTCTAGGTAACGTAGACTGTTGTGTTATACTCGTAAAGACGCGCGCCGGCAAATCCACACGACAAACTACATTTATTTGTTTGGCTGGCACCGACTTCAAAAATAAGTGATAATAATTGTAAATACATATTTAAATAATTATAGTTTATTTATTAAACGTAAGTAATTATGTATTACTTACGTTATTTATCGCTTTTTAGTTACGCAGGTGCAGTTTTTGTCAGATTAAAGTTTTGGTCGTTTGTGGTTTTTGAAATCGGTTTTTTTTTTAAAGTCAATTGATTTCTTGATTTTTAGTTGTGTTAATGTGTTGTGAACTTAAATAAATGCTAGTTAATTTCCTTAAGAGGTTTACTTAGGAAAGAAAAATTTTGCTTTAAGTCAAGTGAAGACTTTGCGATCTAGAATCAAGCAAATTACTTACCAAACCACCAGCCCTATTAGGCCTGCATAAGTACATACTACTACCTAGTTTCCATTGACCAATGGCAGCACTGTCCCCTAACTTCTAGCCGTTAAGGAGTTCTGTGGCTTCATCTTGAGCACCAGATGTTGACGCCCAGAAGCATATACCTGAGTAAGATATGATTACGTAACAAAAGCACCATACAAGCATACAATTTTCGGTAGTTGCCCTCAATTTCTCCCGGATCCCATCATCAGATCCTGACTTGGTGATAATGGGACCACCTCGAAAGTGTCCTCTGTCCAACAAAAAAAAAACATTTTGGAATCCATTTATATTTGACGGAAATATCGGTGAACATACATAAAAAAAATTTATACATACAGACGAATTAAGAACCTCCTCCTTTTTTGGAGTCGGTTAAAAATGATTTTATTAGTCTGAAATGTTGTAATTTTTGTATAGGGTACCTACAGATATTATACGATTGGATTAGATTAACTTTGGAAAGTGTTTATTATGCATACACTGATCGCAGGATGTAAGGGAGCGATCCATCATCTTTACGCTTCAAGCCAACCTCATCTGCCCGTGGTGCATCCCGCCGAATAACAGACGAGGCGCTGGCAACCGTCTGGTGGCGGTATAACCATCACAATTGAAGGCGTAGCTAAATACCACAGACCGATGACGAGCAGCAGCGTCACCGGAGCGAGAAGCTACGCCCTGCGTTCGCTAACCCGCCTGCCCAGCGTGGCGATTACGGGTATATCTTCCAGATGTTTGCCCTAAGTGGCGAACAACTGGAGAGGCCTATGTCCAGCAGTGGACTGCAATGGGCTGATGATGATGATGATGATTGATCGCAGTTTTTGTCATGCGAGCAAGATTTTTGATGGTTATACTTACTGCCACCAGTGCTTGCACCAAGGGCAGGTGAGGTGGTAATCCGCATTGTTATTAAATTGTACCTTATATTTTAAATTAACGTTCCTTATAAAACAAAGTTACCTATTATTTGATTACTATTTTTGTAAAGTCAACTGTGTGAAAGGTTAAACCTGCATTGTATGCAAATGTAAGAAATGTGCTTTGTAATCACTAAAGTTTGTTGTGTATTTCAACAGTGTTGCATTAAAATACCTAATTAGGAAATCAGAAATGTAGGTACTCAAGTAAGAGTCAATAAAGACAGAATAATATAAAGAGTTAATCAGGAAAACTATGTTTGAAGAATTTTTTTAAACGGTTTTAGATACACGGGCTCTCTACATACAAAGCAAAGTAAAATGTATCAGGAGTAGAACGATACGATGAAAATGTTTGTGTGATAATGATGCAAGTAAATCACTTTTAGCTCGTACAAGGTCGTTCTAACCTGGATATATTTTTGTGAAGCAAGCATTAGGTAACAAAGCCTACGGTACTTGTACCTACTCTTATTCAAAAGATAATCAAAAACTTGATCAGCGCAAACTAACAACAGCCTGGATGTTTATTTATACAACTGTTTATCCAGAAACAAAAATAATATTGTATTTGATTATTCAATGTACAAATCAGGCAAATGTATTGTTTACGGATTAAAACTTATTATTATTTTATGCACAAAGTGGTACCAACAGCGAAATTATTAAAAACATAATACCTATGGTTGATATGATTGATACGGAATTATTCGTCGTTTACCCATGGCATTAGAGATTGTTTCTTGGTCTTATGATTTTATCGTTAAAAAATTAATACCACCATAAAACATAAGTAATACAGAAAAACCGGCCAAGTGCGAGTCAGACTCGCGCACGTAGGGTTCCGTACCACTGATTGAATAAAAAAATTAAGTAATTTGATTTATGACGTTTAAAAAAAAACTACTGTCCAGATTTCATTCAAACTAATTTAGTTAATAGTTTACATAGTAATACACATCATATATTTTTTTCAGTTTTATAGTGCCCATATTTTAGAAGTTACGGGGGGGGGGGGGAGGGGGAAACATATTTTACCACTTTGGAAAAGTCTCTCGCGCAAACTATTCATCTGAGAAAAAAATGATGTTTGAAACTTCAACATCATTTTCAAATACCTATCTATAGATACCCCACACGTATGGGTTTGATGAAAAAAAATTTTTGAGTTTCAGTTCCATGTATGGGGAACCCCAAAAATTTTGGATTTTTTTCTGATTTTACTTTAAAATCTTAATGCGGTTAACAGAATACATCTACGTATCAAATTTTAATAATGTAGCTCTTATAGTTTCGGAATAAACTGGCTGTGACATACGGACGGACAGACAGACAGACAGACATGACGAATCTATAAGGGTCCCGTTTTTGCCATTTTGGCTACGGAACCCTAAAAAGGTTACTCTGCTTGTACCACAGATTACCCCCAAATGTACTTTTTAAATTACCTAACTTTTTCCTTCTTTGGAGGCTTTCTACAGTTTCTACCTCCCAGAATGCTATGCGCTCCTAATACTTTTTGGACCGTGCGATCATAGAATAAAGCTGTTAGCATCATTTGAAATAATTAATCAGAATCCGTTTGTACTCGTATATACGATAGAACATAAAGTGGCAAAGTCTCTCCTCAGGCACAATTTTTAATTCTTCAAAGTAATAATATTTAATGTAAATAAGACTTACTGTTGTGAAGTTAAGCCCTGCGTACAAGCGATGATAACTGACTAACTCGCACCATACTATCAATGGGCCATTCGATTAGCTAATTGTATTCGGTAACCTTAAGGTTAAGTAGAAGTGGAAATTATTGTCGCGTGTGCGTACTGAAATAATTTATTATACGTTCTCCATAACATGGGTTGAGTGTGGGACTGTGAGTTGTCAAAAAGAGCTAAGTCAATGTATTTGAACGTTTATTAATACTCAGCCTTTCCGATCGCAGCCGCGTGCAATTGTGGTTGTGCGGCAAAAGTCAGTGTATTAAAAAATTTATAGGTTTAAAAACACTAGAAAACACACTTTCCTTATCGTATTGAAAGTCCATTACGTGACCTTTCTCAAAAGTGCAAACACGACTATGATACGATATTCAATCATGGAATGCCAGTGCTTCTAGCTTCATCATTAGACCTTGAAACGTAATCGTGGTCAAATTAAATTACAAGACTTCTCTAACAAATCCAAACACAGCTATGATACGATGCTCCATCATGAAGTTTCATTTCATATCTTCCGGCTTCACTATCAGATCACTGACAGGACTATATTATTATATTATCATCAGAACTACATACAACTGTCAACTTTCATGACGATACGATACATGGAAGATGGTTATAGGTATTAGTTACTGTAGATTCCATTACATATTTACCGATCTACCGGTCGACCTCTACCTAATAAAGCGTGTTTTAAAGTCTGTACAATGGGGAATGCTCCGAAGAGTTATTCCAACTAATCCCTTCCTCTTCTTTCCTCTCCCGAACAACACGTGCTGAACAGCGTTGTCATCCGCATACCATTCAGATGATAGTGGCGCGCACCAAGAGGTTTAGTTCCTCGTTCCTGCCCAGTGCCATTAAGTCATGGAATGCTCTCCCAGCTCATGTGTTTCCTTTCTCTTACAATCCTGGGTTCTTTAGGCGGGGCCTGAAATGGCATCTCAGTAGGCCTTCAGGGTGAAGGCGACATGCGCGGTGGGTTTGTCCTATTATGCCACCTAACATTTGGACCTCACGACCGCTTACCATCAGGCTGAGTGCGGTTATCCTGAACGTTCTTTTATTAAAAAAAAATATGGGGCCTGTGAGGTCCTACAAGGCCTGTGACAGACGCGTTGCCTGCGACCGGACACTGACATCCGACATTTGCGCCTTATATTTTTACACAATGACAGATTCCAGTGTTAGTCGCTTTATTGGGGACTAGCTGATGCCCGTGGCTTCGCCTGCGTGATCATCAGTTTGTCTTACATAAAAGAGCTTCCACTTATCATGTACTTTCTCTTGTCTCTTATTTTTAACCGACTTCAATAAAAAGGAGGAGGTTCTCAATTATTAGACTGTTTTCTTTTATTTATTTTTTGTTGTATATTCGTTACCACATATCTCCGAGAACTTGGAACGAATTCGAAAAATTCTTGTTTTGTAGTTGGTCCCATTGTCACCATAGATTGAAGACGGTTTTTTTTTTGCTAAAAAATGCTGTTATATCACATGCACTTACGACTTAGTGCTCGATAAAGAGATATTGAGAAATCTAAACATAGGTTGACACTTAACAAACACAATGTAAGTTCACCATGTTGGCCTCTGGTCTGGTTGAATCGGAAGCGGCGGAAGGGCCATGCTCTTTGTTCAGAAAGCAGGTCTTATGCTAAGGTTTCCTTAACTGTAAGTCTAGATGATATCTAGTGACATCTACCTTAACACCAATATTAGAGCTGTCTAGAAAAGGTAGTTTTCTACATTGATACTACCAGGAAACGACATAATGCTCCACTGGGGACATCAGATTGTTATGGTTACCGTCCGCAGTTTTGTTTAAGCCAATTAGTCTTTTTACAGTATCAAAAATGATGCTTACCAACCTAATTATTATTTTTCATTATCTCAAACAGAGCAAATGAAAATACAGTTGTGTGTGTGCACAAACTTGTTCAATTTAATTTCTCCTACGTACTTGGCTACTTTCTTTAGAGAATGGCCACTGACATTGTGACCGGAATTAGGTAAGGACAGGACATTGATTTACCCATAGGCTAAAATAAGCCCAGAATGCAAGGATGAAAGGGGTGGCCGGCGCGGCGATGCGTTTAGAATGGCTTGTACAGAAATTCGAATTTCTACTTATTTGCTATTTTTAGGAAAATAAGTGCGTTTAATAGTCTATATCTTCGGCAAACTGCACCTACACTTACAACATCTCCCCTAATCTAACACTAATAGGTACTAATGAAGAATGTGGGACTCCTGGGTATGAGCGTATTTTAATAAGCGACAAGTAATAAAGAACAACAACAACAAGAACAAACTTGCTGTTCCAAACCTCAGGCTTCATAAAACTGGCAATTCATTTGCTGGGTTAAGTGTAAATTTTTTTAACAAAGTACCACAGAATATTGTTGAATTACCAATACCATAGGTTTAAGTCTCATATTAAGTCATGTCTAATGAAAAAAGGATATTATACTTAAAAGACAAGACTTCCTAGACGATAATATCACATGGACATAATGAGCTGCTCGTCTGCACTTAACAAATACTTATTTTATTAGACATCAAAAGTATGATACCTAGGTATAAGGTTAAATATATAAGGTATATATATTTTAAAAAAATGGCAAACTGGTGTGTTTCTTGCGGCATTTCTTCTCATCAGGCCTCATCCTTATCACGTCGAAGTGCTAGTAAGGAAAAATGTTTGATGTGCTCGTGAATTTGCAGAAATAAATTATTTTATTTTATTTATTTAATAATACTATCTATCTATTTTGATTTTCATTATTTCAAACTAAGCATCCCGAAAAAGATGCTCTGTGAAGGGCAATTTCCACCTACCTATATGAAAATTACCTTGTAAATTATTTACTGCCAATTTATTAAAGTTTTCTTCCCTAATATTATAAAGAGAAAAGATTTTATTGTTTCTTTGTTTGCATTGAATAGGCTCCGAAACTTCTGAACCGATTTGAATAATTCTTTTACTGTTGGAAAGATACACTATCTCCAGTAAACATAAGCTATATATTATATATTTTTTAAAGTTAGCGATCCTTACTAAAACTCGAATAATACAAGGTGTGAAAAAATTACCAAAAAACTTTCATACATACTGACGTGTCTTTTATTGTTACTGTCCTTTAATTTTATATTAATTTCATATACTTGTATAATTATCTATCTTAAATACCCGAAGCGAAGCGAAGGCGAGTCGCTAGTTTTATTTAATGGTGCCAACTTAATTTACCATGAATGCCTTGTAATAAACCAAAAAACTACTCTATTTTTATCGCCCACACCCATTTTTTGATATTTTATCAAATGTACAGACACGCGGTTCCTACTGTTTTATTATATGTATATATGTAAGGGAGCGACTCATCATCTATTCGCACCTGCCCGTGGTGCGTCTTGACAAATAACAAGAGGCTCTGGTAACCGACTGGAGGCGGTATAACCATCACAATTGAAAGCGTAGCTAAATACCACATGCTGATGACGGGCAGCAGCGTCGCCTGAGCGGGAAGCTACACCCTGCGATCGCCAACCCGCCTGCCCAGCGTGGCGATTATGGGTAATGACACATTTTACCACTTTGAACGAGTCTCTCGCGTAACTAACTATTCAGTTGAGAAAAAAATGATGTTAAAAACCTCAACATAATTTTTAAATACCTATCCATAGATACCCACACGTATAGATTTGATGAAAAAAATATTTCTTAGTTTCTGTTCTAAGGAACCCCAAAAATTTTGGATTTTTTTCTGATTTTATTTTAAAATCTTAATGCGGTTTACAGAATACATCTACGCACCAAATTTCAATAATGTAGCTCTTATAGTTTCGGAATAAACTGGCTGTGACATACGGACGGACAGACAGACATGACGAATCTATAAGGGTCCCGTTTTTTCCATTTGGCTACGGAACCCTAAAAACTGTACCTGCATCACTAAAAAGCGATAAATAGCGTAAGTAATTATCTACTCAATAAATATTATTATGTATCTGTTATGTATTATTAATACCTACTTTATATAATTATATAAAGTATTCAAATAATTATGATTACTTAAATATTTACAATTATCACTTATTTTTGGAGTCGGTGCCAGCCTCTAGGTAACGTAGACTGTCTGTGTTGTATGACGCAAGCGGCCGGCAAAACCACACGACAATATACATTTATTTGTTTGGCTGGGATCTGTACTGAGATCGAGAGAGTGAGTGTGAGTGAGAGTGGCACTGAGATGCCGTTTCACGCCCCGCCTAAAGAACCCAAGATTGTAAGATGAAGGAAACACATAAGCTTCCAGCTTTTGCCCTTCCGGGCATTCCATGACTTAATAGCACGGGGCAGGAACGAGGAACTAAACCTCTTGGTGCGCGCTACTATTTTGTCTGAATGGTATGCGTATGACTATGCTGTCCAGCACGTATTGTTCGGGAGAGGAAAGGAGAGGATGGGATTAGTTGGAATAACTCCTCGGAGCTTTCCCCATTGTAGAGACGGCAAAGATCACTAAGACTGGCAATATCTCTACGTAGTTAAAGAGGTTCCAGGGTCTTAGTCACCTCTTGATCCCCAACAATACGGATAGCACGTCGCTGCAACCTATCGAGAGCCTCCAATAGGTACTTAGCAGAACCGTGCCAGAGATGAGAGACTTTACTGAGTTTTACCAAACTTGGATATTGCCCTATTTCAATTTATTTATTAAACTGTACAAATAATACACATATACATATAAGAAGAAAGTGAGGTAAGATTAGTTTAATTATATTCATAAAATATTTATGTTTGTCTGAGGAAAAATTTTTCGTGTTTGCGTCAATCATTTTTATCACCTATCTTTGACGAAAGGTCACACAATACACGTCTACGAGTTACGAGATTTAAAATTTTCACGTGGGTTCGGACGACGGGAACTTTTTTAGGTGAAC
The DNA here is from genome assembly GCA_031163375.1 of Conogethes punctiferalis. Classification (NCBI taxonomy): domain Eukaryota; kingdom Metazoa; phylum Arthropoda; class Insecta; order Lepidoptera; family Crambidae; genus Conogethes; species Conogethes punctiferalis. Next base: position 19,302,045 of record CM062077.1, on the reverse strand, counting down.
GCGCCTGGTCTTCAGCAAGGGTGAGGACTTGGAATGAACACTCAGATGCGAACGAATTGATAATTTATAATTGTTCAAAATATAAAATGGGTTAATATGGATTGGGTTGTTCGCTCCGTGGTTCAAGGCACAATGGGGGCCCGCTGCCGATGACGTCCCAAGTCGAGTGACTCGTTGCCGTGCTGACAGGAACAGGCGTTTACTTGAATGTCATTGCTGCCCCCCCTCGAAAGCTCTGGGGTTTCGAGTTGGGAGTCGAGAGTTGTTTCCTTGTTGAGGTAGCGATGAATGAAGAGAACAGAGGTTATGAATTGCTCGAATGCCCTTGCTTGTGTAGACATCAGTAACTCTCGCTGTTCCAGGGTATAGTTTCCTGATCCGTGCCATACGCCATTTATGGAGGCGCGTTTGGCTTTTGATGAATAATTGATTGTCCTCTTGAAATCCTCTTTGCTACAGTCGTTCAGGTACTCATGTCTTAGGTACTCAGATCCCAGAAGTGTGTCGCACCTTCTCTAGAAGTCTGTTGCTGCTCAGGATGATGTCCAACAATATTTCTGCTCGCAGCGATGTCCATGTTTTGCCGATCAGGAAGTGCGCAGGAGTGAAGGGATCGAGGTCATTAGGATAATAAGAAAGAGTAAATAGAGGACTGGAATTGAGGATTGCTTCAATTTGTGTGAACAAAATGCTCAAATTTTTAAATTATGCATTGTGAATAAATAAAATACCTACGTGTCAAATGGTGGTTCGCAAATTTGGCTACTGCCTCCCAAAATCAAAATGAGAAAATCTGAACTGTAGGTATAGGTACCTTCGTCGGATGAAAAACCAGTTATTCGTTTGTCGTTTGATTTGATTGTAAGATTTTGTGATTTTGTTATTTGCGCCGACAAAGTTAGTGCCGCTATTTACAATGTAATTGTAAAGATTTAATTCTATGTACTCGTACCTACTATGAATCGCCGTAGAAACAAGACAAATATATCAGAAGTAAGGCCGCTAGTTAATTCGAATTATAACGCTTTTGTGAAAGGGTAAATAAATAAGCATAGTAACATTTTTTAATCGTACAACCGCAACCTTTGCGATCGGCAATATAGAATGGTCCCGCGAAGTTGACACCACTGACATGAAAAGAATGTGCTGGAGTTACTCCACTGGAAAGTAAGTCTCCCATGATTTGATTAAATGATTTTTTAACGTTCATTAATTTACAATGCTTACAATTGTTGACTGTAAATCTAGCCAACACTTTGCCTCTTAAAGCTAGAATATATTTCTTACATCACTCAACAAACATGAGGTTTACCATATGTAGGTATAAATATTATGTGTTGCTGAGCAAAGTAATTTATTGAATCTATAATTAGACTCCAGTAGATATGGATGCCGTTTTACCTACATACCTACGGCTCTGTGAAGTTGCTATCATTATTAAGAAATAAAATATTATGTGAACTTGATAACAAAATTGATTTGTTTATTTAATTTCATTGCACAAAGAGAGTACAAGTGGCGGACTTAATGCCGTGTGGAATTTTCTACCAGTATTTATTTGTTAATATTTTAATTTCGTTAGTAAAGCATTCATTTTGATGCTGTTTTATTAACATTAGTTAAATAATCTGTGGTACTAGTTAATTATAAATGTAGGTAGGTAAGTATTTTTTAATAGTTGTGAATGAATCGTAAGATGTAGGCAATAGCTCTGTGTAATCTTGTGTTTTGTTGTCATTTTTCATCATATTTATACAAATTTGCGGACAGTACAAACATTTGTGTTCATAAACATGTCTGTTTGTATTAGTCTGGGTGTTTAATATGTATAATATGTAGGTATTTATTTACAAAAAAATCTGTAGTCTACAAAGTATCTAAGTATGTTTATCAGTTGTCTAGTACCCATAGTACAAGCTTCGGCTTACTTTGGGGCTAGATGACGATGTGTGGCCCAGCGTGGCATGTTATTTATTTATTATTTAAATTTCAATAATTTGTTGATATTGTTTTCAAGCATATTTGTACAAACAATAATTTTGTTGCCATTGTTTCAGGCATATTTGTACAAACAATAATTTCCTTGCCATTGCTTCAGGCATATTTGAACAAACAATAATTTTGTTGCCATTGATTCAGGCATATTTGTAGATACAAATAATAATTTGTTGCCATTGTTTCAGGCATATTTGTACAAATCATAAATCATTTATTTCGCAAATATGGGTAATACCTACATAAAAATATGTGATGTTGAAGAGAATTGTGGCAAATACCATATTTTGCCTCACGGCGTGCAAATTAAAATTATGCAATTATTAATACCTAATAATAATTAATTAAAAACGTACATCATGTCAGGAATATTTAAATTAAAAAATTTAATAATAAGAAAATACATAATAGGACTACTTCAAATTATAATTATAAATGTCAACCTTAAAAATCTAACTAAGTATAATGTCAAAATATTCAGATACATGTCAATGTGAACTTGTCATTCAAATAATCGTTAATGTCATAATAGCATTTAGATAACAACATATTGTCCTTTAATTTCCTTTTGAATATATTTAAATCATTACAATTCCTAATACTAATCGGCAATTTATTGTACACTCTCGGTGCCATACACATAATGCTTTTGTTGAAAAGAGCAGATTTATTAGGGGGAAATTTGATTTTATTATGACAACGTTTGCTGTATAATTTTTCAAAGTGAGACTGATTTTTTTTACAAATAGGGCTAATTTATAAATTATAAATTTGAGAGTCACATTTTTCAACTTCTTGAAATGAGGCTTACAGCTATCAGTACTTTTTAGCCTGAGTATACAAACAATAATTTTGTTACCATTGTTTCAGGCATATTTGTACAAATAATAAATATTGAAGACTCTCCCATTATTGCCAGGTCTACTATCGGGATCCTGGGAGTCGACATTTCGAGCAGCGTTCAGTTTCGTGGTCATCTGGAGGGTAAAGCTAAACGGGCTTCCAAGAAACTGGGTGTGCTTAATAGAGCGGGACAGTATTTCACGCCGACCCAGCGTTTACAATTATATAAAGCACAGGTCCGGCCACATATGGAATACTGTTCCCACCTCTGGGCTGGAGCAACCTAGTATCAACTCCTTCCATTTGACCGAATCCAGCGTAGGACTGCTCGTATTGTCGATGACTTGACCCTGTCTAGTCGACTCGACTTACTGGCATTGCGAAGAGACGTCGCATCCATGTGCGTTCGCTACCGCATCTATCACGGGGAATGTTCTGAAGAATTATTTGAATTACTGCCTGCAGCTGAGTTTCTTCACCGCACCACACGTAACCGATTTCAATTCGATCCTCATCATTTCGATGGTTGGCGATCCTCCACTGTAGGTACGCTTTATGAGGAAGAAGTTCCTCCCTCGCGCATCGGTTTGTGCAACCAACTCTCTGCGACAGTCTTTCCGAACAGCTACGACTTGGGAGCCTTCAAGAAACGAGCGTACTCCTATTTAAAAGGCCGGCAGCGACTCCAGAACTCGATTAGAGTTGCGGGTGTCCATGGGCGGTGTCGACTGCGTACCATCAGGCATCACATTTGCTCGTCTGCCGCCTCTTGCAAAAAAAAAAAAAATACAAATAACGATTCACAATCACTGTACACTGTTTACGCACTTGCGATAATTAGAAATTGGATTATATTTATAGAATAGCAAAATTGAATACGTTGCGTGCGTCTCGTGAGCGTAGATAACAAACTGGTTTCGCATCCGCCGGTCGCTGCATAAAAAAGATTACACAGGTAAAGCAGTTATTACACCACCCGATATTCAGGGACCTTAACTCTGAATAAGGGTGGTCTAATAAGATTTAGGGTAAGGGTCCCGATTTAGGGCGATCGGGCTGCCTAGCTACCTAACCGCTCTGCCTATCGCGTAACGTAATAACATTAAGGGCGATTATCGCATATCAACTGATATAGGGACCGATTTTCAGTGTAGTGTAATAAGCGCCGCACTAACTAGGGTCCCCGCCCACCCGGTATTCAGTGCCCTGAATTTAGGGTGGTGTAATAATAACTGCTTAAGATAACTTACACACTGCTTGTTGCAAGGCTCGCTGCAACTCGGCAGATTCAGTTAGGTCTAGCTTGAGTCTAGGACCGTTGTACACCTGGAATAGTCGGCAAACGTGTTTGAGAAAATGGTGTTTGCGTTATATTTTAAAAATGATAGGAGTTTTTATTATTTTAATTCTAGAAAAGGTTTTGCCCTAAACCCCGGCTGCTTATGCAGCACTCACCCCACGAGCTCTGAAAACCCTACTCACCAGGAGAACACAACCCGGAGGTTATTTAGCTGCGGTATTCTATAGGGTGAAGGTCCCTCCCCGGACGGGCGGCTCAATTCGAGCAAAGATTCGCTATGCCCTACCTCTCTTATGGGTAAATTTAACCTAGATACTGTGCGACACTGTGCAAAACAATATCGGAAATATATGAAATTATCAATAATTAAGTTTATAAACTGATATCTATTGACTGCGAAACCCCATTAGAACTATTTTCTTTTGTGAAAATAAAGATATATAATGAAAATTTAGAATGTTTGATGATGATTAAATTTATTTTTCTGGTGAGTGTAACTTCATGTACCCTTGCACTAACACCTTATTCACACAAATTAAGTTTTCAAATTAGTTTTTAGATAAGTTGGGAATAATTTAACGCACTTCCCTCGGAATGATGGCTGCAGCTGGATGCTGGCGAGATCCTGAAGGATGAGTCCGTCTTTTGACTCCCTCGATCTTGGCTCGTAGGTTGCTCGTCGATCGTGGCGGTGGTCAGCAAACTGATTGCGCCTGGTCTTCAGCAAAGGTAAGGACTTGGAATGAACACTCAGATGCGAACGAATTGATAATTTACTAATGTTCAAAATATAAAATGGGTTACAAATATGGATTGGGTTGTTCGCTCCTTGGTTCAAGGCGCAATGGGGGTCCGCTGCCGATATGACGTCCCAAGCCGAGTGACTCGTTGCCGTGCTGACAGGAACAGGCGTTTACTTGAATGTCATTGCTGTTGATATTATTATCTGGCCAGGCGTTGGCCTGAACATTAGGTGTAGCCTAGTTTTGGGAAAGGAATAGTCCCGTTCAAAACAGGACGTATGGGCAGTTTAAATCAAGAACGAAGACACCTTATTAATATTTTAATAATATATGCATCGGTACAACGCACTCAAATTACAATTAACAATATCGGCCAAGTGCGTCTCAGGTCACATAGCATAGGTTTTCGTAGTCACCCATAATCGACCCACATGGATTTAGAAGGCGGGGTTGGTATTACTTATTTTTATTTCGATATCTTTGTAAGAAAGTTTTTCTAGTAAGCTCATTATACAAGTTTATAACTTCTACCGCACACAAATCTGCTCTCTGCACGACCTAAAGGTTGACTAGTGGAGAACTCCTAGAACTAATTTCGCCTTTTGTACCATTTTGTGCAATGAAGTTTAGATAAAAACATTTAGGTAGGTACCTGGTTTGAATTGTAAATTAAACCTGTTACCTTATGAAGATGTTTTTCTCCTTGTTAAAGATGGGCGATAAACCTGAAATGCCTAAAATAACTGTAGTTTAGTAGAGGTTTCCGGTTGGGCAGGTACCGAAGAGACCGCTGTGACGTCACCGCTAAGAAAATACTGGAGTCGTAGGTAGGGTATACTCCTAATACCTTTATTACGTATCACCAAAGCTTACACAGCTCTATAGGGTGGACTCGAGGACTCTGGGCCGCGTTCCACTGTCGTGAATGCACGGTCCTAAGTGCCTCTTACAATAAAGAGACTGTCCGTTCGTAGTAGTGTATGTCCAGTAGGTGTTATACTATCGTGATGTGAAATCACTTGTGGAGCTTTCCGCTACAATCATCGGATTAGATTTGATCGGAGGATTAAATGATCTAAGAAAATTAGAAAACGGACCTCTCTTTATTCTTTTTCTAAATGACTACGATGATGGCCAGGACGGCCTTGTCATCATCACCGGACTGTTGGAGGAGCGGAAGGCTCTCACCCCTAAGATGTATGGGGAGATCTTGTAGTATTGAAAAAACGCAACGATAGCGCGATGCAATGTACTGCCAGCGCCATCTCTTGGTCAACGGCGGAACTAATCTCACATTTAGGGCCGGGCGCGTGGTTAAGCGCGTAGTGTATTAAGTTGGGTTGTTACAGTAGTGAATAAAAAATTGGATAGGAATTTACAGGTGATGCGGCAAGTGTTTAAAATAACTGCTTTTTGGATGAGGTTTACAATGTTGGTTGGGAATTTGAGACATTGACGGTTTCTATACTTCGTTTTTTAACCATTATATTATGCACATAATATATTACGAGTATAGGTATTTTTAACCGACTTCAAAAAAAAGAGGAGGTTCAGGAACAAAAGCAGGAATTTTTCAGAAGCGTATCTACGAGAAAAGTGTATCTTAGAGAAAAGATTCCTCAACTCGACTGAATATTCTATTTTTTTTGTTGTGTGTTTGTTACCACTTAAGAGCGCGCATACAGAATTCGACGTATTTGCGGCGAAACTGGTATTTTCGGGCGAGCTATTATCATAGAAAACGATTTTTTTAAAATAAGAAACATAGTTTTTTATATAGATAAAGTCTTCAAGCAGTGCGTAGGCTAGATAAAATACAACATTTACTAGTATATTTTTGTTTATCAAAGATCTCCCGTAAGCCGATTCGCAAAAATGCGAGTCAGAGTCAATTTCGAAAGTCTTAATATCAATTGCATTACATACATATATTTTAAATATATGTTTATACAATAGCTTATATGGTCTATTAGTGCACTAGACAAAAAAACTTTCAAAAATGTGTTATTAAATTGCCCAAAATAATTTTTCAAAATAAGCTCAATTCACACTTTTCAACAGTGTTTTTCTAGTAGAAAACACTGTTTCTTTCAGTTGAAATTTTGTGTAAATGTAAAAGAAGTCTTTCTTAAGTGCACCTAATTATTATTTTATTAATATTCTATGCCTCTTATTTTATACGATTTTTTTAAAAGTGACTATAAAGCCACGCGCGCGACGCTTGCCGATTCAGTCCAAATCGGGTCATCCCAGAGGGAGGACGTGCCGCTCGCTGCTCCGCTCACGCACACATACGCACAACCACTTTTATGAGCGTATACCTCTCTGCGCGAGTGCAACTCCACGAGTTTGATACTTTGTAATATTATTTTTGTATGGAAAATTTATTAAGTTAAAATAATATACATACTAAATTAATAAAATGATTTACCTAATGTTTAGTCATGAGTATCAAATACAAACATCAGGATTATTATAATTATTACTAGCTGTGCCAGCGGCGTCGCACGCGTGGATATTGCGTTTTATAAATAATAGACTTCATAAAATGGTACTTAAATTTTTGGTTAGACCTCTAGAAATACATTGGTAAAAACCGCATTTATTTCTATGCAGTAGTTTTAGCGTGATGTGCATTCAAACATACAGGTAAAAATTTCCCCCGTTTTCCCAACACTTCCCTTTACTGCTCTGCTCCTATTAATTGTAGCGTGATAAAAAGTATGCTATAACCTGCCCAGGAGTATGAAGAATATTTGTACCAAGTTTCATTAAAATCCGATAGAATTCCTCTTTCGAACATTATAACTTCCGTCAGTGGCCACCAAAATTTAAAACGACTCCAAAATGACCCAAACCCCGTAAAGTATTTCGATGTGCTGTGGTCTAATCATAACTTAAAAACCTGATTTTGATAGGAATTAGACTTAATGAGAGTTAATTTAGTTGTAATTCATACTTTTTTAATGTTTATTTAATAATAAAATTAAAAAAACACAAATGTAGCAATAACAACTATATTTTTAATGTTGTTGCATTCACTTGTTACAGTAATGGTTTACGTAGAATGATCCGCGAATATAATAATATTCAACGCTTACAATATAAACCTATTTTTAATTTCACACGAATAAAGTGGTAAGAAGTTATTACTCATAATAAAATAGACACCAAAAACTAACGAATACTGTCGCTATGCCTCGTTGCGCGGGCAGTTTTGATAGAAGGCTGCCGAGAAGAAAATGGTAATGTCACCATACGATAAAAACAATATTATTGTTATGCGGTATTACATATTTTTGAGGTTTTATCTATGAATTTTCCATTAAATTAATTTAGTTTTTAAATATTATGTACCATCAAAAACCTACTTTCAATTAAAGTTAAAAGCATTTATTTAAAAGTTATAGTTTTAGAGATATTCACCGATTTCGGTTTTTTGCTTCTCCTGAAAAATAGCAATTCTGTAATAACCGCTTTATTCGCCGGAGGGTGCGAATTATTGTCTGTCAATAAGGTCGATCGCTCTGAACGCATCAACAGCCAAATATTGAATGAAAGCTAGCTCTTTTTTTTTTTTTTTCCTAAATGACTACGATGATGGCCAGGACGGCCTTGTCATCATCACCGGACTGTTGGGGGAGCGGAAGGCTCTCACCCCTAGGTAAGCTAAGCAGCACAGCTAAGGGCGCCCCCTAGTGTGGCTCGGGCCTCGGCTTAGGGCGCTGCTGGGAGGGTCCCTACGGACGATGTTTTGAGGAGAGGGGCGACCAGTTGCGGGCCGGTTTCGCGGGCGGGACGCGGAAGCTAGGGGACGACGCGGCGCGGGACCCCGCCGGCGGGGTCGGAACGACGGGCGTGATGTGTTAGATTGTGTCGCGAGCTGTTCGGCGGCGGCCAGCATGGCGAGGGTAATAGGGTCGTCATCGTCCAGAAGGACGTGACGGGGGCGACGTTTCCTACCATGGGGGGCTTAGGGAGGGACGTGAAGCTAGCTCTCGGACCTCCCGCCTTTTTATACCCTACCGCCGCCGCGACCCGTGTCGAGTGCGGCAACCGTTACACAAAAATAATAATCCTTATAGCATGATTCAGTATTCACGTGCGACGCGACGGCGCGATGGCTTATTTCATGTATAAGTTTGGTGTTTCTATACCGATTTCTATGATTCTTTTTTTTATTGAATAGGTAATAATGATAACTTTTTTAAATTAGGGATGAATGAGAGTATTATAAACGTAAGAGTAAACAAATATAATCAGAATGCTCCGAACTGCTAAGCTATCAGGAGTTACACGTGTTATTGTGAGCCAACCATAAAAGATAGACATATGCTGTTGCGGGATATTTTTTAGTCAATTTTATGTAAAATATTTCTGTCATAGATAATTTCTATGTAACTTTAACCATTAAGGCTGCACACGCGACGGAAGCTTAAAAAATGGAGTAACTTCTCCCGTTTTCCCAACATTTCCCTTCACTACTCTGCTCCTATTGATCGTAGCGTAATGAAAAGTATACTATAACCTGCCCAGAAGTATGAAGAATAATTGTACCAAGTTTCGTTAAAATCCGTCGAGTAGTTTTTGTTTCTATAAGGAACATACAGACAGACAGACAGACAGACAAAAATTTTACTGATTGCATTTTTGGCATCAGTATCGATCACTAATCACCCCCTGATAGTTATTTTGAAAATATATTTCATGTACAGAATTGACCTCTCTACAGATTTATTATAAGTATAGATTATCTACAACCACATTTGCTAAATATTTCAAAAAATTAATATGATATTTGTTTATTAGTTCACTAATGAAGTTACAAAGTAAGGCTATTCCAATGATTGTTATTATGCTCGTTAACATCAATGGTCAGAAACAACTTCCATGAAGAAACTGATAAGGAGATTCATTTGAGTTGGGAGCATTTAAGGAATCTACGTCACATGTTCACGACTATAAATAAAGGCATACAATGAAGCTGAAAGTCATAGAAATCCCATAGTCGAGTTATTATTAGTAAAATTATATGTGTAAAGATGGATGATAAAATGTTTGATGGTATGCACGAAATTGATATATTTAGATTTAGATAAATCGATCTTCGAATCCAATTTTGAAATTGTCGCTTAATTGTTTAGTGTGAATAAGTAAATCTTTGTGTCACAATAATAACATTCTCTCCCGAGGGATATTCAGTCCTCCTCTAGTAAAATCGTATTTAAGAAGTCGATCCGTGATCTTTTCTTAAGCGATGTCTAAATTTGTAAACACTAGTAATTGATGTTTCACGACCTTTAGTAATTGATGTTTCCGTCTGATTGTATTGTTATAATATATTTATGTATCTATTATTTAATGTATGTAGTATCCATTATTGCATATTATGTACTTATCTTATTTATGTTATGTACCTACATATATTGTAATTATATTATACTAGCTTTTGCCCGCGACTTCGTCCGCGTGTTTAAATTTATACATACAAAAGTTTTTTCCCGCTAACTCCCGTTCCCGTGGGAATTTCTCAAAATACAGCCATAACTAAACTTTATATTTACTAAGGTACCTGCATGCCAAATTTCAAGCGTCTAACTTAAGCGGTTTAGATTTTTCATACAAAAGGATTTTCCCGCTAATTCCCGTTCCCGTGGGAATTTCGGGAATTCCTTTCTTAGTGCACCCCTACGGTACCTAAGCTACGTCCCTTCCAAATTTCAAGTGCCTACGTTTAGCCGTTTGGGCTGTGCGTTGATATGTCAGTCAGTCAGTCAGTCAGTCAGTTTCTCCTTTTATATATATAGATAGATATAGATTTATTTTATATTTTATACTTATACTAAACTATGTACCTATCTTGTACGTAATACTTATTATTGTATAATATATTATATATATATATGTATGTGTATTACTTGTATATTTGTGCTCATATTTCCAGCAGTTGTTTTAATGTCTATTACCGCACCATAATATAGTTTTCTGGCTCGCCCAATGGTTGACTGGTAGAGAATGCCACACGGCATTAAGTCCGCCATTTGTACTTTCCTTGTGCAATAAAGAATAAATAAATAAATAACAAGTATCTACGATTAAAATTAAATCGATCAAAGTGGTCAACAATGGGAGAGGCCAATGTCCAGCAGTGGCCTGTAAGAGGCTGATAACGATATGAGATTACTACTTTCATTCAGATATATTATAAAATAAAACGACGTCTTTCTAGTTCGATATGAAAATCAACTGACATTCTTTTATTAGAACGGAAGGAATGAAAGTACAAAAATGTCCACAGATACAATAAACGTTAAAGGCTAATGTATGACCTATGAACTGTCACCATAGGTGGCGCTAACAGTATCTATTTTGCTATTTATAACACTCCCACTCAAAATAGAGACAACTTCTCTTAAACAAACTGAATATTAATTTTACAACATAAACAGCTAAATTTTAACAATGCCTAAAACAGTCAAATGTTTATAATGTTTTACAGAACCTAAACTTTTTGTCAATAAATCTGCGGGCATATCTGATGTACATAAGTATTTAATGCAAACAATACCTTGATTTACCAAATCTCTACTATAATGATATCTAACATCAATATGCTTTGTTTTGTTATGATACACAGGGTTAAGTAACAGCTTATGAGCGCTCAAACTATCATTATACAATATAATTTCATACAATCTTTTAGTCACCTCATATTGCAAATTTCTCAAATAAACTGCCTCTTTGCAGGCCTCTGAAATCGAAACATACTCAGCTTCAGTACTAGATAATGCAATACATTGTTGCTTAGTACAGCTCCAAGATATTACACAACCGGATAACATGTAACAGAATCCTGAATAGGATCTTCTGTCGTTGATGTCATTGCACCAGTCTGCATCAACAAAACCTTCTATGTTATTATTTTCACCTTTACAATATTTTAACCCTAAATTTTTGGTTTTCTTTAAATATCTTAATACTCTTTTAGCATAGAGCCACTGCTCATCAGTATTGCAGTTATTAAATTGACTTAAATATGATACTGCATAAGCTATATCGGGCCGTGTAAGAACAACTAAATACATTAAGCTCCCGATCAGCTGTTGATACGGATTATTACTATTACAATTAACCTCCTTTTTGCTTTTTAAATTTGCCTCCATTGGTGTATTAGCTGGCTTACAATCTGTCATATTAAATTTAGATAACAATTTATCAATATATCTCTCCTGACTTAGAGTAACAGAATTATTTTGTTTATCAAAACAAACTGACATACCAAGACATTCCTTTACAATACCTAAATCTTTTAATTCAAAATTCTTACTCAACATGTTTTTAAGATGATTAGTTTCATTTTGATCATTTGAAAAAATAAAAAAATCATCGACATACAAAGTCACAATAGATATACTACTACCAACAGTTTTTATATATAAACAAGGTTCAATTTTAGATTTTACATACCCATCAGCCAGCATACTGCCATCTACCTTCTTATGCCATTCTCGAGACGCCTGTTTGAGACCATATATTGCTTTCTTCAATTTGAGAATCTTTTTATCATCAGTACACACATAGCCTTGAGGTTGCTGCATGTATATAGTCTCAGACAAGTCTCCATTCAAGAAGGCTGTTTTGACATCCAGGTGAGTCACATCCAGATTCAATTGCACTGACAAAGCGAACAGTAACCGTAACGTGGTATGCCGCACTACGGGGGAAAATGTTTCACTATAGTCTACACCATATTTCTGAGAACACCCCTTGGCCACAAGTCTTGCACGATAACTGACTTTATTTTCCGAATTACACTTCTTTTTTAGAACCCACTTACACTTCACTATGTTAGCTCCGTTCACAGGATAGTCCACAACTTCCCATGCCTTGTTGTCCTCGAAGCTTTTCAGCTCTTCTTCGACTGCCTGTTTCCATTGAACTTTCTCTGGTCCTTGCAGTGCTTCTTCTAATGTCAAATCATCACAGAAAGTATTCTGTTCTGTGCACAAGAAACCATACCTCTCTGGTGGTCTTATCTGCCTTTGTGATCGTGTATTCTTCGGCATTTCTGGTTCCAACTCTTCCTCAGATGACATGGAGTCCTCCTCCGGCACATATGTCTCATCATTCTTGCGAGGACTTTCCACCGATGCAAATGAATCTTCCAATGAATCTCCCACTGAAGACTGACTTGGTTGGCTTTTATTTGGTATGTCATCTATCTTTTCTATTGCAATTATATTCTCTTCATTAGCATTGTTTTCCTTTACAATGACAACATCTCGACTTGTTATAATTGACCGAGATAAAGGATTGTATATTCTATACCCTTTAACATCCTCAGGATACCCAACAAGTATACATTGTTCAGCTTTTTTGTCCCATTTTTGTCTTTTCTCTTTGGGAATGTGCTTCATCACAGTACTACCAAAAATTCTTATATGGCTGAGGTCAGGTTTCGAGCCTGTCCATAATTCATATGGCGTGCGATTTTTCAAACCTGATTTTACAATTCTATTTTGTAAATAGACAGCGGTGTTAACAGCTTCTGCCCAAAATTCCTTACTCAGTTTAGCATCGAACAAAAGACATCTGGCTTTTTCAATAATGGTTCTGTTCATACGTTCACAAAGCCCGTTTTGTTCAGGTGTATAGGAATTCGATTTTTGATGAATAATACCCATTTTCTTCAAATAACTTCCAAAATCTTTGTTACAAAACTCGGTGCCATTATCACTCCTTAGGATTTTGATTTTCTTGGATGTGGAATTCTCAACTCTAGCTTTATACTGTTTAAAATATTCGAAAGCTTCATTTTTATTTTTCAAGAAATATACATGTACCATGCGGCTGTGATCGTCAACAAAAATTAAGAAGTATCTAGATCCTCCTAGAGATACATTCTCCATCGGGCCACATATGTCGCAGTGTACTATGCTCAACAGCTCTGTGCTCCTGATACCTTTATTTGGGAAAGGTAATCGACTTTGCTTTCCTTCACAACACACAATGCAATCTGACTTTGTGATGTTGGCCGTCTCAGTAAATTTAAGTCCATCTACAGCATCCTGCATTTTATTCATGTTGTAACTGTTGACATGTCCGAGTCTACGATGCCAAATCTCTGGGGACTCTGCCACTGCTGCCACCACACAAGTAGATGTGTTCAGTTTATAAACACCATTCACAAGTGTAGCAGTTGCTACTAGAGTGTCCTCTCTATTGTATATTTCACATCCTTCACTTGTAAAATGCACCTTGTTCCCCTGTTTGATCAACTGGCTCACTGACAACAGGTTGGTGGATAACGCGGGAACACATAGAACATTTTCTATTGTTATATGAAAATCGCATTTTTGAGTTGATGTTGTTATATTTATATTTCCACAACACACCACTGGAACTTTATTCTGGTTAGCAACCATGATTTCTTTGGTGAAGCCAGAATAATTCACATCAGTCATCCAATCTTTATTGCTTGTCAAATGCGAACTTGCGCCAGAGTCGACGTACCAGTCACTCTTGTCAAATATTCTGTTAAAAAACACGGCACTAAATGCATTACTTTTCGCAAATTTATTTACTGTACTTTTCGTAAATTTGTCCGTATTATTGCATTGATTGCGGTAATGGCCGAACTGTTTACAACCATAACATTTGACGTTAGGCTTCCCTTTGACAGATGACATTTGTCCATTGCCGCCATCTTTATGGACCTGCGGTGCAGACCTTTCATTCTTTGAACGAATGTGATTCGTCTTATTGCGGAAACACGCGAATGCGTTGTTGGCATCACTGTCATCCGTTTCCATGTCTATCAACTTCCCTTTAATGGCGTCCGTTGTAATCAACATGCCGGAATGTTCGATGGCCATAATCATGGGCATATATTTTTCAGTTAACCCAGCCAACATGATAGAACCAATCCACTCGTCATTGATGCCAAATCCAGTACCTTGAAGTTTCTGACCCGCTTCTAGAATTTGCGTTACATATGATGTCATCGAAGGGCAATTTTCCAATCTGATCGATATTAGATTTCTCAGCAGGCTGATTTTCCTTGTAAATCCCGAGTCATCGAATAACGCCTTCAATTTGTCCCACAATTCTTTCGATGTCTTGACATTTTTAATATGCACGTAAAGCGCCGGGTCGATGGTGAGAATAAGCTTGGCTTTGGTTCTCGCATCGTCTGCAGCTGCTGGCGGATGATCAGGTTCAGGTTTTACACACCCAACCATTCCTTCCAATACCAGAAAATTCTCTGCTGCGAAGCTCCATTCGCCGTAATTTTCTCTCCCTTTCAATTTCGGTACGTTAACCAAATAGTTCGAACTAGACGCCATGATAGCCACGCACGTTTTCACTGACACGAGAAAGCCGGTTTGCGCTTTCAACAGTACACAACAAGTCTAATAGCAAAACCCACAATTTATTGTTCATCACACGGATAATTCTAACAATAAATGCAACTATATTACTGACTTTCAATGGGATCTGGGCCCATAACCTATTATAAAATAAAACGACGTCTTTCTAGTTCGATATGAAAATCAACTGACATTCTTTTATTAGAACGGAAGGAATGAAAGTACAAAAATGTCCACAGATACAATAAACGTTAAAGGCTAATGTATGACCTATGAACTGTCACCATAGGTGGCGCTAACAGTATCTATTTTGCTATTTATAACAAGATAGTATTAGAAAGAAGTAAAAATTATATTTTATAGTTTCAAAATGTAAAACCAAAATGCAATATGATAGTTGGGAAATGTATGGCCATTACGGTTACTAGGGGTGATTTTAGCGAAAAGGCTGGTAAGATACAGATATGTTACCGTAACTTATTTACATACATTACGTTAAAATTACCGGCTACGTATGCTGAATGGTAGTATGGAGACGAGCAGGGCGAGCATGTAACTTGCAGTATGCAAGTCGCAAGGTGCAACGTTTCCAATGAGGGCTACCGTTTTTGTAATCACCAGAGGGTGCCACTGTATAGTGAGGTCTTCGGGCATAGCTGTTAAGGTGTGTTTTATGCATGTGATGACTGTTTGTTCGTTATAAGAAGGAGGCCGTAAGTTTCCAAAAGGCAAAACTGTTTGTTAACGGTTAATAAACAAACCAGTGAACTAGCTTTTCTTTCATACCGCTAATTTTTATACCTCATTTTCTCGGCTCCGCTTTTAAAGCGCAGATAATCACTGAGCTGTGTCTCATATTTTCGAAAATTAATGCCAGCTATGCCAAAATTGCACAAAATTATTTAATTTTCCGAAATAAACTCGTTTAACCCACAGAACCTATGTAATTTGACTTTTCGGATACCTCACGCTACACTAGCACCTCTGGTGGCGAATTCACACGCGATATGGGCGCCCTCATTAGTGCAGCAGTTTGCCATAATAGGTATTGTTATTTCTTTTATTTGCTTCGTCGCCGTCATTGGAATTATGTTAAATTCGAAATATTATTAAGTAATTAATTAATTCAGTTTAATTTCCAAAATGTCGATTTTGGGGGAAAAGGTAAGAGCCAAAATTGTTCGGAAATTGACTCTCTAGAACTTTGTTTCTTTTCATTCATGCCGTAAAAAGTACAACATAGGAGATAATGATACAGTTTTGAATATGTCGCAGTTTGCGAGTTTTATTTCCAAAATATCGATTTTAGGGGAAAAGGAACCAAAAGTGTTAAAAATTGATTTCCTACAAGTTTAGTCTTCTTAATTTAGACCGTAAAGTAGAAAATAAATGAGATAATGACAACATTTTTTACTTGCTGTTGTATTTAATTTTAATTTTCAAAATACCGATCCTAGACAATTTTTGAATATATACAAGAGGACTCACCATACCTACCTATTCAGATAGCTCGCCTTTGTAACCTGTCCATTGCATCTTAACTAATATTATAAAGCTGAAGAGTTTGTTTGTTTGTTTGAACGCGCTAATCTCAGGAACTACTGGTCCGAATTGTAAAATTATTTTTGTGTTGAATAGACCATTTATCCAGAAAGGCTATAGGCTATATAACATCACGCTGCAACTATTAGTAGCGAAGAAATAATGGAAAATGTAAAAAAAAAACGGGGAAAAATAACTATTCCACGCGGACGAAGTCGCGAGCACAGCTAGTCTACACTAATATTATAAAGAGGAAAACTTTGTTTGTTTGGTTGTAATGAATAGGCTCAAAAACTACTGGACCGTTTTTAAAAATTCTTTCACCATTCGAAAGCTACATTATCCACGAGTAACATAGGCACAATTTTATTTTGGAAAAAAATAGGGTTCCTTAAAAACTTTACGCGGACGAAGTCGCGGGCGGAAAGCTAGTCATTTATAAAATTGCGTAAAAGCAGTATTCTACGCAAGATTTGTGCCTTATACAAAAAACAGCGCTGGTCAGTCGTGATATATTCTTTCAGAATCAGGTTCAGGACACTTATTTAGAGAATGCTGCAGTAGTCAATGACTCCTTCAATGTAACCCTTAGGATTCGGGTCATGACGAATATTCATCCCGAGAATAAGTGATGGATTGGTCGAGCTGGATAGGAACCAGATTTTAGTTGTTGTAGGCCATTTGGGGTTTCTGCTACGAAACATAAGCACAACTTTCAGCACAAGCATCAGTAGGTGTACATGATCTCTGTGATCAGTGCATAGAAGACTTAGGACCTTAATTCAAATTGACAAATTGTTTACAAACTAATCTTTTTTGAATGATGGCAACCAGCCTTTTTGTGAGATCCATTTCTGCCGAGTGAAAATGAACAAAGTAATTTTTACAAGTTAAAATATAAAACGGGTTAGAGTTATATCGTGGCAACCACGGAGACTGCTCTTTCCTTAAATAATAATACAAACACCTAAACACAGAACAAACACAAATGTTCAGCACACGAATGTTTGTTCTGGATGGGAATCAAACTCACGACCTTTGACTCATGATCAGAAGGCAAGGAAAACACAGTAGGGATTATTGATTTTTATCAAACAACATTAATAATGTCAATCACTCACACAATACCTTTGGATAGGTAAGTACCTGGTACATATAAAGATAGAAAGACAAAAATATTGTTATATTTTTCTTAAACCTTAATTAGTAAACACTTAAGAATAATGTACTCTAAAGTGTTTAAATCAATTTAATAAGTACGCACCTATACTACACTAATAAAATATTTAGCAATAAAAGAATGTTCAAATAATTTAGATGAATAATAAATTGTTAAGTATCAAAATATGTTCGTCCACCGGAGTTAGCGTCCGACACGCCGCTCACCCACACAGACACAAATGATGTCTATGTGTGTTTCGGAATCGGCTCCCGCGTGCGTATCGAGTTGCTTAAAATTGTATGCGCGCTCTTAATATCTCGAAGAATTGTGAACCGATTTGGAAAATTCTTTTTTTTGTTCGAAAGGGAGTACCCACTTCCTAGTTGGCCCCATTGTCACCATATTATTATTGAAGTCTTTTTTTTTTGCCAAAAAATGCTGTTATACTCGTATTATGCGCGTTAATTAGAACGACGACGACGTTATATAATAATTAGTCCAAATATCTTTTTTTGGTTGTAGGTTGTCTTTACATAACCTGAAAAAGAAGAGGCTGCAAACATGAAACAGAACGTTTCATTAGTTTGAAACAACAAAATAACAAAGTGCATGTCAGTCTTCAAACACGTAATGCAATAGGTAATTTAAAGTGTACGCTGGTTGCAACAACACGCCTGTAGAAAAGATTTATTTATTTATTAAAACTTTATTGCAAAGAATGGTACAAAAGACGAACTTAATGCTAGGAGCATTCTCTACCAGTCAACCCTTGGGTCATGCAGAGAGCAGATTTGTTGTGCGGTGAGTGTACAAAAGGAAACACAATAAAAGAAAATACATTAAATAGAATATAATGTATACATAGAAGATTCCATTTTTTTCGACCACTAGCGTGGCAAAATGACTACCGGCCCGCCTGATGGTAAGCGGTTACCGCAGTCTAAGGCCGCCTGCAACACCGGGGGCATCCCATGCGCTTTGCCGACCCTTTATGAAACAATTTACTTTTGACTTGAAGTGCTCGATACTGTAGTATTCGGTAGTCCTATGTTTTGACTAAGAACTTTTCATATAATTTCACTTTATCTAATTCCAGTTCGTCTAAAATCAGTATCGATAAATTATTCAGTTCATCGAATATTCATTTAGCTTAATTTTGTTAAACATAAATATTCATTTCGTATTCATTCATTTTTATTATCATTTGACATAATATACATTTCAATTAATTTTCAGTATGACTAATTTTGTGTGATTTAATGATCATATCAAATAATCGGTAATTAATAAAAAACTTTCGTCTCCGAAAATCGTTAGATTTCATGTCAATTTGTGTCGGAATCGAACCGGCCAACCCCGACTCCATGTGGTGCTGGTCTGCCCTACCCCTAGAGTTTAATTCCAAAAAGGCGGAGGCGCGGAGGGAGGCAGCCCCTGCCCGCTGTAACAAGGTTCAGGCGCCCGGGCTCTCAGCTGCGAAGGAGAGCGTGGGTGCCTGGGGCCCTACTACAGAAAACGAAAACGATCGTTCGTTGAACGGAACGCGTATTTTTGCGCCATAAATCCCTCTCATTTGTCCCTCCCGTGTTGGAATATACAAACTAAAATTCGTCAACGTCGATTTTCAACAATTTAATTGATATATTGGAACACGGGAGGGACAAATGAGAGGGATTTATGGGGCAAAAATACGCGATCCGTTCAACGAACGATCGTTTTCGTTTTCTGTAGTAGGGCCCCTGTACTTTGTTACGCTAGGGCTGAGGGGCTGCACTTCCCGTAGCGCCGAAGCACACGGACTTCTAAATGCACGCTTGACCCGAATAAGCCGACAAGACAAAATTGTAGGACATTTTATAATTCGAGAAAAAGATTATTATATTAAATAATATTCGATCAAAGAAAAAATATATCAAAGAATGATTATATCAAATGACTATTATACTAATCAAACATTAGTCTTATCGTTATTGTCAGACAGACAGACAAAAATTTTACTGATTGCATTTTTGGCATCAGTATCGATCACTAATCACACCCTGATAGTTTTTTTGAAAATTTATTTCATGTACAGAATTGACTTCTCTACAGATTTATTATAAGTATAGATATAGATAAACGTTGTAGGTATATACAAAAATTGTAAGAATTTTGGCGATGAAAAAGAGTAACTATCTAGTTTCTTGCCGGTTCTTCTCGGTAGAAAACAACTTTCCGAACACGGTGATAGATTTTATTGTTGTTTGTACCTACATCATTTGACGATTCATTTAAGTGCTTGTCATAAGTCTACGTGAATAAAGATATTTTTAATTTTCACTTACGTCTCCTAATGATGAACAAAATAGACGTCGCGTGCAGTGTCGCCGGTCGGTAAAAAGCCTTGAACATTGGTAAAGTGTGTGCAAAGTGCGGTACTGCACGCAAAACATTCAATCTTTTGACTGATTAGGCGACAAATGTTAGTTTGCAAGGATGTAAGAGAGCGACCCATCATCTTTTCGCTCCAAGCCATCCTCACCTGTGGTGCCGAATAACAAACGAGGCTAAAACAAAAAAGCTTTTAATAAAAAGTGAAATTGAAACACACTTCACATTTACTGACATTTATTCATTATTACATGTTTATAACATTTATATTATAAATAATTAACATGTACGTCGATTTAATATAACACAAATTCATTGCTCCGAAACAAGTGGTTTGACAAAGAAAATGGAAAGTTCAGTAATGTTTTTAGTACGTATGATTGTATTATTTAATATTAACTATACAATTAATAACAATTACAATGACACTACAGGACATATCAACAAGACACATTGGACTAGAATTAGAATGAATGCAACTGGGGGCACTTGCCCCGGGTTTCACAGTTTTGGGTTTCTCTGTCGGGCTAATCTCCAAAATGGCTGGACCGATAGTACCCCATTGTTCATACCCTTTTTGATTCACAGCAAACAGAGTGATATGGTACATTCAAACTTTTACAGACCTACAAGAATCTTTTGTATGAAGGCGGCGGCGTCAGTTCCGCAGTTTTAACATAAAACTGCGATGCGACGCGATGCGAATTCGCAACGCAGAAAATTGCGACACGAATTGCTGCGATGAGATATCGTGCGACACGGAGTGTCTTCACGATTCGTCTAATATCGCTGGACTGCGCTATGCGAATCAATTCGCAAGTTCTTGTGATACTTCTAGGGAGCTCGCAGATTTTTACGATGCGACGTCGCATCGCAGTTTTGTGCAGGTATTAGCCCGTAAGGTACGCAACGACTCGGTTGTCGCCAGGCCGACTGTGGTATTGTTGGCCCTTATAATATACTACCGAGGTGTCGTGTCTGACGTAAGTGGCGAAAAGGTCTTTTGGGGCTCGCGCGGCTTCTGATGCTGGCATTATATCTGCAATGCTATCTATAGCTATATATGTGGCGGCGTTTAGCATCAGACGGGCCACTTGCTCGTCTGCTATTCTCACCAATAAAAAAGGTTCCAATTTTTACCACGCTTCAAAAGATCCTTGTGTCTTATTACCTAACTAATTACTGTTGTACACGGATATTTTACGTAAGTAACAACATGCAACAACGTTCAAACTATTTATCTATGTTTTCGAATGTGTACTCATCTCGGTTTATAACCAAGTTAATAGCTCGTAAAAGTGTTTTTTTAATGCGCCTAAATATGGAGGACACGCAGTGCCACTTTTGTAGTTAAAGTTATCTACCTATTTTATATGTATAATTCACTACTACGGTTGCAGTTACTACCTAGCCGTAATTAGGTATTACCCTTTAATGCATCATGTTGCTAAAACTTAATATACCTACATACCTTAGTAAGGTATGGCTCACAATTAGATCAAAAACCAAAACAAAATGTTTGGTAAATTCATGCCTTGATCTAACGCTTAACCTGTTTAACATGGAAAAGTGATTTCTAATATAGAAAGAGAAACTTAAATGCGGACAATTAACCTATATTTAATATATATAAATAAAATAAAATATTCATAAAGTAAAAAAATAAAATATTCATAAAGTAAAAAAATAAATTATTCATAAAGTTTAACTTGACGTTTAACTACTTTTAGCTACAATTTTGTCAGTATTTTAAAAATGTTTATTCCATAGATTTATTACACTTTCATGCAAAAACTACCTACTGAACGGATCATAAAGAAACTTTAAAGTTATATAGCTCGCAATATATCAGAGCGTTTGCTCTGATATATTGCGAGCTATATATATTGAAAGACAGTGTTGTCTTGGCCTGTCATACAACTGTGATCTGCGCGGTAAACGGTAGATGATGATGACGGAGGAGGCCTGATCATGGTTGAGACCGCGACTAATCACTACATAGTACCTATAGTAAAACAAACTCGCTTTTTTCTGTCTGTCCAAACGTATGCTTATATCTTTAAAATTACGGATTTTGATGCGGTTTTTTTTAATTTTTTAAAAATTACTGTTACTAATTTTATTGATATAATCGTGGATTTTCCTATTGTACCTATAATAGAAGTCGAATATTTTTGTAATAAAGCGCTCTAAAATTGCGCACAATTATTTCTAGGTAATATGCCCAATCCTATTTTAAAAGACATTTGTGAATCAGTTTTAATTAAATTACAGAATAAATCTGCAAAATCTAATCTAGGGCCTAATGCCGGTAATGACTGAAATTTAACGTTACGACAAAGTTCATATTTCTACAATGTTTAAATGCCATAATGATTTAATTTTGATGCAGGTATAGCCAACAGCTAGGGAGTAAAAAAGAATGAATCATTACAATATTTTAACCGTCGGATACCCAATCTTTTTTCAATACAAAATCATAGATTATTACAATTAACTCTTCTTATACCTACTTATACAGGTAACACACTTATTAATATATTACTGTAATTAGGTAGGTAAGCATTTAAAAATGCGATCACTTATAGCACTGTGAAAGAATACTGGGCTCACTTTGGAGTCGGTAAATAAGTCTCTGTAATTTGCTGGTCATGCGATATATCTGGGGTCGGTGCCTGGACCAATATTTCAGGGCAATCGCTGGGTATTTTCAACGCATCATTGCTCAAATTGTTCAGGTCGTCTTTGTTCAGGATGGTGTCCTTTTTCAGTGTTTTCTCTCCATTCTGCTCATTCGCTAAATCAGTTTTCTTGCAAGTATTACACTTCAATATACCTGTCTGGACGGTGTTATTCTCCAATTTCTTATTTTCTATTTGGGCTTTATCGTTCCTGGCACATTTTCCTGTAATGCAAATGAGACTTGTATTGAAACTGTAAATAATACTTGTACAATTAATTAGTTCTCATGTTCCCTTGGTTAAGAGTAAATTTGCGCGTAGACAATATACATTTATGGCTCCCTACCTATACAAAAAATTGATGACATCAAAAGGATAACAAATTATAGTAACAATGAGTTAAAGAAAACAGTAATTAATTGGCTAAATGACCTCGATTATGAGGAGATGGAAAATTTATTAATTTAGTAAGTCTATTATAATAAATTGGAACCACACTTTGATTTCACACGCACACACACACACATCCACTCACACATATATATACGTACGTTTTTGTGTGTGTGGATGTGTGTGTGTATACATATACACACACACATCCACACACACAAAAACGTACACACATTACAGCTTACACGCACACTTTTTAATATTTTTCTTTCTCATTTATTTTTGTACTTTATTGTCAAATTACGGCAATCCATTTATTGGTAATCTCTTTTTTTATGCACTAAAATAAAAAGAATGTACCTAATTGTAGAAGACACTGTTCTCCATACTACAGGCATAAGCCTATTTTGGAGCTCAGGGAAATCAAACATTAATTGTAACATTGTTTCTAGCAATAAAGCATTATTATTATTATTTATTTATTAAATTAATTAATTGAATATAGATCAGGGTTATTACGAAACATGTAGCTAAGTACCTAATATAAAGAATGGGTTTCAGTTTTACTCAAATGTGATTCTTAAACCGAGACTGTCGGAAAATATAATCTAAGGAACATTAATTAATAATTAGGTATCATAGCTATATTACTACTACATATAATAAAATAATAAAACAATAGAAGAATTATTTTTTGCTGTGTTTCTCTCAATACAAGTACAAGCTACTATAATACGAATCCTCTGGTAGATATTTTATGTCATACTCTCTAAGCAGTGACATGACGTCGTTCAAAGTTCATTGTTGTATCAAAAAAATACAACAATAATTACTTATTGTAATGTAAGGACATAACATTACAATAAGTAATTATTGTTGTATTTTTTTCTGGCTTACTGCAAAGTCAAGTCAAAAGGTCCATAAGTACGTAGGTACCTAGTACCTAGACTAAGTGAAATAAATAGCGCCGAAGAAGAAATAGAATGATGCTTCGTAGCGGTAGCGGTGACTTGTTGATTGTTGTTTTTTCTTAATTCTTTAACGTATTTTCTTTTATATTATAGTGTAGGTACCATTTCGTACAAATTTCAAACATTTTTTTGATATGAAAATGAACTTAGTTCGACGTCATGTCACCGCCTTAATTTATGTCTTTAGAAAAAAATATAATATTCCGTTTTGATAGTTGTATTGATGAATATACCTACTATATTGACCACAGATTTTGAATAGTGTTTGCCAACTATTTTAAATACTTATTTAATTGCAAAGCTGGAAAGAGTCATCATCATCAGTCTAACGCATCCACTGCTGGACATAGGCCTCTCCAGTTGTTCGTCACTTTGGGCAGACATCTGGAGGCTCTACCCATAATCGCCACGCTGGGCAGGCGGGTTGGCGATCGCAGGGCATAATTCCTCGCTCGAGCGTAACTACTGCCCGTTATCGACCGTTGGTATTTAGGTACGCCTTTCATCGCGATTTTAGCTTGTACCATAGAAATTTAGCGATGCGTTGTTTCGCCAAAGAGTGTGGTTATATCGTGTTAAATAGTTTTCGTGGTTTGAGGAAGAATAACCTATAATATACGCAAGCGACGCCTCTATCCGGTCGCCTAAGTATGGTCAGAACTGGCCATTCAACTCCCTCTTTCTTTTATAATATCATGTATTAACTGTGACTCCGAAGGAGATTTTCCATGGTCTGAGGATTGCACGGATGCACCAGTCAATGTTCAAGCAAATAATGATAAAATGATGGTGAAGCTCTTATGTGTCTAACGATTATGTGGCTTAAACAATTGAAGCGCGTCTGCAGCTACCCCAGTACCTGAACCAACTGAATCCGAAGAGGGAAGCCGCCTCACTGGACCCATGGCGGTGTAGGAACAGCGCTTGCCCTTCGTGGCCTCTTTCGTATGGCAGCACCATTCTTGAAACGTGTTCTGTAAGAAACGCCATGTTTGATTACTATGACGGGCAGAGCGACACTAGACTACCTGGGAGCGCAGCTAGGCCGAAATATTGGAGCAGCCAATTATAGCAGCCAATCGCTCTATGACAATAGGGAATATGTATGACTTGGTTTTATGGATCTATTGAAGTCTTTTAATGCGGCAGATAAAAGATATCTCACAAGAGATACAAATATGGAAGAATTTTCGAAATACATTTTCTTTTGTCCAAGTTACAAAGCTTACAAGTTGATTAGACAGAGAGGTCCGTGATCAAATTTTGATTTAGCTTTTACTCTTCTTAATATATTTTTGTCCATATTACGATAAACACGAAAACATTTTGTTGCACATTACCTGCTGCCTAGGTTTACAGTACAACGCTGCTGTAGCAAGTGCGCTTAGGCTGACGGCAGCCACATATGTACATTTGCCCATAATGGCTCTCAGCCAATGGGCTGGCGTGCAATCAGGCGCGTTTGGATTCAGCCGGGAGACGGACGGAGTGGCTGATTACAGCGCGGGCTTCCATAAAACGTTATGTTTAATGTATGTAACTAATACTAATGTTCAATATTTAGGTTTAGAAATATATAAGAAATAAGAAATGTTTATTATTTTTAGTCATCACAACATGTAAACTAACATTCAAACTTAGGCGGGCATCATGTGTTCGGAATCCCGATGCGGAATTCCGATTTGAAATTCACGTTCGCAACAAAAATGCTCTACTTCCATATAAAATGCTGGAGCGTTCTAAAATGCTAAAACTCGAGTACTTTTCAACACTCTGAAATCTATTCTATATCTCTTCTCTCTTTCTTTTGTTTCGGAAGCTGGTATTGCACTATAATGTCATATATATTTTTATTTATGTATGTATTATTATGTGTAGGTACCTATATTATGTATGTCGCATGTTAAATGGTGCTACATTATTTTATTTCTCTATTGCTTGTGTATAAATTATTTGTATTTTATCATAATCAATTCAGATTCAGTTGATAGCTCACCTCACCCTTTCTTTTTAACTATCCTATACCCAAAAGTTGTCTAAAAGAGATTGCTTATAGCGATAAGATCGCCTATATTGTGCACCAGATGTCTATTATACCTTTTTTAATTTTTTTTTAAAAACATCGTTCAGGATGATTTCACTTCACCTGATGGTAAGCGGACGCGAGGTTCAAATGTTAGGTCGACAGGCACATTAGGGCAAACCCACCGCGCCTGTCACCCTTACCTTGAAGGCACACTGAGATGCCGTTTCACGCCCTGCCTAAAGAACCCAGGATTGTAAGAGGAAGGAAACACATGAGCTGGAAGGGCATTCCATGACTTAATGGCACGGGGCAGGAACGAGGAACTAAACCTCTTGGTGCGCGCCACTATTGTCTGTATGGTATGCGGATGACAACGCTGTCCAGCACATGTTGTTCGGGATAGGAAAGGAGAGGATGGGATTAAGTAGTTCGAATAACCCTTCGGGGCATTCCCCATTGTAGAGACGGTAGAGAACACTAAGACTGGCAATGTCTCTACGTAGTTGAAGAGGTTCTAGCGTCTTAGTCACCTCTTAATCCCTAAAAATACGAATAGCACGAACCGTCCCAGAGATGAGAGCAATACTCTAGACACGGACGAACTTGTGTCTTATAATAAGACACAGAGCTGCACCGGAGTAAAAAACCGTCTCACTCTGTTCAGGATTCCGAGTTTGCGGGACGCTGTTTTTATGACACTCTCGATATAATCCCGCTGATTTAGGTTGCTACGAACATCGAAGCCAAGGATGTTAAGACTTATCCTGTATTGGTAACGAGGAGCGCTGAAGAGTGGGATAGGATAGGAAAGGAGACACCTTAGCAGAAAATACACACACCTGTGTTTTCTTGGCATTGAACTCGACAAGATTGCTGGCACCCTATTCGGAAATGCGGTCCAGGACCCTGTCGAGCTCAGCGACAAGAAGATTCCTCTTCACCTCGGTTTCGGTCTGCTTTGCCCCAGGTCTTCCGAAATAACGTGTGTAGACAGTGCTGTCATCTGCATAGCAATGAATGCTACCCAATGATAGCATGTCATTGATATGCAGTAGAAACAAGGTCGGCGACAGTACAGAACCTTGCGGCACTCCGGAATTTATTGGGAGGAAGCAGGAGGCGTCCAACACAGAGGACACGAATCCTACGACCCTCCAGAAATCCGGCAACCCGATCGCTTAAGCGAGGTGGCAGACCGTATGCCGGAAGCTTGGAGAGAAGCGAACGGTGCCAAAAACGTTAGTTTTTAAGTCAACTGTAAGGTGTACAATAAAGTTTAACTATCTAGATAGATGATATTTCAGATATAATAAATGATAAAACAGATCTGGAGATTAAATTAAAAATTCTAGCAGTTGAAAGTCTCTATTGCATGCTATATTTTTGTTTCATTGAAGCTATATTTTCTGTTTTAACATGGTTATACTCTGTACAAATTATATATATCTTTTGATAACAAAAGTTATCATTGCTAAGAATGTGACCATAAGATAACATTGCTAAGAACACTGCACACATATTTACACTACAATAGAATGTATTTCAAACTCAATTACACAAATTCTCACTTATCACCCACAATACATTTATGACAATGATGATGCTACTACACTCGCGAGCAACCAAATCGACTCAAAGTTAAGGCTAGCATCTAAGCGTATTTATTTCCAAGATATAAATATTTTACTATGCATTTTATACATGTTTGGACAGCTTGACACTTAAGCTTTTAATTAATACCGGTTTTATCAATAGTAATTAAGTTCTTTTTAAAATAATGAGCTTCAAACGATAGCAACGAGAAAATGACGACTTAGAAAAAATGGATAGGTTTTGATATAATCAAGCTAAAATAAAAAATGTTGAGATAAAGAATAAAATTAATTAAAATCAATATTTTGTGATCCCTCCCCTAGTCCTGATCCCAGCTTGCATAAGGTTTTTCATCGATCTTATAAATTTTTCCATCTTCTCTTTGCGTAGCCCGTCCCAAGCAACGCTGCCATCAACACATCTACCGTCGCAGGGGCTTTATTTCTGGATCAGACTCTTCGTATAAGCTCATTCCATAGGTGCTCAATGAGATTCATGTCTGAGCAGAGAGCAAGCCAGTCCATTGTCCGGATCCCCACGGCCGACAGGAGCATCCGAGTGTTGCGTGACGTGTTACAGCGGGCATAGTCATGTTTCAAAATGAAACTTTCACCGAAAAAGCCTTCATATGGAACGACAGGGTCCATAAGGATGTCCCTGATATACTATGGGCTGTCAGCCCCCCTGTGGGTAGGAAAGCGAGCTCGGTTTTTTCTTTTAAGGAAAGCCGTCAGACATCATGCAGGAGCCACCGTCCTATGCCATTGTTTCAGCGAAACAGCACTACGTAAAGGTTTCCTGGGACGCCTGTAGACCCTACCTTTCTTGTTACTGCTATTCAGACCCATTCAGCACTCGTCGGTGAAAAATACCGACGGCCATTGGTCGATGCTCGAATTGAGCCGTTCCCGAGCGAATTGAAGGCGCGCTTGTGGGTGGCTTACAGACAATTTCGGCCCTGTGGGAGGCTGTTTTAGAATGAGGTTAGCTTCTTTTACATGTCGTCTGACTATCCACTCGCTGACAGTCACCCCTTGAACACGCATCAATTCCTGCCGTACATCGAAACTAGTAAGGTGCCGATTTCTCAAGGAAATCGAGACAATGAATCGATCATCTCTTTCTGAAATGCATCGTTGGCGCCTGGTTGTTGGTCTTCTATAAAAGGCAGGCATTTCCAATTTTTTTTTGTAAACTCTGAATCCACCACTTTGACTTAAATGAAGCTGAGCAGCCACTGAACGTTGGCTCATTCCTTGTTACAAGAGAGCAATATCTTTAGAGGCTTCTCCAGGCATAGTGTTATGGCAACAGGGTAACAACGATTGCAATATGTGAAGAGATGTACAGATCAACTACTGATATGTGACTGATAAGGGTGAACCTGTGATGGTGGTATTTATAGGGGTGCTTATGGCGCGGCTTCTGATTTTTGTACGCATAATTTTTTTCGTTATGGGCAATTAAATTCCTGGAAAAATAAGATACGAGGAATATCATACCGAAACGGATATTAATTTGAAACTAAGGTTTTAAGCTTTCAATCGACAAACAATAATTATAATTAAAAACAATATTTTTTATATTCAAACGTCTATGTGTCAATTTACTAATAAACGTATTAAAAAATATACTTATGTATTTGCCAATCACTCCAATATTATTGGTTTTATTATAGACATTCACGAAACATACATACAGGATTTTTATGATGATCGACCATTTACAGGTGTCTTCCGAAATTGATCATGTTGCAATAAGTAAGTCCGAATGCTCCCCCGAAAGTGCATGTAACCTTATAACCAACCCGAATCTCTATCTGAAAGTGTTTCATGTGAACATAAGAAACATAGGTAACTCCTCAAACTTTGAGAATCTTCTTCTTCTACTCGAACGAATCATAATTATTTGATTTCGACTTTGTCGTACTATCAAAGTGTTGGTTGAGCAAATGCCCCTTTTTTCAAGCCTTCCTGGCTACACAAGCTTTAGTACTAAACATAATAACCAAAATGATAGGCTTGTGGTTTATGTAAGGGAGAGCGTAACAGCCAAATATGGCGGATGCTAATTGTTTGACTATAGAGCTTCCTAATATTGTAGTGATTATCGCCATCTAGCGCTCGCCTTAATACAGGAATATTGAAAATTATACGAATGCACTTGATACCATATTAACACATTACGCCCCTTCAAAACAATGGCCATTATCGGCGACCTAAATATTGATATCTCACCGGACAACACCGAACAGAACTCAAATTTGTATTAAAATCTTCGCATTTCATGCTCCCAGCCTATGCTTAAGTGATACGAGGCAATAATTGTCTAGATCTTAATAGAAAAATTAGATATTCTTAAAACAAATAAGCAAGCTGTACCTACGGTACTGGACTCTTTGTTTAAGGACCACTCGGTTGTATTTTGTTCTTCGTTGCGCGGTATTAGTGAGCCCTTGACCACTCGGATCGCTAAACGCACTAATTTACACACATGTTTAATAGAACTACAAAACGTGGATTTCGCCAAAATTGCTGCTAATATCCTAGTGCAAAAACTATCTTCACTTATTAATACGAAGACCGTAATTCATCATATTCGGAGCAGGAAACGTATTATCAAACCCTGGATCTTACTCCCGGATTGCTACGTAGCATACGGCATAAGGACAAATTATACAAAAACAACCTGACAATGATGTCTTACGTATTTCGTATAATCGTTACAAAAGTTTTTGTAATAATCTACTGAAAAAAACTTAAAAGCGAATATTTACGAACAGAAACACAAAAAAAAACATAACCAAATATGGAACCTTAAAAAAAACATCTCTAACATACCACAACATCTCTATTTTCGATGAATGTTAGAGATTTTTTTATATAACACACCACAAAGGGCTTTGACATCAGATTAACTTCTTTCTATTTGTAATGACCTTCACACTTCGGCTGGCACGGTTAATAAATATTTTGCCAGCATAAGCTTAGATTTAGCAAATGAACTTGACATTGCTTAACACGGATGAAACAGAGATTCAAGGAATTATTCTTATTGGATTGTGCCTGGCATGGCTGAAGCGATATGTACCTACTAATTCCTATTCTAAACAAAGTATTCAATCTGTCTCTCATCTGGTATTTTTCCTACTGCCTTTGATAGAGCATTGGTTCATTCAATTCTTATGGATGGGGACAGACATAGTGTCATTATTTATCGGCCAATATCTGTTATGTCAATACTATTTAAAATGACAAGGACCCTATGACGGCAGATGACGGGAAGCAGCGTTCCCGGAGCTAACCGGCATACACGCTAACCGATAGGTACTACACACCTGCAACCAACCTAAGTTTGTAAGTTTTAAATAAATAACCCAAGACATGCCACTCTGGGCCACACAAGGCCTAGCCCCAAACTAAGCCGAAGCTTGTACTATGGGTACTAGACAACTGATAAACTTACTTAGATACATTTTTTTTGTAAATAAATACATATTATACATAGAAAACACCCAGACCAATACAAACAGACATGCTCATGTACACAAATGTTTGTAATGTGTGGGGATCGAACCCACAACCCTTGGGTCAGAAGGCAGAGGTCACTACCAATTGAGCTACCGGCCACCGAGCCAGTCAAGTCATTGTATGGTATGCGTTACGTCGGATGGCTTACTGCCCATAGGTACGCTAAGCATAAGTAAAGACATAGCGCACCACGTAATTACAAAGGGATGTTATTTAAATGGTTAACATAGTATATTTTTGAAAGCAGAAAAATATTATCAATTAGCTGTGCCAGCGGCGTCGCACGCGTGGGTACTTATCGGGTTTCAAAAATAACGAACTTCCATAAAATGGTACCTAGTTAGACCTCTAGCAATACATTGGTGAAAACCGCATTCAATTCCATGCAGTAGTTTTCGCGTGATGCGCGTTCGAACATAAAGATAAAAAATTCTCCCGTTTTCCCAACACTTCACAGCTCTGCTCCTATTGATTGTAGCGGGATGAAAAGTAGTTTAAGAGAGGTAGGGCATAGCGAATCTTCGCTCGAATTGAGCTGCCCGTCCGGGGAAGGACCTCCACCCTATAGAATACCGCAGCCGAATGACCTCCGGGTCGTGTTCCTGCCGGTGAGTAGGGTTTCCGGAGCTCATGGGGGGTTGGGATTGAGCCGGCATGGCGGGGTGCAATATGGGAAGCCTCCTCGTGTGGCTGTCCGCTAATAATCTCCTTCGGAACATTGTTAGCGGATGGTCCGGCGCACCCCAGGCAACGGCGGGTAGTATATAGCGGCTAATTCCCTAGTAGGAAGCAGCACATTCGTGCGTGGCTCTGGGAGCCAAGTGATGGCGTCTTTGGATCCATCCACGGCTGTGCTTCGGCACACAAGATGGGGCCTTATGGCCAGAGGTGGATGAGTGTTAGCTGGCTCATCCCACCTCATTTTGACGGGGCTTATGCCCATAGCAGGAGTACAATGCCGGACATGACTTTGGGCCCAAGGCCATTTACCCGGACATGACAGCTGGAGCGCATTATTGCGCTATACTGGAACGATGCGTCCGCGCATAGTATGTGGACTGACCAGTTACTTGCCCGTTGTAACAGCGACTTGGGCTTCTCTTTCGCTTTCCATCAGACGAAGGGAAGCCATTATGCAGAGCTACTATGAAAAAAAAGTATACTATAACCTGCTGAGGAGTATGAAGAATAATTGTACCAAGTTTCGTTAAAATCCGTCGAGTAGCTTTTGTTTCTATAACGAACATACAGACAGACATACACAAATTTTACTGATTGCATTTTTGGCATCCGTACCTATCGATCACTTATCACCCCCTGATATGTAATTATTTTGAAAATATATTTCATGTACAGAATTGACCTCTCTACAGATTTATTATAAGTATAGATAGATCAGTAGAAATAGCTAATGGGTCAGCAACTCATGGCCAGCAAACAATTCAAAAGCAATCAGCAATTTATGCCATTCTGGATGGCTGTAATTATTTTGTGCTGCATCTTAATTATATAAGAAACAATAAGCTGTTTCTGTTTTATAAAATTTGGGTAAGCACTTAGAGAGTAAGCAAAATAATTAATTTTGTGCTGCTTATCTTAACTAATATTATAAAGCTGAAGAGTTTGTTTGTTTGTTTGTTTGAACGCGCTAATCTCAGAAACTACTAGTCCGAATTGAAAAATTCTTTTTGTGTTGAATAGACCATTTATCGAGGAAGGCTTTAGGCTATATAACATCACGCTGCAACTATTAGGAGCGAAGAAATAATGGAAAATGTAAAAAAACGGGGAAAAAATAACTATTCCACGCGGACGAAGTCGCGAGCACAGCTAGTAACTATATAACTGTCGTCAGCTTATTCGGGTCTAGCGTGCATTTAGAAGTCGGTGTGCTTCGGCGCTGCGGGAAGTGCAGCCCCTCAGCCCTAGCTTCGTGGCCCTAGCTCTCCTCCGCAGCTTCGGCTTGCAGCCTTGCCTGTACCTTGTTACAGCCAGCGGGTAAGGGCTGCCTCCCTCCGCGCCTCCGCCTTTTTGGAATTACACTCTAGGGGTGGGGCAGACCAGTACCACGTGGAGTCGGGGTTGACTGATTCGATTCTGACACAGATTGACATGAAATCTACAATTTTTCAACAAAAATGCAATCCAATTAGTTATTTTGCTTACCATGTTTAAAATATGCATACCAATCAAATATAATGCATACAGACATAATTATCTCAGCTAATCAATCATAAAATCATGCTGACCAAGTTGTTATTTTGCGGACCGAATGTTTATTGAATATAGAATGAAAACTCATGGCATTGGTATGCTGCCTATTAATGATTTAATTTTTGACAATTATCAAAATTATTTGCGAAACAAATATTGCCGCCTGATTTTTATTATTGCAGACAAAATCTTTGTATGCTGACTAAATTATTTACACGCCCGCGCTGTTTTGGTTGGCTCACCAAATTTTATAGTTGCGTAACATTTAATTACTTCTCATCACAAAGCTTTGTTATGAAAAATAATAAAGCCAAACAAATAAATGTATGTATTTTGCCGTGTGGATTTGCCGGCCATGCGCGTACAACGACACAATGTGGTTTTTGAAGTCGGCTTAATTTTATAACTTTGCGTACAACAAAGTTTATAGAAATATTTTTACAAAGTTAATTTCCGGGAACATTGCTGCACAAGGGCCATTATTATAAAACCTTTTATCATTGCAGATTATTCGGGTGAATAATAAAAGTCGAGGCATAACAAAGCAAAGCTTTCACTATTAAATTTAGAAAAATAATCACAAGGTGTAACATGGTCCATAGAATACAAAAATGACTTAATTGGAGAACTGTTACTATGGCCATTGCGGTCTTGTTTCAGTCACCCATCGATTTAAAGTTTTGTCCTATTGATATTAATGCTAAATTGAGTTTATGTACTGGACTTCGATTGTATCGAACCTATCGATATTACCTATGGGCCTATCGATAGTACCAATAGATGATTATCGAGGTTAATTATTCGATAGTTTCTCAGCCGGGCTGATAAAAGAATGGTGTGGAAGAAGCTCGTCAATTCTTCTACCAAGGTCTAACAAAGACGTGCAGGGCGACGGAAGAAGTCATGGTTGCGGAACATCAGAGAGTGGACGGGAATTGCGACGGTTGCCCAGCTGTTTCGATTCGCGCAGGACAAAGCCAGCTATGCGGAGATGACTGTCAACCTTAAATTGATTGGAGAGGCACTTGAAGGTGAAGAAAGATGGTCTATCAGGACATACACGACCTTCAGCAATGAATGAAGAAGATGAATTCAACAATTTGCCTATGCGTCCGGTAACGCTTTATACGACTACCTAGTCGTAGGTATAAAGCGTTACTTTTAACTACGTTTAGCTGTTTCCAGAAACCTACGAAAAGCCTAAGTTAAAAGCGCACATTGTATATTTAGCATGTGAACTATGCTGTTCCTTATGCGAGTACTCAAAGGCGGTGTGCGTACTACATACACTCAGACTGACCTGTTCTCGGTTCGCACCAGGAGCGTAGAAGGAAGGTCTCACTTGCATCGAGGTCACGTGAGCAGCCGCCGCCAGTGTTCGTTGGAGGAAACTCATGTTTGTCCTCTGTCCCAAAAGGCAACATAGAGAAGGAAAACATGTACTAGTATAATAGGCTTGTTTCCATAAAAAAATTAATTAGTCCGTCTTCTATATTATTCAAAAATAAAAGATACGTATTTTTTCATTTGTAAATTAGACCAAAAATTACAAAGATATAGCCCGTTAAAGTTTCGCGTGACGTCACGCCGTGCAGCATTTTGTCGCACGGCGTGACATCAAACACCCCCACTCCTAAATTTTGATGCTTTGTATCTTTGTTATTTTTCGTGTAAATGAAAAAAGGAAAAATACGTGTCCAATATATTTTTATAATCGAAAATACGGACTAAATATAATGTAAGTATTTTGACACTGGAAACATCCCTATAGGTAGGTACAAAAGGTAGGTATTAACTGCAAAACGATCAACACAACACAAGCGGTCGCTTTGACCGCTTTACCTGGATCTGGGTCCGTTGGAACGACCTGTCGCTTTCCATCAAGATCACAGTGTTAGTTGTTACACGCTCAAGCTAAAAAAATCCTGTTCGCCGTACAGAATAATTACCTACATAGCGGTCGTTTAGTGTTCTATAAATTGTGTGATGTCTATTTATATTAATTTAGTTCTCTTGATATACAGACCTACATACTCCTCGGTAACGAAGCGCAGATTTAGATAATGTTCAACTGCTGGTAAACCTTAAATAAATGAATATAAAATAACTAAAAGCTCGTTTGTAAAATAATACCTCTCTGCAATTTTTCTTTGTCCACGCTGCTTTTATTGTCTTAATTTTTAAGTCTAATAAAGCCGTAACCTATATCCCATCAAAAACATTCTGTAAAAACTAGCCAAGTCTCGATGGAGCTGCTTGTTTATCTCTAAAACGTAATGAAATCTAGACAAAGTCGTGCCAAGTCTAAGGTTCCTTACTGCGATTTCTTTATTATTATAGTTAATGGTGTGTCATTTGGCCGTTGAAGGGTACACAAGAATTGTACCCGTGTAACCAGGTGCTTCATGATACCATTGCACTAATCGGTCGCCAGAATTGGGTAGCGGTACCCATTGACGATGGAAAATTGCCACTTGGAAATTGTTACAAAGAGATATAACATTATGTGCAAACAATATTGACTTGTACCCTGAACCCTTGTGTTGTTTAGGTGTAGTACCTATAAAGAATTTTCAACGGCCAAGTCACACAACATTAACTATAATAATAAAGAAATCGCAGTAAGGAACCTTAGACTTGGCATGACTTTGTCTAGATTTCATTACTTTTTAGAGATAAACAAGCAGCTCCATTGAGACTTGGCTAGTTTTTACACAATGTTTTGATGGGATTTCACTGCTTTTTGTAGGAACGTGCGTATATTGATTAATTTTATTTATGTGCCTATTAAAAGAAGAAAGGGAGGTATTCGCCTAGCAGTGAGAGGCTATAGGCTAGATTAAATTAGAACACGTGTCCCACTATAGAAGATGTGGCCCACTACGCTGGTTTTTTATGTACCAATAGTAGAAAGGGGCAATACCATATCTCTAATACAGCTGAAACCAGCTGAGGGTTCTTCACCAGATACTTCAGACCTTCCAATTTGACATTAAATAAAGCGGCCCACCAATTTGGATATTTTTCGTAAAGGCGGTATATGTCGATCTCTAGTAGTTTGGTTGGGCTCTTGGGGTCACCAGCTGACCCTGATTATCTTCGATTATCCTAGTTTTTATAGTTTTTCCTTTATGTGGCCATTAAACCCTAACTCTGTACCAAATTTCAGCTCTCTAAGTTTATGGGAAGTACTAGTTCTATTTTGATGATCACCATATCCCTAATACAGCTGAGACTAGCTGAGGGTTCTTCACCAGATACTGCAGACCTTCCAATTTGACATCAAATAAAGTGGCCCACCAATTTGGATATTTTTCGTAAAGGCGGTATATGTCGATCTCTAGTAGTTTGGTTTGGCTCTTGGGGTCACCAG
This sequence comes from Conogethes punctiferalis, assembly GCA_031163375.1. Lineage (NCBI taxonomy): Eukaryota > Metazoa > Arthropoda > Insecta > Lepidoptera > Crambidae > Conogethes > Conogethes punctiferalis. The sequence goes on along the minus strand of CM062077.1, from coordinate 19,264,942 downwards.
CTGACCCTGATTATCTTCGATTATCCTAGTTTTTATAGTTTTCCCTTTATGTGGCCATTAAACCCTAACTTTGTACCAAATTTCAGCTCTCTAACTTTATGGGAAGTACTAGTTCTATTTTGATGATCATGAGTACTCACTCACCATCCACTAGGATCAGTGAGTGGATCAGTGAATGGATCAGTGACTGAGTGTCTGTCGGAAATGTGAAACTTTGCTTTCGCTTAACTTCGGAACTAAATGACCTAGAGACTTGAAATTTTGGATTTTAAGTATGTGATTATAGCTTACTGGATAACGAAAATTTCGGCGTTCTGGTCTTATCCAAAGGTTCTCAAATAGGGGCCTGAAAATGCGGCGAAATGGTTCCGGTAAAGGATGGTACGGCAGTGTTTGCTTCGCGCTCGACTTGGCGGGGGCACTGCCGTGCCCCCGATACATACAATGTTACATTGTAGATAATAATATATACCTACAATGTTACATTGTAGGTATATTTTATTATGTTACGGCTAGAACCCGAAGTGAGGCTACGTCTAGTTTTAGCCGGTTAGAACTAGGTGTAGCCACCTATTTTAAATGCGACTCGTATAACATTTTGATTGTAAGCGACGCGACGCTGACCAGATACAACCACAGGCGGGTCATTTGGTTCCCTGCCTTCCGAACCAACGGGTTCGATTCCCATCCAGGGATAACATTCATTTTTTTTTGTTCTGTGACTCTTTGTTAATATCGAATTTAATTGCAAGCTGTATAATTATTATGCGGTAAGGAAAATCCAACCCAAAGCATCACAAATTGTTTCGGCATTGTATTTGTGTAATAAAGTAACAACGACAAGAATTCATGTAGCCGTAGCCGAGATTTTAGGAACACTCACACGGCGCAATTGGAGGATTGAGTGTTCTAAAGATACCTTTATAAAATCCAAAGGAACCGACAAAATCATTTGAATAATTGTGAATACTTTTCACAAATTATCTCCAATTTTTTGATATATAAAATAAATATATACATAGAGATAGTAGTTTTTGATAAACGAGATACGCTACTTTTCTCGAGTTGGCGGTATGAGTGTTCCAGTTAATTGACTATCACTTTCTCCCCATACGTCTCACAAATTTTTGGCTTTACCATTTACTTTTCACAATTATTTCCTAAAACATTACTGAATTTCGTAACGATTGGATGAAATTTTAAAAAAGAACACTCACACCACACGCACATTTTTCAAAGTGTAAAATTCATTCAATAATATTATACCATCTATTAAGTGGCAATAATTATAACATATTTTGTTATGAAACCAATTACCAACACGCAATATTTAATATAGCTGTCAAACAAACTTTATAAACAAGGCATGCGAAATAATATACCAGTGACGTCACTCGCACATAGCCATTTTGTATGAAGCGTTTTTGGACTCGTCAATTAGTGGTGATTTTGAAATTGTGATAACTCGGAGACTGATCATGTTACGGAACAAATTTTTTCACCAATGATTCTTTAATGAGGTAGTCTATCGATAGCAAAGTGGAAAATAGTGGAATAGCCCATTGCTGAGTGAGGCCCTTTTCTTTTGAACGGCACAGCAACGCCGTGTCTCGTCTTATACTTAGTGTTTTTCTTTCCCTGTTTTGTTTTCCTTTTTTGTGTTTTCTTTTTCTTTTTTTATTTTGTAGTGATGTAGTTTGGGTTGTTGTTTGCTGCTTTGTGATGTCCAGAAAATAAATATTGCTTATTTCTTATACCTCAGTATTAAGGGCGCGTCCGCATCTGACAAATAGCGGCGCGAAGCTTCCGCGCGACCGGTGCAGGAACGAACCAAAAATGCACGCGCGCAGCTCGCGTAATGCTCGTGAGCCGATCGACACCGCGCATTCGCGGCTCATTCGTAATATGTAAACGCTACTTACGTCTAGATAATATCTAGGTATATTATTATAATATTGTCTATTAAAATTTATATCGGTTGCGACTGTTAAGTAACAAATAATACGTTTGGCGCGAATAATTGAAAAACGCTTTAGTTTGTGTAGTACCTACGTGATACATTGTTATAAATTCTATTGTCTGGAAAATTACAGTTAATCTTACCTAACTACGGTAGCTTCTGGATATGAAATATTAGTACATAATAAGAATACTAATCAGCTTATAGTAAGGTTGACGTGTCTGGCTATTTCTTAGTCCAAGGTAAACACAATATTGATTAATCTTACCTTGAATGCTTCTCTGAATTTATTCGACATGATGTTATAGAAGATGGGGTTGATACATGTGGACATGTAGTAGAAAATGCCCGACGAGTAGGTGAGGAACAAGTAGACCTTCAGGAGGATGGGTGACCGGGCCGTATGGTTTTCGTTGGTGCCGTAAATGGCGACTAGGCGCTGTGCGTGGAACGGCGCCCAGCATATGAAGAATGCTACCACCACAGCAACTGTAAAGAAGGCAGATGTATTTGTAATTACTCATTCAACACCTTGCACACTAGGGGTGTCTTCATACAATACTCTGCTGACTGAATTTTGGCCATTGTGACCAATATATAAAACATAAAAAATGAAAACAAGAATAATCTTGCCGTTCTTAGCCTCAGGCTTCATAAAACTGACAATTAATTTTTGTTTATAATCCAAGACATGCCACGCTGAGCATACAGCGCTATCTAGTCCCAAAACTAAGCCGAGGCTGATACTATGGGTACTAGAGAACTGATAAAGGACCATGTATATGTCACCGGAAAATAGCAAGAATCGTAAGTTGATCAATTTCCTAGGTAGTTGATTAACTTCCGGAAAATGATAAACGGCAGTTGAAATGTATTATTTAACGTATGTATTTTAGTAAATTGATCATTTTACGGGGTCTTGCCGTAAAATCATCCGACGAAGGTGAGGTGAACGTTGATTGGTTCAATGGCTCACGTGGCGTTATCCCGGCAACCAATCAGGGAACAGTGTATCAATTTACGGGTAATAGTGCACCGTTAAATAGTACATTGAGCAACGATTGGCCCATTTGAGGACGATTTTACTTGTGTCAAAATCGTAAATTATTAAATGACTGTCAGGCTACCGTAAATTGATCAACTAACTGAAATCCATTGCGTAAAATAATACATTTCAACTACCGTTTGTTATATTTCGAAAGTTAATCAACTACCTAGGAAATTGATCAACTTACGATTCTTGCTATTTTCCGGTGACATATATAAATGTATGGGCGCTGTGCCCATGTGTAAAATCTTTTGATCAATTTGCTTGCCAAACTTACCTAACATTTTGACGACTCGCCTCGTCGACTGCCCCGGCCTTCGACGTTTGTGAATGGCACTCAAGCTTCTCTCAAACAGTTTCGGATTTTCGACTTCTTGATTTATACTGGTCTTCTTCAACCTCAGGCCGATCAAGGAATACAGCACCGTTATCAATATCATGGGAGCAAAGAAAAAGAAAAAAGTGGACATTTCAAATGAGTGCTCGATTATAACTCGCGTTTGTAGACACATGATCACTCCCCTGTAGCTTCTTATGCCGAATTGGAGGGCTTGCGGTAACGCGAAGCCTAAGGCCGCCACCCATAACATTAGCACGTGTTTCGCGGCCCTAGAGAGCGTCGACATTTTATGTGACATGAAGGGATGGCATATGGCTAAGTATCTCTCTATTGTGAACAACGTGATAGTCAGTACGCTTGCATTCGTTGACGTTTCAGCAGCCAGCCCTCGCAGTAAACAGAACGTATGTCCGAATACGTAGGGCCATTTAGACCATATCGAGTACATCTCTTGAGGCATTCCACTTACAAGAAGCAACAAATCAGACACTGCTAGACTGAATAAGTAATAGTTGGTTGCTGTGTGCATGCTTTTATTCCGAATTATTACAATGCATGTGAACACATTGCCGAATAAACCAGTAATGAAGATTACGGAGTAAATTATGGTGATAGGGAGCACAATGTAGAGGGGGTCTCTTTGAGGTCCAAATATTAGCGTAGGATCCACAGCCCCGGACACATTTAGGGTTGAGTTAACACTACTCATTATAAATTCTTGTTCTTAAGAAATTTGAAATATGTATCTCAATTGTAATTGATGGCTTTTTCCATTCAATCGTTTTGTTGTGTTCATCTCCTTCTTTATTTAGTAGATTAAGTACCTGCGGACAATGAAAAGAAACACTTTAGAAATAATAATAATAAGCAATATTCTACACTAGCTGTGCCAGCGGCGTCGCACGAGTGGATATCGGGTTTCAAAAATAACGGACTTCCATAAAATGTTGCCTAAGTTTTAAGTTAGACCTCTAGCAATACATTGGTGAAAACCGCATTCAATTCCATGTAGTAGTTTTTGCGTGATGCACGTTCAAACATATTGATAAAAAATCCTCCCGTTTTCCCAACACTTTCCTTCACTGCTCCGCTCCTATTGATTGTAGCGTGATGAAAAGTATACTATAACCTGCCCAGGAGTATGAAGAATAATTGTACCAACTACCAAGTTTCGTTAAAATCCGTCTAGTAGTTTTTGTTTCTATAACGAACAATTTTACTGATTGCATTTTTGGCATCAGTATCGATCACTAATCACCCCCTGATAGTTATTTTGTAAATATATATCATGTACCTACAGAAATTAACTTCTTTACAGATTTATTATAAGTATAGATGTAAAGTATCACAAAGTAAGTATGTATCACAAAATACTTCTGTCAATAAAATATTCGTACAATCGTGTCTTACGTAGCGCGCCCTCATACGAAAGACACGGTAGACTATAAGGCACCGTTCACACTAAATAATTGTCCGCGTCAACGCACTACGTAATAGCATCTAGTCGGTTCGATGTCAAGGAGAAGTTGAATACAGGTTTATGGAAATGCGATAACTGCGCAAAGTGTGCTCATAGTCAGCGGCTGACTATACGTTTAGTATGAACAATGCCTAACACCACTCTTGGTTTTTAGCGTTCCGTACGCGAAAGGAAAAAAACTGAATCCTTATGGGATCACTTGGTTGTTCGTCCGTCCGTCTGTCAGGACCCTTTTTCACATCAACTGCGCGTTGATGAGACGCGCGTCTGGAGAGTCGATACCTATTATTTACATTTCGTGTAAAAAAGGTATGTACGAGTATGAGCCATTATGCCAATTTCTATGAGGGCTAGCATAATTTAGCCGTACGATTATACCAGAAAACAAAACACGGAAAAATGAATTATTTTATGTAAAACTTCTATTTGATTATGTATGAAATGTACTCAGAGTGCGATTGGATTGAAATCTCTCGTCCATCTAAAGAATTGGTTTGCGCGTGTACCTAAGTGTGTAGTATGGGTGCATAATGTATAAAACGATCGTTTAATGTGATGAAGGTGCCTGTTTACAAATGTGACTTGAAACGTACAAATTCATAATACCTATAGGTAGCATTGACGGTAATTCATATAAGGGTGAAAGTGGCCTTAAAAAAAAGAAACAATTTTGCTTACCTACGTAATACTGAAGGTTTAAAGAATAAAACATTTTCCGTCTTACCACAAAAAAGTTAAACATCTGATGAGCATGCGTTTCGCACGCGTCTAAGAAAAAGGCTACCATAAAACTGCGTTTCAGAGATGGTTTAAGATAAACGCGGTCTAAGCATTGTCTAACTTTAGACACAGGAAGGGGCTAGTTTAACGGGTGTCTAACTCAACCGTCAGAAGGATCTGTCGACGCAAACTGTCATGGATATCTATAATATGTTAGAATTATATATATATTTTTTTTCATCGCTGTCTTAATATGCTAAACAAAGAATTCACTGAACTTGATCTCTTTCATACTCCACTTGGAACTTTTAAACGCCAAATTTATGAAAAATTGTATACTTGAATATGTATTGTCTTGTTATTAACTTCCAAAAATTGTATACTTGAATTATGTATTGTCTTGTTATTAACTTCCAAAAATTGTATACTTGAATATGTATTGTCTTGTTATTAACTTGTAAAACAATTATTATTATGCGACATGCATAATAATAATTGTTTTACAATAACATACCAATGTTCTCTAACTTCTGCACTGTTCTAACGGTTTTGATTTCGACATGTTTCCTGTTTCAATCAGCATTATGCAATGATTTGCAAACAAGCTCACTGTGGTAAAATTATACCTAAAGTTAAGTCTCGGCACTGTTTTGTTTTTTTGTATGTTAAGACTTTAATATAATGTTGCATTGTAATGACTGTTTGTGCCAAAATAAATGAAAAAAAAAATATTTTATTTCCACAAGAAATTCCATAAGAACATTACAGTCAAGCATACCCATTGTTGTGGCATTATGTAAATAATTTGTAATCAAACGTAGTGAGAAATAAAAAACACGCTTGATACGCTTATGGTGTGGTATTATTTTATTACATTGTTTTCTCGCCTTTTTTTCTTGCGTCCAAATGTCTCCACGGGAATGGTTCTTTTTTTCCGCCATAATATTTGGTTTGTTAGTATGCGTTTTCGTAGATAGTAAGTACAATTAATCAAAGAGCCAACAATTCAAACACCACAACAAACGCACGCGTCATAAAATAATAAGCCTGACAGCATCACAGCAACCAATGACTTACAGTACGTACGAGCGTTCTGTTCCACACATCCAAGTTGCTAACTTCACAATATTTTTTAATTTTTTGTTCTAAATTCTTAACAAAATTTGAAAATGGGCAAAATGAAATGTGTAATTAATATTACCAGGTATTACATTTAATAAAACCGATATTTCATTTATTTACGTTCATAACTGTTGAACACAATCGAACCACGCTATGCATAAAAAGAATGTACGGAATAAAAATGAGTTTATGTTATCTGTGGACTGAATGAACGTGTCAAGGGACGGTGATTTAGGCAAGGTTAAAGAAGACAATAAAAGATGGGTTCGGTTTCAGGGCGTTCTGGACATAGTAGGCGCCCAAGCTGTCAAGAGCATTTGTCAAGTTGGCCTCGACATCTTCAAAGCTAAATGACTGGGACGTCAGTGCCAGATCGTCAATATACAAAAACCGGGATGTGTTAGGACCAAGCGGCTGATCATTCGTGTAGATGTTGAAAAGTAATGGAGCCAAGACGCTACCTTGAGGGAGACCGTTTCTTTGTGTCCGCCATCTGCTCTTACCATCAAGGAGGTGCACTTGGAAGCGACGATTATAGAGCAGCTCACATAGGATTTTTATAAACTGTGAGTCCGCGATCATCAGGCCGGTCTTCCACAACAGTCTCCTGAGGTTTACAGTGTCATAAGCTGCTGATAGGTCTACAAAGACAGCGCCCATCACCATTTCCATCTCAAACCCGTCCTCTATATGCTGGGCAAGCTTCAGCACCTGACTACAACACGACTTACCGGGACGGAAGCCTGCCTGTTCGGGGATTAATTTACGGTCAACTAGGGGAGATATGCGATTCAGTAATAATCTTTCAAAAAGCTTGTACGTGTGGCAGAGCAGAGAGATGGAGCGATAGTTTTTAGGGTCGTCCAACGGCTTACCTGGTTTTGGAATTGCTATGACTTTAGATTTCCGCCAGATGCGGGGAATCTTTGCTGTTTCCCAAACAGGTGTTGAACATCTGTAAAAGCCATGAAACGGCAACTGGGCCGAGCTCCTTTAGCTGCTCCACCGAGATATTATCTACCCCTAGCGCCTTTCCACTCTTTAGACTCCGAATTCCAGTGACTATGTCGTCTACGTTGAAGCGGCTGCTGACAAGTTCTTCACCATCGCATCGGATGTTCTGAGGCGGCTTGGGAAGCCTACCCAGTCGACCAGGTGGTTTACCATTGAGTAAGAGCTGGTGGGCAACTTGGTCGGCTGTAACCTGACTTGGGGATATTGCCGGAGGCGGCTCACCCGTCAACTTCCGAATCGTTGACCACGCCTTCTTACTATTATGGGTCATGTCAATACTCGTCACAGTGTCCACCCATTTCGCACGTCGAGTATCACTGATGGCTAGAAGGAGCTGTTTGCCTGTGTCTACAGTCTCCTGGGAAAAGGGGTCGGCATCGTAAGATGCTTCATACCTACCCAGGAGGGCAGAGGACTCGCTAGAGATACCCGGGATGTAGGATGTACGGCATCCTCTGGGAATGCTCCTTAAAGACGATTCAGCGACCACGTCGACAAATCGGTCGTAGTTTTCCGGGGTGGGCACAATATTCTCGAGAGCCTGATCAACCGCTCCACGAAAAAGCATCCAGTTAGCTCTGGAATAGTTGAACCGGCGCCTCAAAGGAACCTTGCAGGGCCGGACCACCGACTGGATATTACACATAATTGGCCTATGCTGCGTTTGGGGAATGGGCTGGCACGTTTGCCAGTCCAGTCCAGTCCGTGAAGACCGTTGTCTTCACGGACTGGAGGGCAACACCAGAACTAACAAAAATTAGATCTGGATTGTACACCCGCCTCCACCGGCCGCTCAAAAAGGAAGGTGAGTGTTTAACCTTATGGACCAGACTTAAGTTATTAATTTCAGCCCATTCCTCAACAGGTTGACCATCCATGTTAGTGGAATTGTAACCCCAGTTAATACTATGACTATTGAAGTCCCCGACTACAATATGGGTGGGCTTAGTATCGTCATTCATGTCCAATGAGATCGGCTGAAAAGGTGTACCAGGAGGTTTATATACGGATGTGACAAAGCAAGTCTCAAGCTCCACTGTAACCGTCTGGATGCCATCCTGGGCGGAGCACCTGGTACAAAGGATGCTAACGCCGGGAGCAACAAACACTGCGTTACCGTGCTTCGGGTGTTCGATCTCGGCGATTAGCGACAGACCTGGGATATAAGGGCGGCTCTGGTTGCAATCCCTATGAGTTTCTTGTATTTTTTTGTGGTAAGACTGTTTGTTGCTAAACGTAAATGATGTTTATATATATAATAAATTTGATTGGTTGAAAAATGCATTAATTTTAGGAACCATTTTTAGAGAACTTGTTTAATGTCGTCAACATATTATTGTTCCTTGATTTATTACCTATTTTATTTATTTGAACTATACCTATTTTCAATTACCGTACAAAATTTAGTTACTTTGATATTCAGACCAAACAGTTGACTTTAAAGTAGGCTTGAAGATAATAATATACTAAAGTACAATTTAGGCGATCTTATCGCTACCCAGGAATGCCCGAATTATTTTTTTCTTGTTTTTCTTTAGTTTGGACTCGGAATATTGTTCAATGAAGGGATCTTAATGACATGATTTTAGTATTTTTTTTTTAAATTAATGGGAAGTTAGAAAAAAACTACGTTTCCAAATGGACACACTAAGCGCTCACAGTAGCTAAAAAGGTGAAAAGACATAATTTATCTTGTAGGAGTTATTAGATAAAAAAAACACGCTTTAAAGAATGAAAACATTTATTATTTTTTATGATAGTCAGCAAAACATGGTACCCAAAGGCCGACGTCACACTTCATGCATTCAGTTCGAACCGACGAACTTTTCGACTTACTCAGTATGGACCAACACATCGCCTCTTTTTCATAATTTCTTTTACATAATGGTTCAAACCATCGAATCGCCCAGTATCAGCCTACTTGGAGGTGGATGGTCTTCCTTCGCCTTTGGCTGCTATTCCATAGGTTTTGAGATAAATTAGCATTTTATTCAGCAGCAGATTCAGTAGCAGTGGATTCATATTAGGATCAGGACAGTTTTTCCATAAAGCATAGCAATTTGATTGTAGAACAAACATAACTGTCATCGATAAAAGCTCAAATAAATCAACAGCAGATTTTCCATTATTAGTAGAAGCAACCTCAGGAAACGGCCCCAAGAAAGGTTCTTTCGCCATCAATCCATATCCTAGGTTTTTTTACCGCAAAGCTCGTCAATGCTAGAGGCGATTCTAATGGAATTGGTATGACTGGATAAACGTTACCGCAACCTGAACTGTCAACTGACGAGCATTCAAATTTTCGGTTCTGTGGAAGAACCGTCTTCGTCACCTGAATCTTCGTCTGTCAAAACAGCGGGATCAGAAGGGGCGACGTAAATTGACTCTGGTATCGGCAGGTCTTCAGCTTCTTCCTCATCCTCAAATAAAATGTCCAAGAGTTCATTTAGGGTCCCACTTCCCCGGTACTGGTCAAAATCTAAGAATCTAAAAACAAAAACAATTTTATATAATGACATGCTAAGTGCTTAGCGTGTCCATATGGACTCAGCAACTTTAGGCGTATAAATATAGTGCTAAAATATAACTAAACTATTGTTGAACTATTTCAACATATAAATACATTATTTTAGAATGGTATTGCACAAAAATAACATTAATAAATAAAATCATTTAAAAATTATGTTACTTACTTTCGTCTCAGGTCCATTTTTTCCGCCGTTTTTGACTTTGGTGACAATTGAATGAATTTACTCGCGAATTTAGATTTATAGATGACATGACAATGACATTTTAAAAAACTTTGACATTTGATAGTACAGTATGACCAGTTAAATATTTCTGAACAAATAACGGTTTGTCACAAAAAATATTTTAGCAGACCCATATTTTTGTGTCCATATGGACACGCTAGGCATTACTGGGTTAACGACCCAAACAACTTTTGGTTGGAGGAATACTCGTAATAGGCCTGTTGCCGTAAAAAATGTATTTGGTCCGTCTTTTAGATTGTTCAAAAATAAAAGACACGTATTTTTTCATTTGTAAATAAGACCAAAAATGACAGATATAGCCCGTTAAAATTACACGTGACGTCAGAGAGTGGGAGTTTTTTTTGCCACTGAGTGACGTCAAAGACCCCCACTCCTACATTTTGATGCCTTGTATCTTTGTTATTTTTTATTAAAATGAAAAAGGGAAAAATCTGTGTCCAATATATTTTTATAATCTAAAATACGGACTAAATAATTATAATGTAATTATTTTGACCCTGGAAACATTCCTATTTAAAGATGGGGTAAGATTATAAATTGATTTTAAGTCTATCAATTGTTATAGCTTAGCTTCGTTTATACGAGTAATTGGGTTCTATCGTGTCAATCAGGACACAATGATTAATTCAGCCAATAGTGTAAAGTGAAAAAGTGACACGATATTTCTAAAAGATTGGTTTTATTGCAGATGCATTGCGAGGCATAATTATGTTGCCTAAAGGCTTAACTTACAACCCCACTGCTTCTGCTCTGCTCTGCTCCTATTGATTGTAGCGTGATAAAAAGTATACTACAAGTATAACCTGCCCAGGAGTATGAAGAATAATTGTTCCAAGTTTCGTTAAACTCCGTCGAGTGGTTTTTAGGGTTCCGTAGCCAAATGGCAAAAACGGGACCCTTATTTTTTTTTTTTTAATGTTATTATGATGTACATTGCCATTATGGGTCTGAGCCCGAAATAAATGAATTTTATTTTATTTATTTTTATAGATTCGTCATGTCTGTCTGTCTGTCTGTCCGTCCGTATGTCACAGCCAGTTTATCCCGAAACAATAAAAGCCACATTGTTGAAATTTGGTGCGTAGATGCATTCTGTAAACCGCATTAAGATTTAAAAATAAAATCAGTAAAAAATCCAGAATTTTTGGGATTCCTCATACATAGAACTGAAACTAAAAATATTTTTTTTCATCAAACCTATACGTGTGAGGTATTTTAAAATGATGTTGAGGTTTCTAACATCATTTTTTTCTAAACAGCAAACTATTTTGCGCGAGAGACTCTTCCAAAGTGGTAAAATGTGTGTCCCCCCACCGTAACTTCTAAAATATCTTAGAAAATTGGTTTGAATGAGATCTAGACAGTAGTTTTGTTTTTAAACGTCATAAATCAAATTACATAATTTTTTTCATTTTATCAACTCCAATATAATAAAAAATAAAGAAAAACATTTATTTAGCTGTATAGTGGTACGAAACCCTACGTGCGCGAGTCCGACTCGCACTTGGCCGGTTTTATTTCTATAACGAACATACAGACAGACAGACAGACAAAAATTTTAGTGATTGCATTTTTGGCAGCAGTATCGATCACTTATTTCTCCCTGATAGTTATTTTGAAAATATATTTCATGTACCTACAGAATTGACCTCTCTACAGATTTAATATAAGTATAGAAGATAACACATAAAACAAATAACAAACACAACTTATTGTCGACATACCACGTTAACAAGCTGGGTTTGATGTAGTATGCATCCAAATTTGTGCGAGACGGTGTCAAATGTCAATGACGCAAAAATTGTTAATGCAGAAGACAAGCGGTCTTCTTTGTTTCTTGATTGGAAATATTTTATTGTTCCATTGTTCCAACTAAAGGTCGTTTTACATCAAACGAGTCTATATTCGTTTGAATTTGAAAGCTCTATAGCTAGAGCTAGAACAAGAGCATTCTTTCTTAATCTTTTAGTATAAACGAAAGCTAGAGGTATCGATTTACAACAATAACACACAAAACAGATAGAGCTAGAACATGAGCATTCTTTTTTTGAGTTTGAACAGTCGCTAGAACACAAGAACGCTTTGATGGCACCGCTGAGTGCATGTCTGAACAAGCAAAAACGCTCTAAGCAACTGTTCGAGCGCTCTTGCGCCGTTTACATCAAGCGAGCGAGCATTCTTATATCTATACTATACTATATATACTATTATATTTTATATTATATATTATTATATTATAATATAATTATAATATTATAATTATAACTAGCTTTTGCCCGCGACTTCGTCCGCGTGTTTAAATTTATACATACAAAAGTTTTTTCCCGCTAACTCCCGTTCCCGTGGGAATTTCTCAAAATACAGCCATAACTAAACTTTATATTTACTAAGGTACCTGCATGCCAAATTTCAAGCGTCTAACTTAAGCGGTTTAGATTTTTCATACAAAAGGATTTTCCCGCTAATTCCCGTTCCCGTGGGAATTTCGGGAATTCCTTTCTTAGTGCACCCCTACGGTACCTAAGCTACGTCCCTTCCAAATTTCAAGTGCCTACGTTTAGCCGTTTGGGCTGTGCGTTGATATGTCAGTCAGTCAGTTTCTCCTTTTATATATATAGAATAGATATTTAATATGTTGAAAGGGAACCGCCTGTCTTGGTACGGGCATGTAATGAGAAGAGATGAGAGTCATGTGACCAAGACCGTAATGAATATGAGTGTGACTGGATGGAGGGGGCGAGGCCGCCCGAAGAAAAGATGGATGAACTGCGTGAATGATGATATGGCTGAGAAAGGAGTGAATGAGACCATGACGGCTGATAGGGATTAATGGAAGAAGAAAACATATTGCGCCGACCCCAGATAATGGGAACAGGGCAGGCGAATGATGATAATATTTAATATATATTATATATATTTATTAATATTATGAAGCTGAAGAGTTTGTTTGTTTGTTTGAACGCGCTTATCTCAGGAACTACTGGTCCGAATTGAAAAATTCTTTTTGTGTTGAATAGACCATTTATCGAGGAAGGCTATAGGTATAATATCACGCTGCAACTATTAGGAGCGAAGAAATAATGGAAAATGTATGTTCGCGCGCAAGGTGAGCGCGGGGTGTTAGTTAACGCGGGGGGGGGGGGGGACCCGCGACCGCGCTGCCCCGCGCCGCCCCCCCTCAGCCGCCTGGAGCACTGGGACGCCGGGCAGCGGAGTCGACGAGACGACGGAACTCAGACGCAGACGCAGCTGCCACGCGCTCCTATAATCCCTCCATAATTTAATCCCTCCATAATTATCAAAGTTTCAATGTAAAAAAAAAACGGGGAAAATTATTCATCCTTGAGGGCTTTCATTGCGTGCGCTGTAAAAACGGTTCAAGATACCAAAAATATTATGTATGAAAGAATTATGCCTCTTGAAATGATCTAAACCCGACCCGATGCTCAGGCTCATGTGGATCGTGAGCCATCCGGTGCAGATGAAGCGGTCGAGGACGCTTTGCAGTCAGGAGAGGCAGATGAAGCGGTCGGGGACGCCTTGCAGTCAGGAGAGGCCGTATTATAATAATAATAATAATAATAAAAACTTTATTGAAACCAGTTTGAGTACATTATTATAGTATTGATATAGTTATAGTGTCTAATACATAGATAAACATTTAATCGAACTTCTGTTTCCTAAACTAGGACTAAATCCTGTATCTTATTCAACAGTCCTTCCTCATACAATAGGTATTTGGTTCTAATAGTATAACTACAAAAAATAACTACAATACAACCAGAACAACAATAATACGATATCATGCAACATTTTGTATATATATATATTTATTTATTTTTCTTAAATATAATGCAACGTGTAGGGTGAGCGTAGAGTGTGTGTGTGTGTGTTTGTGTGTGTGTAAGAGTTTGTGTTTTGTGAATCGGTGAGTGTGTGTGATGTGTGCGATTGTGAGTGTCAAGTTTTGAGTGTATTTATTAGTAGTGAGTGCTGTATTTTTATTTTAATAGGTCTTCAGTCTCGTTATATCTTAGTGTACGCAGGAACTTTTTTGTAGATTTTTTAACTTCATATTTTGGTAAGTGATGCATTTTTGTGATTTTGTTAATTTTGTTGTATAATTTTGAACTAAGAGCACTGTATTTCTGTTTTGCCCAAACCGTTCGGCATCTCACCAGTGGGCATACTCTTAGTGCAGCTTGTCGCTTGGATGAAATTAGTTTGTCGTATGTTAACTCCGAGTGTCTGCGAAGGATCATTCGGAGAATGGCAAGCTGTCTGACGGTCAGGACTTCACAGTCAGTGTAAAGCTGCGCTGTTGGGTAAGTTCGTTTCTTACGTGTAATGACCTTTAGAACGGCCCTTTGTGCACGTTCCAATTTCAAAAACAGTGTTTTGCTTGCCCCTCCCCAGACCGACACACAATACGATATTATGGACTGGCATAATGCAGTATAAACGGTGAAAAGAGTTTTGCGGTCAGCCGAGTTGCGTAGATTTTTAAATATATAAATAAGTCTTCTGACTCTCCCGATAACAGTCTCGATGTGAGCACGCCAGTCCATACCCTCGTCCAGGTGCACCCCAAGGTACTTAATGCCCTGGACAGTCTCCAGAGGCATGCACCTACACGAGGACATGCTGTCAATCTGACATGTATGTACGATAATGTTTGGCTTCATAACATTTGATTTACCATCCTTTGAAATATTAAAGCGAACTATCCGTGTTTTGTCTAGATTTAGCGTTAGGAGATTTCTGTCAAGCCAGTTTTTGACTATATCCAATGCATTTTCAGCATATCCATCAGCCTTCTGCCAACACTCCCCACTAACCAGCAATGCGGTGTCATCAGCGTAAGTGTATATGCTGCAGTTTTCGAGCGTCAGTCTACATAACTGGTCTATGTATATCAGAAAGAGTGTCGGGCCCAGTATACTCCCCTGGGGAACGCCGTAGCATATTGGTCTGGCCTCACTGACTACTGGTCCTATTTTCACACTTTGCGAACGATCTAATAGGTAGCTAGCGAAAATATCAAGACTTATGCCACGAACGCCAACACAATGGAGCTTGGTGATAAGGATAGGGATAGAGACGGTGTCGAAGGCCTTGGATAAATCAAGAAAGATGCCGTAACACTTTCTTTTGTTGTCAATGTGTGTGACCAAGGCTTCAGTAAAACTAGAAACAGCATCTTCCGTAGACACACCTGTCCGAAAACCATATTGATTTTCTGATAATAAGTCAAACCTACGCAGGTATTTTTTCAGAGAGTCATTTAGGTAGCGCTCCAGAATCTTCGAGAGGGCAGTCAGCACAGAAATGGGTCTATAGTTCGTGACACAATGTCTGTCCCCTCCCTTGTGGATCGGGTGAACAATCGCCCTTTTTAGGGCACTTGGAAAAACTCCCTGCGATATGCAAAGGTTAAGGACATGCGTCAGCGGAGGAGCCAGAACATTACAGGACAATTTCAATACACGTGCCGGGATATCATCCCAGCCTGTAGCGCAGTTATCTCTTAGGTCTAAAATTAGTCTTTTCGTCTCTGTCTCTTCAATAGGAAGGATGGCCAGAGAGTTACATACTGTATTATTATTTGAATGCCTGTAGGGATCTGTAAGAGGAGATGCTATTTTAGAGGCCAAGTTTTTTCCAATATTAGCGAAAAAATCGTTTACATTATTAATTGAGGATATATGGTCCTCAGATATCTCCAGGAGTTCTAACGGTGGCGATGTCGAACGCTTTGTGTTAGTAATTTCTCTGATCACATTCCACATTGCCCTGGGGTTATTTCTGGCTTTCTCCAACTCAGTTCGCTCATACGTGGTTTTTAGATTTCTCAATAAAGCGTTACAAAAATTCCGATATCTAGTATAAGTAATTTTCAAAATGACATTATCCGGGTCTTTTCTTAGTTGCAGATGCATATTGTCCCGATTTCGAATACAGCGGAGTAGGCCTGTGGTGATCCATGGCTTAATAATTTTACATTTCCGAGAGACCACTTTGGTTATTTTATTATTTTCAATTGCACTCTTCAATACAGATATAAGAGCGTTAGTTGCTGTCTCAGGGTTAGTTTCCTCTAGGATTAAGCTATAGTTTACATTATCCAGTTCATGTTTGATTGCGTGATAGTTCAGTTTAGTGATTGTCCTTATTCTGCCTATGTTTGATTGGACGTTTTTCAGTGCCAGTATCAATTGTATTGGATAATGATCTGTAACTTCAGTCTGTAAGACCCCCACAGTTGCTATCAATTTAGTTTTTAAGAAGATATGGTCCAGACAGTTACCCGATCTAGTCGGTAGAGTATGCGCTGGTAGGAGACCCAATGCGGACATGAAAGTAAGGTATTCATCAGAGTGTCTATGCGTGTTATTTTCCTTGATATCAACATTTAGATCTCCTATGACAACAATGTTTTCAGAATAGGTCGTAGCAATAATCTTTTCTATGCTATTACAAAATTTGTCTAATCTTTCGTATGAGGGCGAGCGATAAATAGCCAACACAGTTACGTTAGCTATTTTGCATACGAGGCAATTTGCATCCAAGATAGCTGGTTCACTGATATTACATTTTAAGGATGACTTGACGTAGACAGCAACACCATCATTCTGCAAATGATTATTCAGTGTTGAATACGCGGTGTACCCATTAAGATCAGGAAGGGTACGAGTGCTCTTTAGCCAACACTCGGTGAATATTATAATGTCGTAGTCTATCTCTGTTAGGGTAAGTGTTGCCATAAAATTATCAAAATTTTTCCCTATACTTCTTATATTTGTGTGTATAACTTTTAATGTTGGTGTATCGGTTGGAATGTAATCTTTACAATTAACAGGAGTGCAATAGTAAGATTGTGCGACATTGAAAGTATCAATGTCTGTGGCTATTTCTTCTATGTTGGCCATTTACATCCCACTAAAGTTATAAACGATAAGGCGTAGAAAGCTCCATTGGCTTCTACGAATTTGTATATAGGTTTTTTTACTATTGCATTTCCGTCAACCGCCCGAAAGTCTGGCAAAGATATTCCCTGGACATGACACCAGGTAACAAAGGAAGTGTAGATTATTTTACAATGACACCGAAATAGTAGAACATCTTGACAATGTTTTTTATTGCAATTGTTACAACAAAATGTTTCCTGTTTAGCTGAAGTAGACACATAATAGACAATTTTGAGACCGATTAGAATTAAAATAATGAGTTTTGTGTGTGAATTGTGTAGTGTAACTTGGTTGTTAAAGGGTTTCTTATAGCTAATAATAAAAAAGTAGAGTATACATGGGTAATAAAGAACTTGTTGCCATTTTACGTTATTCAGACTTACTGAGAGCGTTGTGAAGGCTTTGTTCAGATTTGACATGGATGTACTTAGATCTGGTATCCCTGCGAATGAGAACCTTACCCCTTGAAACCCAACAAAACTGGTATTGGTGTTTCTTTGCAAATTCTCTGGCTTGAAAAAACAATCTACGAGTGGAATGGGCAAGGTACTCACTCACATAAATTGGACGATCATCCCCGGACTCCACAACATGAGACAGATTTAGCTTGTCCGACCCTTGCCTGCTCCTATTCCAACGCACCACTGCTGCGAGAAAGTTGCTCTGTAGTTGAACGGAACTGAATTCGGCAATTATTGTACTAGGATTTCCCGGTTTTCCAGGGCGACGATATATATCCCGAATGTCTTGGGTTCGAAGGTTTATGTGTAGCGTAGTAGCAAGCTTTTGAACCAATTCCTTGAGGTTATCATCGGATTCCTTACTTATGTTCGGTACATTTCTTATCTCAATAGAAGACGAGCGCGACAACTGTTTGACTTCTTGAATTTGGTTGTCTAATGTTATAAGAGATTCCTTTATTTCTTTATTTTCAAGTTCTAATCTATGTATTTTTTCTTTGACGTCTTCATATTGGGTTTTCAAGTAGTTAACTGTAGTCTCGATTTCTGTGTTTGTCTTCTGAATATTGGTGCATTGGGATTTTACGTGGGCGACATCCTCGACAAGCTTTGTCATGGTGGCGTTTTGTTCCGATTTCCAGGAGCTCAGTAACATCATAAATTCCCTTTTAAATTTTATAAAATCTTGCGTTGAGACTGGACTGTGGTCTGAAACCGGTGAGGAGTCTACACGAGGACGCTTGGTGCGCGAGGTGACATGTGTGTCATCACCCAATTCCATCACGGAGGCAAGATCTGGTTCAGACTGCGAGTGTGTCGCAAAGTTCGTCGGTGAAGGCGGCGGGGTGCGCTGTAGTTTAGGCATTCCTGAGGTTATGATTCACGCAAAGAATATAATGGTGTGGCACAGGATAGCCAGATATCATATGAGCTTGTGGAGGGGCCCGCGTAGACTGGTGGCTCGCGGATAAACAGTACAGATTGACTTTCCGTCCGATTTAAGTAGACCGCCGACAAGTAGCGGTAGTCGAATCGGAGCTCCAATTATAGTGGCCGGTCGCGACACTTCGGTACAAAGTTGCTTTCCGTCCGTTATAAGCTGACCTCTGAGCCGGGAACAGAAGAGAGAAAGTGCCAGGCAATTTCGTCGCAGCCGCTCACTGCTTCGATGGCCGAATCGGTGCAACCTCAGGCCCGAGATACGGCAGGTCGCCGGTTCGAATCCAACGGGGAAACAAAAGTTCAGTGTTCACTCACTTGCAAGTCTTCCGAGCCGCCCGGACGCTCCAATGCTGGAAGGGCGAAGACCCGGGGCTCCAACGCACAAAATAATTTATTATTTAGCGAGACCAAAAACACGTCCGCTCCGTAACGAGACCAAAGAGGAAGAGGGTATTACAAATATCGGGCGAGGAGGCGGGGCCTAGGATCGCCTGAGCATCGCGTCATGTGACGTCACAGTGGCGTGAGGGGGCGCGGCTGGGTGCGGTGCGCCTGCGACGCGGAGCCGGCGAGTACCTCACTCCTTCGCTGGCATTCGGACGTGGTGGACATGCTTAGGATCGTAACGTGTCGCTTACTTATATTATCGCTATTGTTGTACATAATTCGAATACCTTCTTACCTACTAGTTCTTATTAAAATTCTCATTTATGCTAGTTGCTTCGTTTCCTTTTTAAAAAGTAGATCCGCTTCTGATTTATAACAATAAGTATAGAAGATAATCGCATTTAACTAGGTATGTGTCTGTGTTGCGCTAGAGAAGTGGGTCAGAGAATACGTTAAGTCACCAAATAAATTACGAGTAGATAAACTTACCTATTTGAATTGTCACCGAATTTTATATTTAAATGGTCGGACGGAATTCAAACAGTATAAGGGTCAGTTCACACCGAGACGTGACACGACGCGACGATGTGCGAACATTGGCTCGATGGCTCATTTGGTAGTACTGCTTTCTGAACCAAGGGTTCGATCTCTACCCGGGATAAACATTCGTGTGATGAACATTTGTGTTTATTCGGAGTCTGGGTGTTATATCTGTATTTAAGTATATTATATTTGTGGTACCGTCGTTATTCTGATGTCCATAACACAAGTGCTTAAGCTACTTACTTTGGGATCGGAGCAATGTATGTGATGTTGTCTGATATTCATTTATTTACATTTTAATAGACGAAAAAATACACTATGAGTAAAAGTTTCATTATGAGAAGTCAGAATACGTTGCATCACGCAGCACTGCGCCTCGAGATCTCGTGGTGCATTGCCAGTGCGCGCGGCGTGCAACAGCAGCTGTTGCACGCCGCGCAGCGCTGGACAGCGTGCTGTTCAACAGCGCGCGTTTGAACAGCGGTGCACTATAAAACGAGATTAGTATCGCGCATTTCCCTACTGTGGGATGATTATTTATCATTCTGACATACAAATTGCGTAAAAAGGATTCGTTGACAAAATGTTACTGATGTGTCGCCGTACCCATCCTATGTGAAAAAGACTATAATGCGGTTAGAGTTCTGGCTATTTATTTGTTATGGAAAAGAAGGCAACAACGATGTCGAAGAAGAAAAGTTAATCT
The DNA here is from genome assembly GCA_031163375.1 of Conogethes punctiferalis. Taxonomy (NCBI): domain Eukaryota; kingdom Metazoa; phylum Arthropoda; class Insecta; order Lepidoptera; family Crambidae; genus Conogethes; species Conogethes punctiferalis. Next base: position 19,244,477 of record CM062077.1, on the reverse strand, counting down.
TTATAACGCTATAAGGTTACTAAGAGATGAATACTTAAAAAACATCATTCTCTGATTAACGAGAAAATAGTTCCAAATTTTATAAATATATTCGCTTACTAACAAGCACTGATTTTTTGTAACAATCATCGGCCGGGTCCCTTATACATCTTTTAAAATAGCACTACCTTAATTATTCGTCTCGTATCGATGTGATTCATTTTGTACAGCACAGTACCTAACGGCACGTCTCAACGGCGCCACACTAAAACGCATAATGGATTAATGGCCGTAGAAGTGCTCGAGCGGCGCGCGCGTTGGCAACGCCGGGCATTATAGGACGCGTTTTACGTACGATGCGTCTCGAGGCGGAGTAGCGCGAAATCATTGGCCTTCGAGTAACGTTGCGTCGAGTCGCGTCTCGTTGTGAGCTGACCCTTAGTCATCACAGCGTGATAGTCATTATTATAGCGTAATATAGTAGGTACAATGGATACCGAATGAAAGGTTGCCCTTAATAACTATACGTATAATTATAGAAACAATGAAATTAATCGTCTTCGAGCGCGTATTGGATATCGAGCCACTTGTCCCGTGGACTTGTTTCGTACGCGGTGATGAGTTTAAACCAGCTTACGGGAAGATTAGTCTTAAAGTTATTCATGATAGCGATACCACTATAAATACTCAAGTTGTAGTGTAACTTTGTAAAAGAAAACTTTTATAATTTTCACTGGACTTTGGCAGAAAGGGGTCCGTTTAGAGGCTAGTTTCCATTAATCATCAGCCTATCGCAGTCCACTGCTGGATATAGGCCTCTCCAGTTGTTCGCCACTTTGGTCAAACATCCGGAGGCTATGCCCATAATCGCCACGTTGGGCAGGCGTGTTGGCGATCGCAGGGCGTAGCTTCTCGCTCCGGTGACGCTTCTATCCGTCATCGGCCTGTGCTATTTAGCTACGCCTTCAACCGTGATGGTTATACTGCCACCAGTCGGTTGCCAGGGCCTCGTTTGTTATTCGGCAGGATGCGTCACGGGCAGGTGAGGGTGGTTTGGAGAGTAAAGATACGGTCGCTCTCTTACATTCCGTTAACTACACAGCACGAGCCACATCACAATGGATAATTGAAGGAAGCATTTCCAGGTCATGTAATCCTCCATCCGATAAGATAAAATCGCCCGAGCCGCCCCGTAATAATAATAATCTTCTATATCTATATCTATACTTCGTTAAAATCCGTTAAGTAGTTTTTGTTTCTATAACGAACATACAGACAGACAGACGGACAGACAGACAGACAAAAATTTTACTGATTGCATTTTTGGCATCAGTATCGACCACTAATCACCCCCTGATAGGCACCATATTTTTATGGAAGTCCGTTATTTTTGAAACCCGATATCCACGCGTGCGACGCCGCCGGCACAGCTAGTATAATAATAATAAACGTTTATTTCTCACCATATATACAGAGTGGAATGTACAGTAGTTATTATACTTAATTAAAAAATAAGGTACGTGTAATTATAGCGGGTTGATATCTGAACTAGGATAGTTCCTCTATCTCAGATTATCAACCCTCCAACCCAGTAACGTGATCATAAAAGTATATGACTACTTCTAAGGCAGTACAGAAAATAAAAGAGAAAATTAAAAAATCATAATATATACATTTTAGTCGGGTAGATTACAAATATTTAGAACATGTTCGCCAGCGCGCATTCGCTAAGTAACAAAACAAATCAAGACTAACTTTGTTCGCGCTTACGTTCGAGTAGATAATAGTGGTGTGTGGTACAAGTCACAACCTTTTCGTTCTATCGTCAATAACTTATTATACATTACTTAAGCTAAATTTTATTATAAAACTAAGATAGATAACTAATTTTCTTGTTTAAGATAGGAGAATATGAATCGATGTGCCAACAATTTATTTTACACTAGCTGTGCCGGCGGCGTCGCACGCATGGATATCGGGTTTCAAAAATAACGGACTTCTATAAAATGGTACCTAAAGCTTAAGTTAGACCTCTAGCGATACATTGGTGAATACTGCATTTAATACCATGCAGTAGTTTTCGCGTGATGTGCGATCAAACATACAGATAAAAATTTCTCCTGTTTTTCCAACATTTCCCGTCACTGCTCTGCTCCTATTGATTGTAGCGTGATGAAAAGTATACTATAACCTGCCCAGGAGTATGAAGAATAATCGTACCAAGTTTCGTTAAAATCCGCCCAGTAGTTTTTTTTCTATTACGAACATACAGACAGACAGACAGACAGACCGACAGACAGACAGACAGACAAAAATTTTACTGGAAGGGGCCGGTTGACGGCGTCTGTTGGGCTGCGGACGCTGTCCTGGCTGCGCACTTGTGCGCACTGGGGGGCCCTTGTGGCCGGCAAGGGGGACTTCACCCAAGGCGCGTTGACGGTGTAAACCGGGGTTTTTTAGTGGGTATTCTCCGTCTCGCTACCATCTAGAGGCGGAGTGAGTCCCACATAACCTGCTGCGTCCCCGAGTAGCAGGTATGCGTAAACTGCATTTTCCCCCGGTGCAACAAAAAAAAAAAAAAGGTACTTACCTATGGTTATCTGTTTGCAGTAAGGAAGAGCAGTCGCAGATGGCCGAACTACAGAGAGAGGAATGAGCCTTTATTTTGAAATAGGTTGGAGGATTAGTGAAAGCACAGATCCTGAAACAGATGTATTTTGATTTTGGTACGTTTAACGTTAGTAAATTATTATCGAGCCATTTAATAACTTGTCTAAGGCCCTCTTCTGCCACCTTCTCAACCACCTGCCATCTTCTCCTTCGAATATTAATACTGTATCGTCTGCAAATGCCAAATGTATGTCTTTTAGATTTTAGGTTACAGAGATCATTTACATTATGCTAAAAATAGCGATGGACCAAGCGTGCTTCCTTGTGGTATGCCATATGTAACTATCGAACTGGAACTAGACTATCTGTTAGATAGTCACGCAGCCAATTTAGCGGTAATCCTCGAATGCCATGTTTTCGAGCTTTGATAAAAAGATCGGTATGAAAAAGATTACCCAATGAATAATGGCTCTTGAATTAGCTGGACTGGGTGTAATACAATGAGTGTCTGGCATGGATTTTGGTTTATTTGTCTGAATACAAATACAGTGTTTGTGTGTATGAGATGTGTGAAAGTTGTAGAGATATTGGCGTTTGTGAGATCGATTTTTCTTATTATAAAGTTATCTAAAAATACAGTGGAGAAAACCCTTACGATAATATTGGGTAGTTGTGAAATAAGAGATTCCTGCACTCAGGTTCTTGACTAGTCACTTGTTCTTTACTTCTTGCAACTGAGTCACCTGAGTCCTGAACTTCTCACCAGGATGTACGAGTCCCCTTGTTTCTTACGCAAATAATAATAAATAATCCAAGACATGCCACGCTGCGCCACACAGCGCCACCTAGCCCCAAACTAAGCCGAAGCTTGTACTATGGGTACTAGACAACTGATAAACTTACTTAGATACATTTTTTTTTGTAAATAAATACATATTATACATAGAAAAAAAAATAAACAAGTCCATTCGATGTCCAGCAGTACGAGTAATTCATGACCTTACGAAACTCCCGCGCAAGAAAGTACAAGCGAGATGATTGCGGAGTAAGATGTTCGGACACGTATATCTCCACCTTCGATCCTTGTACGCCCAGATGGGAAGTGTTTAATTGCTCAGTTTTGAATTTCAATGAGTTAAGTTTATGATTTTTGGCTGCAGTCAAAATTATTTCCTTTAGGAGGGTTGAGGAGTACTCGGCTACAATAGTTGATGTGGTTTGGTCTGATTTTGAGGGCATTCGATATACGTCTCGCAGCCCTGTATTTTTCTTGTCAACTGCAAGCGACTCAGAAAGATATTTGACAATCCGACTTATCGTCTGCTATTCTTCGCCGCTTACTATCTCGCTGGGTGACGTGCTGAAACCCAACGTCATCCAGTGAGACGACAGTCGAGGTCAACTTGTTGATATCTGACTCTGACATGCTTTGGGATTTATTGAGAGGTGGGGAGCGTTCTAGGTTTGGCATTTTGCGAATGTCCAGGGTACGAAGTAATCCCGAAAAGTAGCTATGAATCGCTTCCGCTTATGAGTTGCGGCAACCGACGTAATACGTACTGTCATTCAGTTGCGCTCTCGGCGCAGGTCGTAGAGGTATTGCTGTCTCATGCAGTGGTCCCGTTCTGTAGCCGCGTCGCGCGGGTCACCTTCCGCAATGTATGACAGTGCGCCTGGTACTTCTCGGTATTTTATGGGACGAATATTGCAGAATAATTTAATTTAAAAAAAAAATAAAAAAAAAAATGTATTTATTGCAAGTAAAAATCATTACAACATAGTTGCCGGGGCTTTCTAAAAAGTAGTCAAAGACACTTGTGTAGGGAATGCCTTGCTCTTACCACGTAAACAACAGTTTTGATTTACATACATGATTGACATTTTACCATCATGACGAGCAATTATTTTTATAATTTATTTTAAACAATTTTTAGGAAGTAACTTACAATAGGCTCATACGTCTAAACGCATCCGCGGTCCAGGGGGGAGAGGAAATACTTTACTTACTTTCTTTGGGGTAACTTGAAATTGCCGGTTAGCCTTTAAGACTTTCGAGAAGAATGCGAATAGTTATCATCCGAAATCTTGCGGAAAGTCTTGGAAAATGCGTTAAAACGGACATTTGCATTAACGCTCACGGCAGGCACTTGATGGATATCGTCTTCTGTACTTAAAACAAAAAATTGACAAGTCTACTATATAAAAATAAGTTGGGTTTTCCTCCCTGACGCTATAACTCCAGAACGCACGAACCGATTTCCACGGTTTTGCATTCGTTAGAAAGGTCTTGGGCTCCGTGAGGTTTATAGCAAAGAAAATTAAGGAAAAAAAATTTTTACAGCCATCTGGTGGCGAAACGGATTCGCCGGGTTTGCTAGTTTCTTATAAAAAATTCCATCACTCAAAATCATTTTCATTTATTTAGGAAAAAAGTTTTTTCAAAGACAAATTTGGATGATTAATTTTCCTTGTACATGTTTCAATACTCACAAGACATTGTAGCGAGCAGCAGAATCTAAATAGATAAAAGGAGAAACAGACTGACTCACTGACTGACATATCAACGCACAGCCAGCCAAAACGGCTAAACGTAGTCACTTGAAATTTGGAAGGGACGTAGCTTAGGTACCGTAGAGGTGCACTAAGAAAGGAATTCCCGAAATTCTTACGGGAACGGGAATTAGCGGGAAAATCCTTTTGTATAAAAAATCTAAACCGCTTAAGTTAGACGCTTGAAATTTAGCATGCAGGTACCTTAGTAAATTTAAAGCTTAGTTGCAACAGGATATAGCATAATTCCCACAGGAACGGGAGTTAGCGGAAAAAAACTTTTGTATGAAAAAATTCTAAACCGCGTAAGATAGATGATTGAAATTTGGCATGCAGGTTTCCTAATGAACGTAAAGCTTACTTGCAACGCGATATTTCAAAATTCTTACGGGAACGGGAGTTATTGGGAAAAAGCTTTTGTATGTAAACACGCCATGCGGGCGAAGTCGCGGGCAAAAGCTAGTTAAATATAAACCCAAGACATGCCACGCTGGGCCACTCTTCGCCATCTAGCCCCAAACTAAGCCGAAGCTTGTCCTATGGGTACTAGATGATAAATTGGCGCATCTGATAAACAATATTCTTAGATATATTTTTTTTGCAAAAATACATAATTATACATAGTAAACACCCAGACGAATACACGGACATGTTCATGAACACAAATGTTTGTACTGTGCGGGAACCGAACCCACGACCCTTGACTCAGCAGGCATCGAGCTAGTCGCGTTATTAACATTTTTTTTATTAATGGGACCCGACCTCTTCACGAGGACCATTTCTGACAACGCCGAGTGAATATTGACAAAGATGTATTGTATCGCTATGTGGATTCCAATCTTTCGTAAGCAGGCTTCAAGTCGTCAACGGGTACAAAAATCACGTTACCGTCCATCATAGTCGCGAACAAGACTGAAGCTTTGCGAGTGTAGATACAGTTGGCGCGTGGATTACGGTGTTTTAATTCACGGCCGTCAATTCACACCGCAACGTCACACGTGTACAGCCTTGTCCAGAAAATTGAATATTGCTGCGAAATACTCTTTGAACTTGCGCGATTGGCTGCGCAGACGACAGACTTTTTGTGCGATAGCATCTAGGTCCCTACAGCTCTGCCGACAGAATGATCGAAGATGTGCGTTGAGTCTGTGAAATATCCGCGACAGATTTTTGCGCGTCGTGTGCGTTACTGCATATGCGTAATTGCATCACAGTCTAAAAAGTGCGTCACGGATAGTCTGTCGTCTGCGCTGCCCCTAACCAAGTACGAGCGAAGCACAAGCGAAGCCGTTCTCGGCATCAAGGCCCCTACCACCAAAAACGAAAACGATCGTTCCTTGAACGGATCGCGTATTTTCGCCCCATAAATCCCTCTCATTTGTCTCTCCCGTGTTCTTGTATATGAATTAAATTAATTAAAATCGACTTTGACGAATTTTAGTTCGTATATTCGAACACGGCAGGGACAAATGGGCGGGATTTATGGTACCAAAGTACGCGATCCGTTCAACGAACGATCGTTTTCGTTTTTAGTGGTAGGGGCCCAAGTGTGGACGTACCTACAACGAACCTACAGCGATCACTGTCCTTGAACGCGAAGCAAATCCCTTTGTGTTCGTCAAAAAACTGACAACAGGCGGAACGTAGCCGAGCTCGAACGAAATGCTCGCAGCGCGCTTGTTCGAGGCTTGTAAGTCGGTCCACACTAGACGAATTGTGTTCGGCTCGTGCTCCGCTCGTGCTCTGCTCGCTTAGCGTAGACGCACCTTTAGCCCCAATAACTCGCCAATACGCGTTGTATATTCGCACGTAGAGATTCGCGGCGAATTCCCTCTTCTAGACAAGGACATAGGATAGTCCATTTGAAGTCGCGCGCAATCGCGGTGAGACGCGACAATAGTCGCACCGACGCGATCATGCTCGACTGTGATCGGCCTCAATGCACGGAAATGTGCCTAGGTATAGTTTACAACTTGGCGCATCTAATAAAACGTAGGTAGGTAAGTAGTTGAATCAAACCACTTATATACCGGTTATGCAACTTGGCCATTATTATTATTCCTGATAAGTAAATTACCATTCTTGTGCATTGCCGGATTGCATTTTGTTGAAATAAGTACGTATCTACCCATATTTTTAGCCAACGAGAATTACGGCAACATGATTCTTATGAAGTAAAAAAGTAAAGAATGTATGACTTGTAATTTGTAATTCATAACAAACATTTTGTTGTTGATACTTATTTAATTGATATCATTATTATGATTGTAAAGGCTCTTATACAGAGAACATCGTCGCAAGAAATATAATACTGATGCCAAAAATGCAATCAATAAAGTTTTTGTCTGTCTGTATGTTCGTTATAGAAACCTAAACTACTCAACGGATTTTGACGAAATTTGGTACAGTTATTCTTCATACTCCTGGACGTAGTAACTATTTATTAACTGTGCTCCTGGGCAGGTTATAGTATATTTTTTATCACGCTACAATCAATAGGAGCAGAGCAGTGAAGGGAAGTGTTGGGAAAACGGGAGAAATTTCTATGGTTTAGTAGATATGACAGGCTCGGTGGCTCATTTGGTAGTGACCTCTGCCCTCTGAGCCAAGGGTCGTGGGTTCGATTCCCGCACAGTACAAACATTTGTGTTCATGAACATGTCTGTTTGTATTGGTCTGGGTGTTTTCTATGTATAATATGTATTTATTTACAAAAAAAAAAAAAAGTATCTAAGTAAGTTTATCAGTTGTCTAGTACCCATAGTACAAGCTTCGGCTTAGTTTGGGGCTAGGTGGCGCTGTGTGGCCCAGCGTGGCATGTCTTGGGTTATTTATTTATTATTATTATTATTTATATTGGACCTATTCGCAAAATGACTTGCATTCGTTTAAGGACTTATTCGCGAAATGCCTCATTCTCAAAGTCGTACGTAATCTTACTTAGGCTTTTTATTTAGCACTAGCTGTGCCAGCAGCGTCGCACGCGTGGATATAAGTTTTCAAAAATAACGGACTTTCATAAAATGGAACCTTAATTTTAAGTTTCACTTCTAGCAATACATTGGTGAAAACCGCATTCAATTCCATGCAGTAGCTTTCGCGTGATGCACGTTCAAACATACAGAACCATAACAAAAATACCATATAAGCATACAATTTTCGGTGGTTGCCCTCATTTTCTCCTGGATTCTGTCATCAGATCCTAACCTGGTGTTAATGGGACCTTAGAAGTGACCAACAAAAAAAATTTTGAAATCCATCTGTAATTGACGGAAATATCGGTGAACATACATAAAAAAAATTATACATACAGACGAATTGAGAACCTCTTTAAAAGTCGGTTAAAAATATTGAGAGCGACGAAGAGCCTTAACAAAAATAGTTTCCTTGCACATGAAGTCAATTCGTTCCCGTTTCGATGTCGCAGCAAAAGAAGTTATAGCCATCTACCGAATGTAATTGCGATGCACTTATTGGATAAGTTGCATAATGATGATTGCGAACACGTGACTTGTAGAGTCTGCTGCCGTCCGGCCTCGCGACGACATAACACCACGTTTATTGCGATTCTTACCTTTTTCCTTACTTTAATGTGTTAGACAAAGGTACTGGTTGTTTTAATCGACTTAGTCTGTAAGTATTACTGGCTCAAAATCACCAAGGTGGGAAATTCCGAATTCGGTTTTATGATGTTATAAAGTAGAAGCTATTATACTCGTATTGACAATCACTCTAAATCATAATTAAACTCGTGTTTTATCTATATTTACCTTGGCAGAGCATAGAATTAAATACCTTTCTTGAAATTTCAATTTTTCAGTGTGCTATCACTATAATTAATCATTTGGGGAACGTTATTCGGAGGTTTATAATTAAATAAAAAAATAATTCTAAATTTCATTTATACCCCTTACGATAGCGGAGATATGTAGCCAACAGTACGAAGTTAAAAAACTTTGACAAAATTTGGAATTAAAACGTTTTTAAGGACAATGTCGCTGTAAATTAAGCTATAACGACTATTTCAAGTTCTTCAATTAACTAAATAAGTGAATAATGCTCACTTCCATATAAATAAATCTGCGGTTTATATAGGGATACTATCTGTTTTTAATATTATGAGGCTTTATTTCTAAATACCTAAAGTTATAATGGTATTTCTTTCATTTTAGTGGCGTTCCCCTAAAGGACGAGGGCGTTCATCAAATGATATGTGTGTTCTTCAAATGACAATATACAGACAATTAGGTTTAAACTCACGGTTAAATCTATTATATCTATATATATATAATAAAACATGTGTGTCTGTGTGTCTGTACATTTGATAAAATGCACAAAAAATGGGTGTATAGGCGATAAAAAAAAGAGTAACAGAACAGAAAAAACATTTCTTGTCTCTCTGTCTGTATGTACTCGTTAATTTTTAAAACTACATAACAGATTTTTCGCCGAGACTTTAACGCCGTTTTCACTAAAAGATTTGGCTGTTGATTATAAATAAGACATTCAAAGTTCATACAAAAGGGTTGTAAGGAGTTCAAAAAGGGAGATGAAAAGTTATATGAAAGTATCGTCACTTTTTACAGCTAGAAACTTGAAACATATATTTTAGGCTGTTAATTCAATATTTGTAAATTAATATTAGTTTATATAATTAAAAATTTTACCCAAAAACACTCTTCTACGCGGAAGAAGTCGCTGGCACAGCTAGTTGAATAATAAGCCAAATTATAGGAAGTAATTGTTATTTATTTATTTGCTTTAAACGGTTATTCATAATTAAAACTTATTAAATAAAAAAAGAGTAAAAGTACTTTTTTTATTGACACACAGCCAAGTAAAACTTTAAACAATCACATTAATCTTTGAATATTGCTGGAGATGATAAAACGATCTAAACAAATAAATATAGTTCTTTAAACGTATCTTATTAAAACTTTTAAACAAAAATAATCCTTCTAAATCAAATCTCTCCCTTCTTTCGACATTTTTCTTTGCTTTCGCTTTTCTCGATCAGTCATCACAGCTATGTTCTTCACTTCCTTCTCTTGTTTTTTTTTAATGATAGTATTCTCTCTCAGCCCTTTGCCCTTTTAATCTACTTCTCTTCCTCTGTCAACATACCTATCTAAAAAAATCTTTTCCTGGCATTAGCTTTTCCTCTTTGGCGCAAATAAGCAGTACTGTTTATCTTTATCAGGTTTTTCGAGCGGTTTTTATTTTTAGGGTTCCGTACCTCAAAAGGAAAAAACGGAACCCTTATAGGATCACTTTGTTGTCCGTCTGTCTGTCTGTCCGTCCGTCCGTCCGTCTGTCAAGACCCTTTTTCTCAGGAACGCGTAGAGGTATGAAGCTGAAATTTATATCAATTACTCAGGTCTACTGTCCCTTGAAGCTGTGAAAAATCAAACTTCTAAGCCAACGCAATCAAAAGATACAGCCGTTTATGCCGCAAATTTTCGACACTTGCAAGGGAATCAAAACCTACAGGGTGCTTCCCGTGAACTCAGAATCTTGAAATTTGGTACGAAGCAACGTCTTATAGCATAGATAAAGGAAAAATTACGAAAACCATAAATTTTTAGTTACATCACATAATATATTTTTTTTTAATAATTTTAAACTTACTACCCATTTCCTCATAAACGCGTAGAGGTATTAAATTGAAATTCATACCAAATACTCAGGTCTATAATACCTTTAAGCTGTAACAAAATCAAACTTCTATATCAACGCAATCAAAAGAAACAGCAATTTAAGCTGCATATTTTGAAACTCGCAAGTACTCGCAAGGGAATCAAAACCTAAAGGGTTCTTCCAGTACTTCCAGTCGACCTAGAATCTTGAAATTTGGCATGAAGCAACGTTTTATAGCACACATAAAGGAAAAATTCCGAATACCTTAAATTTTTAGTTACATTACAAAATATATATTTTTTAATAAATATAAACTTATTACTTTTTTCCTCATGAACGCGTAGAGCTATCAAGTTGAAATTCATATCAAATACTTAGATCTAATTGCCTTTAACCCGTGAAAAAAAAAATCTAAGTCAACGCAAAAACTTTGTAAACCTTGCAGGTTTGTACGGAACCCTCGGTGCGCGAGTCCGTCTCGCACCTGTTTTCAGCTTTTTGAGACTCCTTAATGCTGTAAAAATAAAATAAGTATATCTACTGAAAACTTTGTAAGCACGACATATACCAAATTTACATAAAGTAAAAGAAAGTACCACTAAGAAACTAAATAGTCATTTGGGGAACAACAACATCATTTAGAGAACGGTCCATCAAATCGCAGAACGTTCCCCAAATGAGCGTTCACCAAATGATATTTTCAAATAACCGCACCTTTTTTAAACGGTAGCCATTATTTGACAGCAATTCATGCTTTCTTAATGTAAAATATTTAGGATTAACGTTTGCTATATAACACTATAAAAGCTATTATTGCAATATTTTGATTGTAAAACGCATTTGACGGCCTATTGATGTACGCGCTGTAAATAATGAATTGAAAGACACTTACCACTTATTTAACCCTTAAGTTCTTTTGGCGAACTACTTTCTTCATAGCCACTTTGTTTAGTACTCTCTCTACAGCTGTCCCAGAGGGATGCGTTCGAATCTTTTTTTTTCGCGCAATCAAAGCTGCATTCTCTAAAATGATGAATGATGACATTATATTTTGACTCACATATTTTAAATTCGTTTTTCTTCTTTATTAATACTTGCAAAAATTTAACATTAGATACAATTGAAGGCGAATGGCTAGTAATAACCGTTAATTTTTTTTTATTTTATGACTATTTTTGGTGTTAGCTTTTGAAAAAAATTGCTATTTAGGACGCGTTCTCCAAATGATTTTTTGCACTTATTTGTTCATAAAAAATGTTTTAAATAAGACTCTTTAATTATTTTATGAGATGTGTGGTTAAAGTAAACACGGTTATGTGTTTACTAATGCTAAAATTTATAAAAAAAGACAGAATTTGGGTATTTATTCGCTGCCGAAGTGAATTTCCCACCTTGGTGATTTTGAGCCAACTGTGACGATCTTTAGTAGATCACAATGTCCGAAAAGGGCAACGAAGCTTCAAAAAACCATAATTATGATTTTATTGAGATCAAAATGTACCTATCGCTTACTCTCTATTAAAGAATTTGAAATTTAGTTAAAATGGTGATATGCCCTTGGCAGATTTCCACATTCTCCCACCGAATAGAATAGAAAATGGTTTATTTGAAACATATACTCGTAGTACTAAGAAGATATTATGTAATACTATTTATATTATTTACGTATTTGTATTTTTATTTATATCGTTCTATCATAAATTCTGAGTCAGTTGATAGCTCACCTCACCCTTCTTTTAACTACCCTCTACCCTAAGGTTGCCTGGAAGAGATCGCTTATAGCGCTAAGGCTGCCTATATTGTACAACAAATGTCTACTATACCTAGTTTTAAGTAAATTGTATGGTGTGCAATAAAGAATATTTTATATAAATAAATGAATATTACAAAACATAAAAACACAGCAATTACAATCGAAATCACAGTGGTATCGTGCCAAAAAGGTATCCTGAATAAGTAAGGGAGTAAGAGAGCGACCTAACATCTTTTCGCTTTAAGCCATCCTCATCTGCCCTTGGTGCATCCCGCTAAACAACAAACGAGGCTCTAGCAACTGACTGGTGGTGGTATAACCATCATGATCGAAAGCGTAGTTAAATACCGCAGGCCGATGATAGGCAGCAGCAACACCGGAGCGAGGAGCTACGCCCTGCGATCGCCAACCCGCCTTCCCAGCGTGGCGATTATGGGTAGGTATATCCTCCAGATGTTTGCCCTAAGTGACGAACAACTGGAGAGGCCTATGTCCAGCAGTGGACTTCAATAGGCTGATGATGATGATGAAAAACCAGGCACAGAGGTATAGTCCGTGCCCTTTAGCATGGTGCGCGTGACAGCTGTCAGTATGACTTTGACACCTATCATTACCACTTGACTAGAGTTATAGTAATAAGCAAATTATGTTTTGTAGATAGCCATACTGGTATCTTTTTAGTCTGTCTAGTTCTTCTATTAGTTATACGGTGTAACAAAATTAACAAAAAAAAGTCTTATTAGTTATACTGCCCGGTATAACTAATCGGATTAAAAAAAAAAATATAGACGTTTGTCCATGTAGTTTGTCCATCGTATAACGAAAACGAGTAGTATGTATAACTAGATGGACTCTTTTACTCGTATACACCAACATACTGATATGAGTTTAGTCGAATAATTATGTGCGCTTCGTAATCAATCGTATCAGAGCTCAGGAGATATCGCACGTCCAAGTTGTACCAGAATTCTTGTCGTAATCATTAATAAAAACTACATTTAAGTTGTTTCTGGTTAAGTAAGATACACACAACCATCCCGCCTGGTCTTACCAATGCTTCACAACCCTGAAAAAGTAATCATCATCATCATCATCAGCCCTCATCAGTTCCCTGCTGGACATAGGTAGGCCTTTCCCAATGTTCGCCACTTTGATCGATTCTGGGCTTCTCGGATCCAGCACTTGCCAGCCGTCCTGCGCAAATCGTCGCTCCTCCTGGCCTAAGGGCGTCCTACACTACGTATGCCAAAATGCGGTCTCCACTCCAGAACTCGTTTACCCAACGGTTATCGGTTCTGCGGCTGATGTGGCCAGCCCATTGCCACTTCAGCTTACTAACTCGGTGAGCTATGTGGGTGACTTTGGTGCTCTGCCGGATCACCTCATTTCGGATCCGATCCCGCAGAGAGACGCCGAGCATAGCCCTTTTCATAGCTCGCTGAGCGACCTTTAACTTGTGGACTAACCGGAGCGTAAGTGTCCACGTTTCGGCTCCGTATGTCATAGCCGTCCTGTACTTTCGTCTTTAGGCACTGTGGGATCGAAGGTGTGAAGTTCTCGACTCGACGTAGTTTCCCTAACGCTGCCCAGCCTAGCTGAATAATTCTCCTATTCATCTCTTCCTCAAAGTTGTTTCCGAAAGAGACTGCAATGTCTGCCCGAGGTACATCTATATAATTTTAAAGAACTTTGAGGACGGCGCCGTGTACTGCAATCAGTTCCGGTAGGGCATTTCATTAAACATGACCTTGGTTTTGTCCATATTTATCCGTAGGGCGATGCGCACAGAGGAATCCGCCAGGTCATTCAGCATTTGTTGTAGGTCCTGCAGCGATTCTGCCATTATGACGATGCCATTTATATTCATGACAGGTACTTTCCAGTTCAGCGTCTTGAACATATATCCTCCATTGCATTAGTGAACAACTTTAGGGAAATCAAATCCCCTTGTCTCATTCCTCAATGCAACGGTATAGGCCTTGTTTGCTGATTCTGTACTTGGACGGACATGGTGGCGGCTTTATAGAGACATCTCATCACTTGGATGTGTGGATGTCACTCTACTTAGCTTCGCTGCAGGGACTCTGGAAGAGACCAGATTTCAACCGAGTCAAAGGCTTTCTCATAGACTACGAATGCAAGACACAGGGGCTGATTATACTCTTCTGTATAATCTGACGCACTGTGTGGATGTGGTCTATGGTGCCGTATCCGCTCCGAAACCCAGCATGATCCGGCGGTTGGAATTCGTCGAGTATTCGCGCAAAACGGTTCGTGATCACTCTTGAAACAGCTTGTAGACGTAGCTTAAAAGGGAAATGGGTCTATAGTTCTGTCTTGTCTCCCCATTTGAAGAACAGGACAACCACACTGCTAGGCCACGCTTCCGTAGTTCTTCCTTCAAGTGCAGCGTTAAAAAGCTTTTAGAGCTCCATCATTACGGGTTTACCTCCTGCCTTTACAAACTCTGATGTAACGCCATCCTCTCCAGGGGCTATTCCATTTTTATGCTGCCCAAAAGCGATCTCGATTTCGTCAATGCTTACTTCTGGCAAGTCTTCGGTGAGACGGCCTGTTAATGTGGCTCTAGAATCCTCATTTTCGGGATCAGATTGAGATGCATGCGAAGCGTATAACCAGCCGTAGAAGTCTGTCACCTCCAAAAAGACTGCCGGCTTGGAAAAAAGTACTAATCAATAAGTAATGTAGTCAATCAACAGCCTTGGGCCATCCATTGCTGATCGTAAGCCTCCAACAATTCGCGCCACATTTCTCTATCCCGGGCTACTCCCATCCAGCCAATGCCAGCAGTTCTTCTAACTAAGATTATGACTTAAAGTGGCGGGGCTGAAATAGTGAGCCATAATTATTGTAAATCGCGGCAACTTACAACGGTGAAACGGAACTGTGAAAGAAAATCTATGGTATTAATATTAATAAAACCATTATCTATATCTATCTAATCTATACTTATAATAATAATTCTGTAGAGAGGTCAATTCTGTACATGAAATATTTTTTCAAAATAACTATCAGGGGGTGAAAAGTGATCGATAATGAAGCCAAAAATGCAATCAGTAAAATGTTTGTCTGTCTGTCTGTCTGTCTGTCAGTCTGTATGTTCGTAATAGATACAAAAACTATTCAACGGATTTTAACGAAACTTGGTATAATTATTCTTCATACTCCTGGGCAGGTTATTACACTTTTTATTACGCTACAATCAATAGGAGCAGAGCAATGATGGGAAGTGTTGGGAAAACGGGAGAAATTTTTATCTGTATGTTTGATCGCGCGTCACGCGAAAACCACTGCATGGAATTGAATGCGGTTTTCACCGCTATATTGCTAGTGGTCTTACTTAAAACTTAGGCACCATTTTATGGAAGTCCGTTATTTATGAAAAACAAAATATCCACGCGTGTGACGCCGCTGGCACAGCTAGTGAGGAATAACATAATGTAAGAATTATTTTAAAATGACTTTATTCTTGTTTTAATTTTTCATACAAACTAATTGATCAGTTTGTGGGTAAATATGGAAAGTTAAAACAAAAATAAAGCTATTGAAAAATAAGTCTCACCTATTTCATTCCTTAAATGTTTTAAATTACGAGTAATACCCTTGAATGAAAGCACATCGAAAGGAACAGGTTGCATAGTAAACAAAATGCGGAAAAGGGTGAAAAAAAGTATCTAAGTAAGTTTATCAGTTTTATTGTTTAGCACCCATAGTACAACGGCTTAGTTTCGGGCTAGGTATTTAAAGCCACATAGGCACTCTCTACTAGCGAACCATTTGGTTAAACAGAAATATTTATAACAACATTGGTATTACACAAAGTTTTTATTGATTATTATTACAACACTAACGACCGTATTCACAAACGTTACTATGCGTCGCGCGAACGCACAGGTACCCAAAAACCTATAGGATTTTAGGCACTGTGCGTCCACGCGTCGCATAGTAACGTTTGTGAATACGGCCGTAAGATACTAACATACATAGAAATGTTTATTGTTCACGATTCATCAGAACTGTGTCGTATGCCTTACATTTCAGCGGTTTATGGCCAATAAAGTGTAATGACTTTTAGAATAGCCTCGCGTCGGGTCAATTTTAATATTTTTTGTAGAGGAACAAATGCAATACATAAACAAACAGAAGTGTGTATTCATGGTCAAGAAATGTATGTAGAAAGAAGTATCCCCCAAAGACATTTTCATGTAAAATGTAGCCAAGACGAGAGCGAGACCACATTGCGTGCACTGTCATAAAGTTATCAGATGTCATGAAGAGCCAAGCTTATTACCACTCTACACGCCCCCAAATTCTACAAGCATCTTACTTCACAATCACAAACTTAACATCTTGCCAAAATATGTGGATGGCTATTATCATCAACTATTTAAACCAAAGTTATGAGGGTTCAAAAAACGGCGAAACATTTCGACATAAGGTAGGTACTGTCCTTGCGCTTCGCTTGGCTCGTCTTAGCCCGTGCCCCCAGGCAAAGTGCGTTGGTGGCATAGTGGTTAAGGCCATACTTCTATACAGAAGGCGGCCAGTACAAACCCGCGTTTATTTGACGCTCTTTTTGTTGCATTGCACAATTATTTCGAAGAATATTCCTGCTGATATTGTAGAAGCCTGCCTACATTAGCAGTTTTGCAGCGCATGCAGTTTGTTGCAGCTACAAACATGTTATTGTATTTATATTTTACGGTGCACTAATGTATATTTTTCTGGACTCTAGGACTTCTATCATTTCATTATCATTATCATGTGCTGCGACACCTGCAGCTGTGTGCGCCGAAATGCTACGTGTGGCTGCTGGTGCCTGCGGCCAGAACTAATCTGCTGGCGAAAAAAAGGAGAATAGTCGCTCCACACCTTCTTATATAAGAAAGAAGGTTAGAAGTATCCCACCGATTGATAGGACCGACAGAATTGACGGTGGGTGGGACATCTGGGCCGAAGACATTTGAAGGGTACAGGCAAAGAACATTAAACCCATGCATGTGGGATATCTATGGATAGGCCTTCAAAAATGCTATTGAGGTTTATTATATATTTTTTTAGTTAAACGAAGTTTGCACTAGAGACACTATCAAAGTTATGATGTAGTGTACAATTACATTATCATGCAAACTTCCACTGAAAATTGGTTTGAATCAAATCTAGTAAGTGGTTTTTATTATTATAAAAAATTAAACTACAAGAAACTTGCTGCTACGGAACTCTTCATGGGTGAGTTCGAAACGCACTTGGGCGCTTTTTCTCTAAATTTATATGATGGGACATTGCCTCTTCTTTGCCTGTACCCTTCATTGTAGAAAGATAGTGTCGCTATCTGTCATTTAGTTCCCGACAATATCGAATAAAGAAAAACTGCGAAGTTCTTTTAATAAAATGTATTTAGGGAACAAAGTATCTTTAAAATACTAAGATACCAGGAAAATGTATCTAAATATTAAATATAAAATTCAAATATTTAAAAGTATTTCAAATACAAAATGTAAATACGGATTTCGTATCTGTATTTCAGATATTTTTATCTAAGACAACACTGCTATTGAGTGTGTCACCTTGGGGCATTCAGAAGTAATGCCCGGCCAGTGTATCCCATGTCACAAACACATAAAATTGTCTCAAGGGGCCTTTTCGTGTTGGGCTTGTGCCCCCCCGCAAGCCCTCCGAAAGACCGTGAGGATAACACCTTCCGAATACCATACTAGCAAGGCAAGTTAAATAATTTATTACCAGAAAAGAGTAGGTACAATATTAACTTATTCTAGAATCTAGACCACTGCACTAAACAGAGCTTGTATCGCGGCGGCCGGGTAACATATTATACAATATCATGTTTTTACAAACAAACACAAAAAAATTAGTAATAGCAATATGTTATAATTATGTTAAACTTATCTATCTTCTCCTATATATATCTTCTATATACTTATAATAAATCTGTAGAGGTCAATTCTGTACATGAAATATTTTTTCAAAATAACTATCAGGGGTTGATTAGTGATCAATACTGATGCCAAAAATGCAATCAGTAAAATTTTTGTCTGTCTGTCTGTCTGTCCGTCTGTCTGTCTGTCTGTATGTTTGTTATAGAAAAAAGAACTACTGGACGGATTTTAACGAAACCTGGTACTATTATTCTTCATACTCCTGGGCAGGTTATAGTATACTTTTCATCACGCTACAATCAATAGGAGCAGACCAGTGAGGGGAAGTGTTGGGAAAACGGGAGAAATTTTTATCTGTATGTTTGATCACGCATCACGCGAAAACTACTGCATGGAATTGAATGCGGTTTTCAGTAATGTATTATTAGAAGTCTAACGTAAAATTTAGGCACCATTTTATAAAAGTCCGTTATTTATGAAACCCGATAACCACGCGTGCGACGCCGCCGGCACAGCTAGTATAATATACTAAATTAGAACAAAATAAACAAAAAAAAAAATCTAGTGTGTGTGTGTGTGTGTCATCTATTTCATGTTTTACGTAGTTTGTGTAATAAATGGCTCTCTGGCTGCTGCATAGGCAAGTTTCAAGAAGCTACAGTTCAATGAATACTTCATCATCGTCATCAGCCTATTGCAGTCCAATGCTGGCCATAGACTAAAATTTGAAAAAAGGCAAGCGTATGATGTATTAAAATTTATGTTTAGGCACCTATTTATTTTGTCTTGTAAGAAAAAAGTAGGTATTCAAATTACGAATTCCAAGTATTATAATAAAAAAGAGGGTCAAAGGTCTATTTTGAAGCATTCATGTATATTATCGCCTAAGTAACATGAAACATTCAAGTCTTGTCGATACGCAGTTTGTAGTTTTGGTACAAAATTTGCATAAAGAACGCTTCAAGGAGACAAACATTAGGCGTTAGTTTCCAATATTACAATAATAATATAGTATACTCGTACTACTACTACTATACATACCAGTCTACAGAAATATTATATTGAAGTAAGTACTATAAGTATAATATTGTTTTAACCAAGAATATTGTTTTAATATGAATCAGTTAGGTATTATAATTAGGGTTTCGTAGCTGAATGGCAAAAAACGGAACCCTTATTGATTCGTCATGAATTGACCGACAGATTATAGTATAGTAGATCGAATGTGTAATAGAAAGATTATTCAGCCATTTAATTGTATATTGGCGTTTAGTTAACGGCCTCGGCTGTACCTAACTAAATTCTTATAAAGTTAGTTCGTGCAGACAATAATACTTATAATAATACCCAATAGTATCTTGACAAAATATTATTTAGTGGAGTATATAAAAATATTTTTCATTTTCATTATCACTGAAACTGAATGAAGAGATACATGAAAAAGAATCTAATTGCTAATTAGCAGATTTACCTTAACTTATTTTTGATTACAGCTCAAACAAGAGGAACTGAAGGCTGTGGTGAAAATACGAATCCCGAATATATGTCGAGTCAGTTTAAGGCCATTATGTCCATGCTTTAGTCAAATATCACACTGCACCACGGTTTAGCTAAATCTTTTTACGAGCACTGATTCTATCCAACTAAATTAGCTTGATTGCTCCAGATTCTACTATCTAGAGCTAAAGTGTAGCTTTGGATTGAATAAATTATTTGTTGATTAATTAATTAATTAGTTGGTCAAATTAATGATAAAGGTTACTTGGGAATGCTAATATGCAAGAATGTTCTGTGTGATTGACAATAAATCAGATAAAATAAACGGAATGAACACAAATGTAAATTTGGTTCAGAAGGCAGGAGTAGGTACCTACTACCAAATGAGCCACCGGGCCAGTCTATAAAATGACATAATATGGATAATTGCTTGTCTATGCTTCAATAAAACAGTGTTTTTTTGTAAACGAGCTAAAAACCTATTTTCTATTTGTATATGTACCTACTTCTTAGTTGGACATTTGAAAAAAAAATTCTGTAGCAAAGGTTACTTTTACTGGTATGTGTGTTCAATATTAATAAATATAAGTACTTACATTGTTCCTCAAAGGCTTATGACTCACGAAGGAAATATGTAAACATTTAAGAATCTCAGGGGAATTTACAGAATGACATATTACAAGTTTTCCAATACAATTCAGCAAACATATTTTTTTTTCTGCAAAAAAGAAGTGATTGACATTTTGAAAACGTTATTTCTGTCTATTTGGGTATTACCAAATACATAAACAGATTGGAATGTACTTGATTTGTACGTAGGTATGTAGAACCGATCACTGACAAATATCATACATCGAGCTGAAAAATTAATACCGATATTACTGAATTATTTTTTAGTTTTAGAACCTCCAAGAAATGAGCGTATTCCTATTTAAAAGACCGGCAGCAGCCCTAGAAATCGATTAGAGTTGTGGGTGGACTAGACGCCTGTTCGAACGTACGATGATTTGACAGAACACTACTTCCACAAATCACAAATTTGACAGATTTTTTTGCCAGGAAAAACCCTACTCCTACAACATTCTATTTCGACAAGCCATTATTTCGACAGAACACAAATGTGACATCACACATATTCAACAGAACACTGTTCCGACAAAATATCTAACATTTTGTCAATTTGTTTTTACAAAATGTCTAATATTTTGTTTAATCTATCTTCTATCTATATATATAAAAGAACATGTTCTGACTGAACGAGCAACGCCGAGCCGATACCGCTGAAGCCAAAGCGACGGAATTTTGCACGTAGGTTACATTTATGACGTAGGCGCCCGCTAAGAAGGGATTTTTCGAAATTCACCCTCTAAAGGGGTAAAATAGGGGTTGAAAGCTTAGGACTGGCTCGATGGCTCATTTGGTAGTGACCTCTGCCCTCTGAGCCAAGGGTCGTGGGTCATGAACATGTCTGTTTGTATTGGTCTGGGTGTTAACTATGTATAATATGTATTTATTTAGAAAAAAAAAGTATCTAAGTAAGTTTATCAGTTGTCTAGTACCCATAGTACAAGCTTCGGCTTAGTTTGGGACTAGACGGCGCTGTGTGGCCCAGCGTGGCATGTCTTGGGTTATTATTATTAATTAATATGAAACTTTGTTATTTTTTTAATTCCTTCACAAAAATTGGTATTTGGGCTTATAAAATAAAACAAAGAACGACGTGCGAATTTTTTGAAAATTCGCAATTCTAAAGGGTTAAATTGGTGTTGAAATTTCGAATTCGTTCTTTAATTACAAAATAAAAAATGACGTGTTACAGCATTTTTAAATATTTACCACTTAAAGTGGTAAAATAGGGGTTGAAAGTTTGTGTGTGTCACTTTGTTTCTAAACCTTTCACGGCAAAATGGATAAGCAAATTGACGTAATTTTTTTACGTAGATATAGTTGAACACATGGAGAGAGACATAGGCTACTTTTTGTCTCTCTGTAAAACATTTTTGTGACCAACCTACATGAATGCGGGCGAAGCCGCGGGGGCACAGCTATATAGTATCTAATAATATCCAATATTTTGTCTAAAGTTTTGACTACGACTTTTGGCTACGACTTTGCAGAACATTATATCTACCTAATTTATATACAAAAAATGTCGCGACAGAAACGTCGCAATAATCTCAAATCCTAGAAGCGAAGCGAGAGTCGAGGTCGCTAGTAGAAGATAATATATTTTGAATTTGCGTTAGTTAATAGAATAGAATATAATAATTTATTTCAACAATTAATGTCATATAGTTACAATTCATAAGTCCATCCAAATTATTATACTATTACATTATTTCAATATTAAATTAAATTACATTATAAATTATTATTATTACATTAAATAAAATCATTAACACTATTACATTCATTTAGTTTTAATTAATTGTTCATTAGTCAGTACCTGAACCATCGAACAACGGTTCATGTACTGACAGTCAAACCTTGCCGAGAGCGTAGTAAGGATAGTGTTAGGGCTGCCCCGCGTCCTACGCACGAGAGAGGCGCACCGCTTCCGCAGCGTCGCGACGTAAAGAAACAATCGACGCGCCACTCAGCAAACATCCCCGAGGCACTGCAGTACCGAGGCAGCCCCATCAGTATCCTGAACGCATTATTATACTGTACGCGAAGGGCGTTGAACTGCTTCTGCGTACACGACAGCCACAGGCTACAAGTATAAAATGATGTGCAAAATGCTCTAAACAGGGTCACCTTGACGCCGTCCGAACAACGAGCAAACCTGCGAGCGATCATATTAGCCCTAACAGACAACGCCCTCCGCTCCCTTTCCACATCTGCATAGTCCTTCAGGTCAGAGGTAACCAAATGCCCAAGATATTTAAATTGTTTGACATTCTTAAGTAACATGCCGAATGGGCGGTATGGTATCTGGACATTTCCCTCTGGCTCGAAAGACCATCCATTCACTCTTTTTCGCATTATAAAGTAAGCCGTGGTCAAGTGCATAAGCTTCACATATACCTACCAGTTTTCTCAGTCCGCATATTGAGGCGCTCAGCAGCACCATGTCGTCAGCATAACTGATGTTGTTAATGCAAACTCCATCAATATGACAACCAACACGCGTACTGCTGAGCTCCTCAATCAGAGCGTTCATATAGAGCCTCGGTGAGGTTAACCCCCCCTGCCTCACCCCGCACTCCAACTGATAAGGTTCCGACCAGGCATTCGACCAACGAACAAAGTTAACCTGATTTTGATACCAAAACTGAAAGATGTACACCAGTTCCCGAGGTATAGATATGTTCTCTAGCTTTTGCCATAAAACATCATAATTAACGAGGTCGAAGAAGGTTAATGATTCACGATATTACAATTTAACAATTAAATAGACTTCAACGTGAGTGGCATTACTGACACTGTCTTCTGAACAAGGGTCAGCCGATAATGCATACGCACTATGTCCACTGTGAAAGGTTAGTTGTCTTATCGATATATTTTTCAGTTCTGGTGTTCCGCAACCGGTATTTTTAGGGTTCCGTACCTCAAAAGGAAAAAACGGAACCCTTATAGGATCACTTTGTTGTCCGTCTGTCCGTCCGTCCGTCCGTCTGTCAAGACCCTTTTCCTCAGGAACGCGTAGAGGTATGAAGCTGAAATTTATATCAATTACTCAGCTCTACTGTCCCTTGAAGCTGTGAAAAAATCAAACTTCTAAGCCAACGCAATCAAAAGATACAGCCGTTTATGCCGCAAATTTTCGACACTTGCAAGGGAATCAAAACCTACAGGGTGCTTCCCGTGAACTCAGAATCTTGAAATTTGGTACGAAGCAACGTCTTATAGCATAGATAAGGGAAAAATTACGAAAACCATAAATTTTTAGTTACATCACATAATATATTTTTTTTAATAATTTTAAACTTACTACCCATTTCCTCATAAACGCGTAGAGGTATAAAATTGAAATTCATACCAAATACTCAAGTCTATAATACCTTTAAGCTGTAACAAAATCAAACTTCTATGTCAACGCAATCAAAAGAAACAGCAATTTAAGCTGCATATTTTGAAACTCGCAAGTACTCGCAAGGGAATCAAAACCTAAAGGGTACTTCCAGTCGACCTAGAATCTTGAAATTTGGCATGAAGCAACGTTTTATAGCACACATAAAGGAAAAATTCCGAAAACCTTAAATTTTTAGTTACATTACAAAATATATATTTTTTAATAAATATAAACTTATTACTTTTTTCCTCATGAACGCGTAGAGCTATCAAGTTGAAATTCATATCAAATACTTAGATCTAATTGCCTTTAACCCGTGAAAAAAAAAAAACAACAATAAGTCAACGCAAAAACGCAAAACGCAAAAGTACAACCATTGATACCGCATATTTTGAAACTCGCAACTACACGCAAGGGAATTAAAACCTAAAGACCACTTCCTGTTGACATAGAATCTCGAAATTTGGTAAGAAGCTTACAGCACAGGTAACAGAAAAATTCCGAAAAGCTTAAAATTTTAAGTAGTTATACCACCAAAAAAATTGTGATTGTAAACATAATTGTAGTTACAGCAATGACCGCGAGTTATTATACTATGTATGGGGAGGGCAACATTTTTCAAACGGCAAAGACGACCTCACTCATCGTCATACGATAAAGAGATCTTTGTCTTAAATTTATGCTCCTCCATCTTTCCCCATTGTAATGTTATGAATTTCATTTTGCAATAAAAATACCATAGTTATGACTCGATTGTCGTAATGAACGAACTTTGTAAACCTTGCAGGTTTGTACGGAACCCTCGGTGCGCGAGTCCGACTCGCACTTGGCCGGTTTTTTTATAACGGCGTAGCACAGCATCTCTTTAATAGTAATATTGTTTTTTTTTATTGCTGTGGGTGGCAGACGAGCAAGCGGCCCATCTGATGTTAAACGCTTACCGCCGCTCATAGACTCTGCAATGCCAGGGGCACAGCTTAGCCGCTGCCTACCGTGAGGAAAGAGTTATCTTTAGACCACGTTTGAAGAGGACAAGTCGTAGCGATCAGGAAACACCAGGAACAGGTTTACTCTACTTGCTGTCTGTAAGAGATCGCTAGTGGCGACAAGAAGCTTAAATTGTAGGTACTATATCAGTTTGTGAAGTATTTTCCTATATGTTTGTGTTTTATGCAATAAATAATTATCTATCTATCGCAGGCAAATTCTATAATTCGCTCGTATACAAACGGCGTCGGCAGTTTAGAAAGATAAATACGTGTTATAAAATGCCGAAGGCAAATTGTCATCGCATCAACGTCGACTTGGTTTGTGTATTAGGGTGACCATGATAATAGAAATGAAACAGGGTTTTTAATCATTTTATTTAGGTATTTAAGATTCATAATAGAATATTATTAAATTATTGACTACGAAAATAAATTCATCGATTAAATAAGCATGAAATTTAAACCGTAACCGAACAAAACCTGCACTAAATGGTACCGTGTGAGAACATATTCTCCCTAATCTTAGGATCCTCACACATATATAGTAAACTTACCAAGAATTACCTATTAATTAAACAAGACATTCAGTGGTAATAACAAAAATAAATTCAACAAAGTTTCTTTGTTTCTCTTATTCTGCTAAGCTTAAACAAGCGTAAAACCATCAGCGAAACAATTGATTTACAGCGAATCAAAATACAATGCATTTTATTGCAATTTTTTGTTCCACTTTACCAGTTTCCATGGACACCCTAGCGTTTTTACGTGCTGGATAACCTCGAATTTTTTGTTTTTTTTTCCCACGGTGTTTTCGGAGCCCCCTTTGTGATTAGTTAAATTTCAATAGTTTCCTATAATACTAGCCCTTAAAATCTATTTGAAACAGCCGATATTAGACATATTTTTAATATTTTTTTTCTTCAACACTTTCACTGTTGACCGCCATATTGGTTTTGGAGACTAGTAGCGCCAGGGCGCGGTTAAATTTGGTACTAATTGGAACGATATGCCGAGGCAATTTGTAATCGGCTGTAATATCGTAGCTCGGCATATTAGTAAATGAACGACATCTTACATACGGCGTACGGCATTTTATATAACAAATTTGTCTTTGTAAACTGCCGACGCCGTTTGTATACGGGCGAATAATAGAATTTGCCTGCGACATATCTATCACAGAGATCGCGTTTTTCCTGATGGAAAATGTGAGTCACCTAAGGAAACCAATGTTTCCAGCCAGTCATCACAGCCATACTGACTTTACTGACCCTCAATAATCTTAACCTCCGTCTTTAAAGAATCCCATATACTTAATTAAGAAAGTGGAAGCACATGATTGTACAAAGAGTTCCGCTTTTTGATGATACAGCATAGGCAGAAGTTGCCAAACTTATGCGTGACGGAATTTTTATTTTATAATTGTATAAGAGAGGTAGGGCATAGCGAATCTTCGCTCAAATTGAGTCGCTCGTCCGGGGAAGAAACCTTATAGAATACCGCAGCTTAATGACCTCCGGATCGTGTTTCTGCAGGTGGGTAGGATTTTTGGAGCTCGTGGGGTGAGCGCTGCATCGTAAGCCTAAGGTTAGGGTTGAGCCGGCATGGCGGTGGCAACTGACAGGTGACTGACCGGTTACTTGCCCGTTGTCGCAGAGACTTGGGCTCGTCTTTTGCTTTCCATCAGGCTTAGGGAAGCCATTATGTCGTGTTATTATAAAAAAAAATCCTCAGTGAAACTCTCAGCCTTGGTGGTTCTACCCCTATATTTGCAAGGGTGAGGGAGAGCTCCAACCTACACGTGGAAATTTCCACACGACGTGCACCTGCTGTATATGAATAAGAAAATGAAAAAACAAATAGATAGCAAGATAGAGCAAGGGAATTAGACACCATAAGACGTAACCCTTTTATTATTTTTTAAGACTTGCCACGCTGGGCCACACATCGCCATCTAGCCCCAAACTAAGCCGAAGCTTGTACCACTTGTACTACAGTTTAACAAACAGTTTTTTCTTTTAAACTAAATTTAAAAAGATTCCTTCTCGACGAACATCAGTATCTACTGCTTGATTGTTGTGCTGTGCGCTCCCTAAATAATACCTAATGATAGTTTACCTTCTTTTTTTTCTACTGGGCTATACCTTGTATTATGAATTGTATATGTGCTAACCTATTCATTTCGCTTATTTATTTATTTCATTCTATAGTATATTACTTTTTACCTGATCATTTATATGTTATCTCTTTTTTATATAAAATAGCTGTGCTCGCGACTTCGTCCGCGTGGTATAGTTATTTTTTCCCCTTTTTTTACATTTTCCATTATTTCTTCGCTCCTAATAGTTGCAGCGTGATGTTATATAGCCTAAAGCCTTCCTCGATAAATGGTCTATTCAACACAAAATTAAGTATAGATATGTAAACACATTATGTACTCGCATCACTTGTCCATTTATCAATATTCTTCGTCCATGCATGTAGCGCTCCTCTGTATAAGGTGTCACTGAAAACCAGCGTCGCGGTGCGCCGCGCCTCGACATATGCTGAGTGGCAGCATATTTAGATGCATACCTTATTGTCCATGTAATAAGACTTAAGTTACCTTCCTATCAAATTGTAGATATGCTCCAATAAATTTATTTTCATTTCATTTCATTTTATTTTCATTACAACTGATAAACTTACTTAGATACTTTTTTTGTAAATAAATACATATTATACATAGAAAACACACAGACATGTTCATGAACACAAATGTTTTTGATAAGCCATCGAGCCAGTCACAGTAACTGATAGCTTTAGATAGCTGAGAATAGTTGATTTCAATCTGTAAGCTGTGAAATGCTATTATTATTGCTGCTCGGTTCATAATAGGAAACGGATCGGACGGAACGGAGTCATCTGACCGGATATTTATTTAAACTTTATTGCACAAAATGGTACAAAAAACAAACTTAATGCTAGGAGCATTCTCTACCAGTTAACCTTTAGGTCATGCAGAGAGCAAATTTGTGTGCGATGAGTGTATGAACACGGTGAAAGATAACTTAATGGCTAATAAATATATATAAAATAAACTAAGATAATAAATATGCTACTTATTATAATATACGATAAATATTAAATAAATATATACACAAGTATATATAATATAATATATTAATATATACAAATACTTGCAAAACATACACAATAGATAAACTTGACAAGCAATTAAGTGGCATTTTAAACATTAAGCCAAATGATTTAAGAGGTGTTCACGTACTGTCTTTTTGAACAATCTTTATTTTGTTAAGAATTAATTTTACTGTGCAAAGCATTTCACAGCTGAATGGCTTGCACAGTGAAATTTCTAGAGAAGATACTGAAGAGGGACAGAGAGCTGAAAATTATTATTAGAGGAAAGGAGAGATCGGTCATTGATTACAGAGTGAACGAGTATGAGTTTAGTGCAGAAAGGAGGGAAAAGTTGGAAGCGATAAGGGCTCCTCAAATATGCCACCACTCTACGGCTGACCTCCGTCACTTTGGACTGTCCGTCTCTAAATAATACTCGTAGCATTGCTAGTGATTATCATTGAAAACTGAATACATAGACATAGGCCTCTCTAGTTGTTCGCCACCTTATCCAAACACCTGGACGATTTACTCATAATCCGCACGCTGGGCAGGCGGGTTGCCGATCGCAGGGTGTAGCTCCTCGCTCCTGTGACGCTGCTGTCCGTTATTGGCCTGTCGTATTTAGCTACGCCTTCAATTATGATGGTTATACCGCCACTAGTCGGTTGCCAGAGCCTCGTCTGCTATTTAGCACGGATTGAATTCTGTTATTAGACACCGACCCGAAGCCGAGATTGACGCTTTCTCAAAAACATCGCGTATCCATCGCAATTCCACCGTGACTGCAGTGCGGGTAATTATAGTGTTTGTGGTATCGCATGCTGAGTTTGATTCCACACCCGAAGACGCCTGTCTACAGCTCAAGGGCAGGTGCCCTAGCCGCCACATTTGGTCGTAGATCCCAGCGATTCAGACCTGATGTTTTTTAGAACATCGTTAATAGAAATATAAGGTACCTTATGAAGTTATAAGCTACCTATTTGGTTATTTAGACATTTTCGTGTAAAGAAACATCGAACCGATCCTATTGTGTGCAAATCAGTTAATGGGGAAAAAATTAAGGCGACATAGGTATCTTTTTGTACAATTCATTGCGGAGAAAACACGCTTGTCTCCTTAAACATAACTATCCAAGTATCCATATCATGCTAAATTTTCTAAGTAAACTTCAAGATCTTATTTTGAAAGTAGTGATGGTCTAAGATCCCGTTATACAACGACCTTCACCGAGACGTTTATTGGATGAAAATACTTATATGTAATTTAATATGTCAATAAATATAATGCATAATGGGTTGCCGATTAAATTTTGTTCCAGGGTATGATTTGCTGGATGTGGGAAGAACGGGATGGAGAAATGTGGCGCGAATGACAGGAGGCCAACGTTCAGCAGTGGAAGGACCAGGGCTGTTGATTAATGGATTGATTGAATTAATCAGACCGGTGCAATGCAAGTATCGATTTACCTGTTTATACCTGGCTACCCAAGAGTTGTTACCAGAACAGGCTGCATAACGTTTGCATATTCTAGGGGCTTCATACTTTCGATTAGTATTGAATTTATCTAATAATTAAACCGGAGAAATGTTGTTGCATGCTTACCCCATCCATCAAACCATACCCTGGACCAAAATTTGATCGGCAACCCATAAGCATTATATTTATAGACATATTTAATTACATATAAAATAAGTTTCATTCAATAAACTTCTCAGTGAAGGTCGTTGTATAGCGGGATCCTCTACTATGAAGTTATTCTAAAAATTATGAAAAAAATTAACGTGTAATAAGAAAATATTTAAATCTATAGCGCAAAATCTATTGAGGAAATGTGAATTATTCAAATAATTTTTGGGTGACAAATTGGCTATTATCGTAATTAGGTATGTAGTTAGAAAAATTGTAAAGAACATACTTATCGAAAAGGTATTATGTCAGCCTGTACAAGGTCCATGTGTTAAAAATTTTAACGGTCATAATGATTCACATTTTTTTAACTAGCTGTGCCCGCGACTTTGTCTGCGTGGAATAGAGTTTCATCCCTTATTTTGGGGATCCCCTTGGGAGTAGAATATATCATAATCCTTTCTTAGCGGATGCCTACGTCATAACATCTACCTGTATGCCAAATTTCAGCCCGATCCGTTCAGTGGTTTGGGCTGTGCGTTGATAGATCACTATGTCAGTCAGTCCTTTGAGTTATAAGTACTTATATATTTCGATTAATAGTTGATTTACTCTCTCCTATTGGTTGGTCGTTGGTCTATTTTATTTTATACTAAACGGTGCAAATTTTTAAATAATTGGATGAAAACTGTTGAAAAATGATTATGCAAATTTAAAGTAAGTATATACCGAACAGTTTCTGTATTTAACCCGTTAATAGTTAGTTAAGCTAATAACAGAACACTTGTTACATTCTTAACTAAAATTTGTCTCATACAGATTGAGAATTTGCTTCTATTTTATTAGTAGTACCTGTAAATTAAAACGTGATCTAAACTAAGAATAGAATCTTTATAATCTTATTACAAATTTTTAAATCAATCAATTATTTACTCCACTCTATTACATTAAAATATAAGAAAAAATGCGTATATCTTGTACAAAAATAAATGTAGTGGACACTAAATAATATCTATCTATCTAAAAGACTAGAAAATACTTACTGTAGGCCGCAATTTAAGCCGTAAAGTTAAGGGTCACACTCACTAATCACTAAACACAAAATGCGAAGTATTTTTCACAATGTTATTTTCGCGGTATTCGTGAGCTAATACTATTACATTTTCCGGCAGCGGCCGTGTGACGTAGCCGAGCGCTCTGATACGACTACGGGCGGCGAGCCTTCGTCGTCACCGAGATTAATCTGCCTTTTCAGTAGAGCTCGTCAAAATTATATGATTTCCCGCGCGTTTTACCGTCTACAGGAGGAAAAAAAAAGGCAAAAAAGTACTCTGGTCGTCATATTATTTGGTCAATTGAATTGGGATGTGGACACTAGACGCAATAAGTTCCTAAATAGGTACCATTAATTCATTAAAAATATATAATTATGCAAAATTCGTGACGTCACATAAAAATATAATGAAGTCATCATGACAGCTTCTTAAATTGACCTAAATTTGACTTGACCGGCACCTCCGTTTACTTCATGTTCGAATCTAAGCCTTGAGGTCAGTCTATCATAGGTATCGATAGCGAAACTATGCATCTAGATTTAGTGATAAATAAAAATAAAGAGATTATTATTACAGTAGAACAAACTAGTCATAGTTTTTTATATTATTTTTGGAGAAATTTCATTGTATAATGTTTTCAGTAAGTATAATTCCTTATTATACTAACCTTCCTAATAACAATTGAGATTTCTGATATTCATCGGTGTCCTTTTTTCCTAGAGAGGTATGTCAATTGAATTGGGATGTGGACACTAGACGCAATAAGTTCCTAAATAGGTACCATTAATTCATTAAAAATATATAATTATGCAAAATTCGTGACGTCACATAAAAATATAATGAAGTCATCATGACAGCTTCTTAAATTGACCTAAATTTGACTTGACCGGCACCTCCGTTTACTTCATGTTCGAATCTAAGCCTTGAGGTCAGTCTATCATAGGTATCGATAGCGAAACTATGCATCTAGATTTAGTGATAAATAAAAATAAAGAGATTATTATTACAGTAGAACAAACTAGTCATAGTTTTTTATATTATTTTTGGAGAAATTTCATTGTATAATGTTTTCAGTAAGTATAATTCCTTATTATACTAACCTTCCTAATAACAATTGAGATTTCTGATATTCATCGGTGTCCTTTTTTCCTAGAGAGGTATGTGCGAAAATATTGATGATCAAACGAACTTCTTGAAGTGAAGTTCGATCGATATTATATTAGTTGTATCATTCGAAGATATAAATATACACAACGTAGTCCTTTTATCCTACAAGGCATAATCGCACGCTTTTTAGAGAGAATCGATTCTAAATCGATTGAGCTCTCACCTTTTTTTATACTACCTAATGCTACTACTGCTGCCGAGCCGTCATTTCTTTAGAGTAATTTGGAGTTATTAACATCCACATTTTCTATAGTTAAAATAAGTTGAGACGAAAGACTTTTTTGTGTTCATTGTGATTATTACAAAATAATGTTATTATGTTCAAAATATATACATTTTATGTAAAACTAGTGTTTATGTTAAAACATACACCTCGATAGTTACCATCTCTAAACATCTACGTTGTGTATAAGTATTTATATCGAAGAATGATACAACGAAATATAATTGATGATCAAACGAACTTCTTGAAGTGAAGTTCGATCGATATTATACAGGGTGTTTGGTGCATCGTCTGCCAAATTGAAATCAGTGATTGGGCGGGTCCTTGGCTACCTCTTCACGCCCCTTAAAAAAGTCTTAGCCCAACCAATTTTTTTTTTCGGAACTAAAACTAATTTGGGTGAAAATTGACGAAAGTCCACACTTACATTTTATTTTAAAAAAAAACTATTAAGTCTAGCTTGAATTTTCTCTTTAATCTATAAATTGTAATAGTGTACGCTTCTATCGAAACCAAAATCACTCACCTCACATATCTAGTTTTTTTCCAAGATTTTGAGGCTTTCTTCGATAACCTCACCCAACGCGGCGAGAACATCGGGGTCCAGCTCTGGTGCTGCCGCTGCTTTCGAAGTGCTGCTGTAATCGAAGATACGTTTTCGAGGATGTGGATACCATCAATATGGCTAGTGCAGGCAGCGATCACCGTATTCTGAGAGCTCGTTTAGCTATTCGCACAAAACTTGAACGAAGGAGATTGGTAGAAACATCCCGGCCACAGCTAGATGCCAAATTCATGGCCGCTCAGGAAGAACTCTACCAGGAAATACTTCAGAAAAAGTTGTCTGAAAATGAATCATCGGAACTAAACAACGTAGATACCATGAATCGATTGTTGACAATCTCTATCCAGGCAACGGTTAAAGAACTAAGACCTAAAATGACGATATTACGTTCCGGGCCACTGTCGGAAGAGATAAAAACTCTGACTGATAGGCGCAAGGAAATTTTAAAAACGAATGATCAAGACGGAATTTACCAAATTAACTTGCGCATAAAACATCTTATCCGAAAACAGATGAGGCAAAGGAAGCATAATCTGATACTTGAGACTATTAAAAAACATCGAGGTCCTAAAGTCTTTCAGAAACAACTTAAAAGGGGAAATCATCAAATCCATAAATTGGTTACGGAGGACAAGGTAGTCACAACGGACAGAGAGGAGCTTTTAAAGGTAGTAGAAACATTTTACTCCAAGCTATACACGTCCTCAACCCCAGAACCAAATGCCAGCAATCGAGATCCTAGGGCGCCTCTAAGAAAACATCGCACAGAAGATCTTCCCGAGATAAGCCTCTATGAAATAAAACACGCTTTAAAGCAAATGAAGACCGGAAAATCACCAGGAGAGGACAACATCTGCTACGAGTATCTACGTTATGGTGGCCATCCAGTACTTAAGCAACTCCAAGTTATCTTCAATAAAGTGCTCTTCGAAGGTATGGCACCAGACGCGTGGAGAAATGCTGTGGTGATTCTGCTACACAAAAAGGGGGACGTCACGAAATTGGCAAACTACCGCCCAATCTCGCTACTTAGTCACGTGTACAAACTTTTTACCAAGGTGATAACTTTGCGTCTTACCAACAGACTGGATGCAGCTCAACCCGTTGAACAAGCTGGTTTCAGAGGGGGGTTCTCGACTGTAGACCACATCCACACGGTGAGGCAAATAGCGGAGAAATGTACGGAATACAATCAACCCTTAGTAGTGGCATTCATAGACTATGAGAAGGCTTTTGATACGGTCGAACACTGGGCAGTCATACAATCACTACGAAGATGCCAAGTAGACTCCAGATACATAGAGGCTATCAAATCGGTTTACCGTGGTGCGACTCTACAAGTAAAGTTGCATGAACTCACTAAACCGGTTCACGTTAACAGAGGAGTACGACAGGGCGACACTATATCCCCTAAGCTATTTACATCTTGTATGGAAGACATCTTTAGGCTTCTGGATTGGTCCAAAAGGGGCCTCAACATTAACGGGGAACATCTGTCGCACCTTCGTTTTGCTGATGATATCATAGTCTTTGCCGAAAATATGGAGGATCTCAAGGCGATGGTCGAGGAATTGTATGACGTTTCACTGAGCGTGGGCCTGAAAATGAACACTAGCAAAACAAAAGTCATGTGCAACAACAACAGCAGTGCGAGGGGACTGGAAGTGCGTGGTCATGCAATTGGGAAAGTCGACGAATACGTTTACCTGGGCCAAACCATTCGCCTGGATAAAAACAGCCAGGACCTCGAAATAGAGCGACGTACTCGCCTGGGATGGGCTGCCTTCGGCAAACTGGCTGACGTACTTAAGGGCAAGGTGCCGATGAACCTGAAGCGCCAAACATTCGAGCAATGTGTTTTGCCCGTTATGGTGTATGGGGCTGAAACATGGACGCTCACCAGGCAGCACATTAATAAACTCCGAGTAACGCAGCGAGCTATGGAACGGGCGATGCTAGGAATTTCTCTCCGCGATCGAATCAAAAACACTATCATCCGGAGTAGAACAAAACTTAAAGATATCGCCAAGATCATAGCTCAGCGGAAATGGAAGTGGGCGGGCCATATATGCCGTAGACCGGATGGTAGATGGGGTAGGAAAGTGCTCGAATGGAGACCTCGTACTGGACGCCGAAGTGTGGGCAGGCAACCTATGCGTTGGACCGATGACTTGATCGGGATTGCCGGGAGAGACTGGATGAGGAAGACCCAAGACCGCAAGGGATGGAGTGCACTTGAAGAGGCCTACACTCAGCATTGGGTGGCTACAGGCTGAAGAAGAGGAGAAGACATATATACCTACTTAAATAAAAATATATACAACCAGACACGGAACAAACTCAAATGTTAATCACACGCATCCCAGGTGGGGATCGAACCCACGATCCTTGGTTTAGAAGCCAAGGGTAACTACCAATTGAGCCACCCGGGCCAGTCAAATACCGGGACAGTCACAGATTTTCCATTTAATCGAGGAAAGCATCCTTATGTATTCAAATCTTAAAGATAGCACATCTTTCGTTAGCTCTGTATGGAACATTCTTTATTTTGACTTGATCATTTTGTTTGTAAACATAAAATATGTTGCTGAAATAAACAAACAAGCTTGGGGTCCTGACATGGGGTCACAGCACTCATATCAACTCGGAAAACCGTATCGTCTTTCACCGTCTTTTGTCCCGAGGCGAATCGATTGCTCTACGAGTCCGACCAGTGTCAGACTCAGTTTGAAGAGAGGTAGGGCATAGCGAATCTTCGCTCGAATTGAGCCGCCCGTCCGGGGAAGGACCTCCACCCTATAGAATACCGCAGTCAAATGACCTCTGGGTCGTGTTTCTGCCGGTGAGTAGGGTTTCTGGAGCTCGTGGGGGGTTAGGGTTGGGCCGGCATGGCGGTGGCAACTGACAGGTAACTGACCAGTTACTTGCCCGTTGTCACAGCGACTTGGGCTTCTCTTTCGCTTTCCATCAGGCGTAGGAAGGCCATTATGTCGAGCCACTATAAAAAAAAAAGTGTGTTATATGTACGAGTTTGAGCCGTGGTAGCCTAGTGGTAAGATCGTCGCTTCACACACGTGAGGTCGTCGGTTCGAATCCGCGCGGGGCACGCACCTCTGGATTTGCAAAAATCTATGTGCGGAATTATACCACTAGCTTAGCGGTGAAGGAAAACATCGTGAGGAAACCTGCACATCCAGTTTAATTCTGAATGTGTAACCATGATCCAAATTTGTCTGGTTCCCCTTTCTGAGGGTTACGAAGGTCAGATGGCAGTCGCTTCAATGTAATAACCAGACTCGCTAAATCTAGGATCATGGTCAAAGCGGACCCTGGGCCTAGAGGCACAAACCGGGACAACGCTAAGGGGATGATGATGATGTACGAGTATGTAGCGAATTCCAAAGAATACTAAACGGATCGGATCAAGTTTGATGTTGATGTCATGATGTTGATGACGCGTACTAAGCTTCCGTTAGGTAGCCGTTTATATAGGATTATAAATAACCAAGACATGCCACGCTGGGCCACACATCGCCATCTAGCCCCAAACTAAGCCGAAGCTTGTACTATGAGTACTAGACAACTGATAAACTACTGAAATACTTTTTTTTTGTAAATAAATACATATTATACATAGAAAACACCCAGACCAATACAAACAGACATATTCATGAACACAAATGTTTGCACTGTGCGGGAATCGAACCCACGACCCTTGGTTCAGTAGGCAGAGGTCACTACCAAATGAGCCATCGAGCCAGGATTAAAAAGATTTTTAACCAACTTCAAAAAAAGGAGGAGGTTCTCAATTCGACTCAATTTTTTTTTGTTGTTGGGATCCAAGAGAAACTGAGGGCAACCACCGAAAGTTGTATGCTTTTTGTTACGTAATCATATCTTTATTAGGTATATGCTTCGGCTTCGGGGTGTCAACATCTGGTGCCGATGATGAAGCCACAGAACTCCTTAATGGTTAAGAGTTAGGAGACAGTACTGCCATTGGTCGATGGAAACTAGATTAGTAGTATGTACTTATGCAGGGCTAACGTGATGCTTGTATGAGTAAGTGTTACTCCTGAGATGGTTACGATAGGCTTCTGAGGTAATCCAGATATCGAGGGAAATTCTAGTAAAAATCTCAGTGAAATCTAGACAAAATCCTCAAAAATAATAAGTACGCTTAAACTACTTAAATACACTTATTTATATGTACCTATTAACTCCTGAGGTGGTCGGAATACGCATATTTTTGCAATAGTCGTCTTTTCATTTCTCGTAATGCCTTTTCATCATGTGGTCTGGTAAATAATTTGCTTGATTTTAGATCGCAAAGAACAATACCGTATAGTCTTCACTTGACTTAAAACTGAAACATTATACCTACTTGACATTAATCAAAAAAAAATCTTTCCTTAGTAAAACTCTTAAGTAAATGAACTAGCTTTTATTTAAGTTCACAACACTAAAAATCGTGAAATAAAATGACTTTTTATATAAAATTTAACCGCAAAAAAAATCACAAACGGCCAAAATTTTAACCAGACAAAAACTGTACCTGCAAAACTTAAAAGCGATACATAACGTAACTAATTATCTACCTACTTATTATTATATTATATGTATGACTATAATTATTTAAATACTAGCTGCGCCCCGCGGTGTTACCCGCGGTTTCTAGTAGCAATTATTCGATTTTTTCTCACCGTAAAAACCAACTTACTACCTAACTTTAATGAACATTTAAAAAAAAATTTGGCCACATTGGTCCAGGCGTTATTGAGTTATGCGCTTACCAACACATTTAGCGATTTATTTTTATACTTATTATAGATTTACAAAATTATCACGTATTTTTAAAGTCGGTGCCAGCCAAACAAATAAAAGGATTATGCCGTGTGGATTTGCCGGCCGCCCCCGTCTCATACAACACAACAGTGTCTACGTTACCTAGCCTGGCTCCGACTCTAAAAATAAGTGATAATTTTAAATATTTAAATAATTATACGAGTAGTCATACATATAATAATATGTATTAAGTAGATAAATAATTAGTAACGTTATTTATCGCTTTTTTGAAGTCGGTTTAATTTTTTTTAAAGTCACTTTTTTCATAGATTTATCGATGATATGACTTGAATTTGATTTGTTTTTAATGACGACATGTACCAAAATATTGACATTAGTACCTAATTTAATATAGTGACATTTGAACTCAATTTTACATTGTACTAATCTCATTTCAATCTACAGACAATGTGAATTTGTAAGCGTTTTGGATCAATCTGTAAGCTACAAGTGCTTAATAAATAATGATATAAATAAGATTATTTAGTTTTGTTTTGTCTAGAACTTACAAATTCAATCCGGTTCAGTCGTGTACCCACAACATCTGCTTGCGAGTGTTTGAAGAAGTGCTTTTGCTAGGATATTTATTATTTGAACCCGTGTAACCCTTTACAGGTTATTCACATTTCGTGTTGTGATTTCTGAGGAGGATTTCATATTTTGTTGCATAAAAAGTGAAGTATTTCAATTGTACATATACAATTATACATTAATGTTCCTTGAATAGAAACCGTATGTCTTACGAAATGTTATGATAATAGGTATCTGTATAGTGATGGAAATATGGTTAAAAGGTTTTTCCTTTTGGAGTAAGAGTAAAGCTGCGGCTCCACCGAGGCGGAGCGGAGACGAGCTCCATGTGGATTTCAAATTATATGATTCGTGAATCACGGCACAGCTCGTGATGTGGATTTAAAGCCGTGCGATCGGTGAATGGCCCTTAAAAACCAATTGTTATAGGCTCCGAAACTAATGGGGCCCTACTATAACACGATACTATAATCGAAAACGATCGTTTGATGGACGGATCGCGTATTTTTGCACAATAAATCCTTTCCATTTGTTCCTGCCGTGTTCGTATATACGAACTAAAATCCGTCAAATTCGATTTTAATTAATTTAATTCATATGTATATTTAGATAGCAATAGGCATGATGACAAATATCTAGATAGCAACAGGCATGATGACAAATGTTTGTTTTGGTTGATATTGATACATTACCGAATTATAGAACTAGTGTGGTTTGTATTGTATAAAATATCCCGGAGGTATTTCACTTTCTGGCCACTATCAAATGACATAGAATATCAAACAAAGTCGCTTGTGTAACTATATTGTACATCTTCACTAAAAAGGCCATTTGAACTGGCTCCTTACTAAATCTGTAAGTATCCATACAGGATCTATATCCTACTAAGGACAGTAGTAAGTAACTATTCCTTAGTACTGTAAAGACGTCAGTATGTTATGTTATTGTCATGTGCATTCCCATTGAGGGCCCACATACAATTTTGAGCTTTTGAAGGTCAACCGTTAGTAAATGTGCTCAAACAATTGTCAATTCAACCATTCATTTGTAAATCTTACGACGACGATATCAGAGGCCAAGACTCACTTTGAGTCGCTGTGCCACTGTAGTAAGTCTATCACAGTAGGTTGGTATGTTGATTCGATCGGAAGAACGATTTTGTTAGGAAAAATTTTGCATTCCACGTCTATTCAGCTTTCTTTGCGAACAAGTAGGTACAAAATGAGGGCAAGTGTTTTATTCATGTTAGTGCTATAAATAGACTTCAGCACTGCTGCATAAGGATGGTCCTCGATTCCATTTTGACATGCAAGAACCTGCATAGTTTCTGCTCAGATTTGATTTATTATTGCGAAATCATGGTGCGCGCACGGTTTAAGATTTTAGTTACAGAGTAATGAACCATACTAAACTTTTGAACTAGATCTTTCCTAATATTACCTACTGTAATTGGTATTAAATTAATTAGCCTATACATTTTAACTCCTCCTATTACGGGTGTCTGGAGGGTGTATGTTCTTGTTGTGTGCAATAAAGTGTATCTATAGGTAGAACAGTTTTGCTCTCTTGATTGCACTTGATTTCTCAAAATTAATTACGTATATAATAATAAACAATAAATTAAGTAGTGAAGATTTTATTTTTATTTTAAACACACATAAAGTAACACATAGTAACAGCCAACATTGTAAATGACACATTAAAAATATCTTGTTCAAAATGGATTTGTACTTTAAATAAAATTAGTGAATTAACAAATTTTAAGCTTAATAAAAATTACCGTATAAAATAATTAACTATAGACACAATCTTAGAAGATATAATAATATTAGAAAATATGCTTAGGATATAATTTATTAAGAAAAACTCATTCATAAGGTACGTCTGATATCGTAAATCAAGCAAGTAAAAAAATTTCCGGGATTCCTTCCTACTTTAAAATCTCAAGAAAAACGTTGTTATGACTGGATCTATTTTTTTATTATTATCCAGAAATCCATAAGACACCGGAGTGGTGAGACTTGTCTTGTATCACGTGACAATGGGATAAAATAAGATGAAATGGCGTCAACCTCTCATTTTTAACAGTCGCAAAGGTTCACATGACGACACATTAAGGTAAATGACTCCGTTGAAAGCAGACATTTCGCGTTATGCCCCCTGGCAGGACCACTTTATCATTAGAAAATATAATTAGATACCTAGGGAAAATATCTTTAAAAGTTAGTACCACCATAAAAAAAATCTATATCAATTGATATAGATAGAAAAAAATGTACATCTTGTTTTTCGTCGTAACATTAATATAAAGGGCTTTTGCTGTGGTGCTTCTTTTTGGCATCAGAGCCCTATTGCATTTAGGTTAACGATGAAATTATTAATTAAGATTTTATAAGTGATACTATAATATTATAGACATCGTATAGTATTGTAGAAGTGGTTCGGCTAGGGAGCATGACACGACATTTCGATTGATATTTCTACGCTTAGATGAACACACATTACTGGCCCCAATAATCTAGAAGAGCAAATATTCTATCCAAATTTTTTTAATATATTATGTACTCGTATCAAACACAGCCTGTGTGGAATTCAAATCTCACCCTTGAAATGTAATTTGATATTTATTTATTATTTTATAAATTTCGAAAATATGTACCAAAGTACTAGAATAATAATAATAAATAATATACATACTAAGATATGAACACAATGTTCATGACACGAATTTATGTAGGAAGGACATAATAATAAATGTCATTATTACGATACTTCGATAAAACAAGTCATTTTTACATTAATCTGAAAATTTTCATATTTTTCATAGTGTTATTTTTAGTCCGTAAAATTACATAACTAAAAAATCTAATATCAACAAGAAGAAAAAGAAAAATAAAATTATGGAAGACAAAAATGTGGATAAAACCTACTTAGTTTTAAAAACCAGGATTTATTAAACAAATGCATTCCATGTCAAACACGTTTGGTGTCAATAGAAACGAGTTTTGCAATTATTCCTACCACCACAATAACAACCTTAACACGATTTTATTTAATTTTGAACCATTTACAAAACACTCTTATTATAATATTAAATCGAAATGTGTATACATAAAAATCAATCGCTGAAATCTACATATGAATACCTACGCACGTCCGAACTAATGCACTAAATAGGTTTTTTCTGTATTCGTTGTTATTGTAGCCTTGTATAAAGAAAATACGGAGAAAATAATTGAAAAAAAAAAACACTAAACATTATAGTGACAGGAACATGAACATGAATGAGTACGGGAACGGGAATGAAACCTGGGACCTGGGACTCGAAAACGATCGTTCATTGATCGGATTGCGTATTTTTGCACAATAAATCCCTCCCGTTCGTCCTTCCCGTGTTCGCGATCCGTTCAACGAACGATTGTTTTCCTCCTTTTATCGTCGATTCGCCGGACCAACTACTATAATTTTAAAAATAAAATGTGAATGAAGTATCTACCTACATGAAAGATTATAATAAAACAAGTGATTGAATATATATAATATATTATATATATTATATAATATATATAATAGCTCAACGGATTAGTAAGCTGAAGTGGCAGTGGGCTGGCCATATTAGCCGCAGAACCGATAACCGTTGGGGTAAAGAGTTCTGGAGTGGAGACCGCGTCTCGGCAAACGTAATGTAGGACGCCCTCAGGCCAGGTGGAGTGACGATTTGCGCAGGACGGCTGGCAAGTGCTGGATGCGAGAGGCCCAAAATCGATCAAGGTGGCGAACATTAGGAGAGGCCTATGTCCAGCAGTGGACTGACACAGGCTGATGATGATGATGAACTGATTGAATATCTTCTTTTGTTACTAATTTAAGTAAAATGTTAGTCATAAAAATGTTTATCACTTTCCATTATAATGTTTGGTTTACTACCTAGATAAAAAAAACATAAATTATCGTTTTTACAACAGATGTCCATAAGGAGTATGTCTTTCTTTAATGTATCACATGAGCCTCACATTACAAAATAAATATAAAAAGTTAAAGATAAATAAACTTGCCATTTTTGCATAAATTGCAAATTGCAGGGGCACTTACACAGTGAGTTTGCGATGGCTATTGACTGTGTTATGTAAAATTATTTGTTCGTGATCATTTATTTTTTATTTTTTTTATTTATTTATTTATGATCAACACATGATCGTCAAGGGTATCTCTCTGAATGATCATCTATCTGAATTGGATATTATTTATAAATACCTTTAATGGGAGAAAATAACTTTTTGAATTACGTTACCGTGAACTGAACGAAGTGGTAGTTGAATAACTTTTAATGCTATTAATCTATCACAGAAAAAAGTATAGAGAAAGTGTGCGTGGAGTTTGTCATAAGTATAATACTATTAATATTGTTTAGTAGATAACTTTTTCACTTGTTTTCTTGCGGGATTCCTTGACTCTGCTAGTGTTTATTATTTAAAAAGTAACTCTAATAAAATCACTTTCTCTAGCTTTTGCATATTTTTTTTTGATTTTGTCTGTGTGGTAATCGTCACTCTGGTTCAGTCCTAAGTATAAACGGCGACACATCAACCCTTAGGTATTTGTCTAATTTCCCCATAAAAATGTCAACTAAATGTCGAATGCACAGAATGGGGACATCATCACTTCAACATCATCAGTGGGCGTGGCCTAATTAGTCTGCTATAGTTGCTATCGTTCGGATGTGAACACGTGATTGATGACGTGATTTGGTTACTTGAACATAGCCGTTTCGGGAATCTCGTTCCATAAGGCGATGAGAACCATTATTTTGTGCTGTGGGATATTTATAGTATAGTCATTTTCGACTGGTGTAAATATAAAAAATACTCTCTATAGACCACAATATTTTTTTTTATTAAGGAGTATACATTTTCGTATGAAGCCATAATACAGTCAAAAGCAAAAGTCAGGAATTATTCGTTCGGAATGGAACAAAACCTACATAATTAATCGTACCATCTATCGCTGTTGACAGTATCTTAGAGTAGTTACAAACTATTGTAATAGCCAGTGAGATACTAAAGACATACTGTATTAAATAGTTAAAAACATATTCTAAAACGCATGTAATGTACAACCTAGGAATGTTTGTATTCCTCAGGACTGGGGTCGGGTTCCTCATACTCGCCAAATGTTCCGTCTCCACTTTTCTTTGCTCTGTTGATTATCATGGAACTTGTGGCTGCCTTTACTGAAAATGACAATCAGTTTTATCGTTAATAATATTATCGCTTTGCGTAAGTAGTAAAAGAAACTAGCACATAATTGCGCTGACGCGGTTTAATATACCCACTTGCCAGTAGGTACAATAATGTTTAAATGCACCAAACCTTGGCCCCTGCCACCAAAATCGAAAACGATCGTTCGTTGAACGGATCGCGTACTTTTGCACCATAAATCCCTCCCATTTGTCCCTCCTGTATTCGAACATACGAACTAAAATTCGTCAAAGTCGATTTTCATTAATTGAATTCATAGTAGCTGTGCCAGCGGCGTCGCACGCTTGGATATCGGATTTCAGTAATAACAGACTTCCATAAAATGGGGCCTAAATTTTAAGTTAGACCTTTAACAATACATTGGTGAAAACCGCATTCAATTCCATGCAGTAGTTTTTGCGTGAAGCGCGTTCAAACATACAGATAAAAAATTCTCCCGTTTTCCCAACGCTTCCCTATACTGCTCGGCTCCTATTGATTGTAGCGTGACGAAAAGTATACAAAAACCTGCCTAGGAGTGTGAAAAACTTATTGTACCAAGTTTCGTTAAAATCCGTCGAGTAATTTTTGTTTCTATAACGAACATACAGACAGACAGACAAAAATTTAACTGATTTCATTTTTGACATCAGTATCAATCACTAATCACCCCTTGATAATTATTTTGAAAATATATTTAATGTACAGAATTGACCTCTCTACAGATTAATTTTAAGTATAGATAGATAGATATAGATATTTGAACACGAGAGGGACAAATGGGAGGGATTTATGGAGCAAAAGTACGCGATCGTTCAACGAACGATCGTTATCGATTTTGGTGGTACCTACTATGACCCTATGTACCCTTGTACGAGTACCTACTATGAGAGCCAAATGACGCTTGCGCTCCGGTTAGCGGCCTCGAGGAAGACGACGACACGTGCTTTCAGGCACAGTGGTGCAAGGTGCAGGGAGGACACCACACCGTCC
Source organism: Conogethes punctiferalis (assembly GCA_031163375.1). NCBI lineage: Eukaryota > Metazoa > Arthropoda > Insecta > Lepidoptera > Crambidae > Conogethes > Conogethes punctiferalis. Next base: position 19,200,167 of record CM062077.1, on the reverse strand, counting down.
TCCCGAGGTGTGCCGTTCACGCTGGGCGAAAGGCAAGCAATACGTAAAGCGCAAACAGGATATTTTCCATTTAGTTCTTTGGTTTTTAGAAGATGATGATAATAATGAAGAAATAAAGAGACTTCATGTAGAAAACATAGAAACTAAACAAAGAGAAGTAATGACAATCAAAACACGAGGTCTCAAGTTCTCATCAATACAAATTAAGTAAGTGATCACTGCTGCCTTAGTCACTGCCACTCCAGGGGAGTCATAGAAGCGTTGCCGTTTTTGAAGATCCATAAGTCGTATCCAATCGGAATAGTCGCAGCTGGAAGCTGATTCCAAAGAACCGTGGCAAGTGGCAGAAAATTGCGCACAAAACGTATTGTGGAGAACTTCCATCCAACTGTCAAGTTAATCAATACCACAGATTACCCCCAATAGATACCGCATGTTCGGCATTTTGCTTTGAGTTTCGCGAGTCAATTTCAGGTGGTATGGAAGGGTGTGCGGGGGACGTAACTCATTTCTCAAGTGATGTACATTTGTATTGTGCAATGTCGATAATTTTATCGAAAAATTACCAATCAGGTATATTAGACTAGATTATGTCTGTATCACCTTTTCAGTATTTTGTGCAATACTGGATATTTATCTATGTATGTATATAAATATATGTTTATATATGTCACCGGAAAATAGCAAGAATCGTAAGTTGATCAATTTCCTAGGTAGTTGATTATCTTTCGGAATATAACAAACGGTAGTGGAAATGTATTATTTAACGCAATGGATTTCAGTTAGTTAATCAACTTACGGTAGCCTGACAGTCATTTAATAATTTACGATTTTGACACAAGTAAAATCGTCCTCAAATGGGCCAATCGTTGCTCAATGTACTATTTAACGGTGCACTATTACCCGTAACTTAATACACTGTTCCCTGATTGGTTGCCGGGATAACGCCACGTGAGCCATTGAACCAATCAACGTTCACCTCACCTTCGTCGGATGATTTTACGGCAAGATCCCGTAAAATGATCAATTTACTAAAATACATACGTTAAATAATACATTTCAACTGCCGTTTTGACATTATAAGTATATTCAAATGAGTATAGTTATAAATATGGCTAGGTGAAGTAATCACAGCAGTTTTCATATACTCGTCTTCTATCCTTCATACATTGAAAACTATCCTATGTAAATGTCTCTAACAGCAGGGTGCGGCATTTGTCCATTTTAATGTTCTCTCAGGACACTTTGGAAATCTAAAGTAGAAACACTAAAAATTTTCTCATCTTGCATTATCGATATACTTGAAAGTAATACATTGTAACACTATTGTCAAACGTGTCTATGCTAGAAAGGGATAAAAATAGTGAAATTGCTAATGAAAGAAAGGGATCATGAAAAAAGACATCAACGCGAGCTAACATCTGTCAAATATTTTCCATCGTAACTTGAGCTCCGGCGCCAAGGAGTTCAATACTAAGATTCATATGTTTATGTTCTACAAACTATTAAAAGTGTCTCCGATACACACGGGTCTGACTTCTGGTCAGTACTGACCGTGGTACTGACGCACTTTAAGCGCATGCGTATTTCGCGCCTGCATTGCATTGATGTATTACCTCTCGCGCGATATCTTAAGTGCGGTATCTATTGGAGATATCTGTGATCAATACTAAGAAATAAACTCAGTTGACTTAACATTTTAAAAGCTTAGCCCCCGTCTGTTGTTTCTTAAGTGAATTTTTGTGAAAAGTCAATACCAATCCTAATTCCGATTAATCGAGACGGTCAAATTACAAATTCAATAAGAAATTAAACATTATTTAGGTCTCTACCGTGGATTTCTTTGCCGGATCCTTTGTTTCCAGGACATTATAATCTTCCGGTGTTCAAAGCAAGACTGTAAACTGTTGCAACGTGTCCGCTCCGTCGTTGTAGGTGTTGATATCACTTAACATTGTGCGATTAGCGGCCAAGAGCAACCCATTTTTTTATTAAGCTTACCTCATTCCACTGCTGGGCAAAGACTTCAGCTAAGTCCCTTCGCGATCTATTTAATTAGGCTCATATTTGCCAATTTTGTACGAATCCATTAAGATTGTCTCAACACCTCGTTTCTTGGGCATTCTTTTAGACTTTGGTCCACCTTTTGGTGTCCATTCGATAAAGTGCATTAAAAAACTTTTCATCATCATCAGCCTATTGCAGTCCACTGTTGGACATAGGCCTCTCCAGTTGTTCGCCACTTAGGGCAAACATCTGGAGGATATACCCATAACCGCCACGCTGGGCAGGCGGGTTGGCGATCGCAGGGCGTAGCTTCTCGCTCCGGTGACGCTGCTGCCCGTCATTAGTTTGTGGTATTTAGCTACGCCTTCAATTGTGATGGTTATACCGCCACCAATCGGTTGCCAGCGCCTCGTTTGCTATTCGGCAGGGTGCACCACGTGTAGGTGAGGTTGGCTTGGAGTGAAGATGATAGGCCGCTCCCTTACATCTCGCAAAAAAACTTTTACGTTTATGGAATAATAATAGGGAGGTACTTACGGTTATAAGCCCAGCCAATCTTAGCGAAAGTGTCAATGAAGTTTGTGGATATGTTGAGCCGGCCCAGCTCGGAGGTGCGGTAGTCCCACGGGAACACGTGGTGGTAGTTGTGCCACCCCTCCCCAAGCGCCGCCAAACTAACGCCACTGTTCTCCACAGATTTGATGAACCTGTAATTGAGAACAACTTTACGATATCTCATATACATTGATTTTTCCGTGCCGTGACGGATAAAAACAAAAATATGAATGTGTGGGTGTCGTGAGACTCTCTCTCTTTGTATTGAGAGCCTAGGCCTACCTATGATTTCAGCTTCTCAGTCGGTGGTAGTATTTTTAACTGCTTGGCTGACGACAACAGTACACTCATTAGGGCCGAGGTTCAATGCTGAGTCCCTTTTACATTGGACGTCATAGCCCCGCGTCCGCTCTATTCGATATCCTTGTTGTTTATGTAATTTGTATGTCCAAATTGAAATGTTAATGTCATGACGTACAAGGAGTTGAAGGCGTTGGCGGAGTCCAGGGAGGAGTGGAAGTTGCTCCACCGACAAGAGCAAAGCTCTTAAATTTAGTAGTAGTAGTCGTAAATTGAAATGTATTTATGGGTCTAATTATTGCTATTGAGTTGTTACGTCCAAGAGTTCTTGTTTTTATTTTTAACCGAATTCAAAAGAAAGGAGGAGGTTCTCAATTCGACTGAATATTCTTTATTTTATGTTGTACTAGCTGTGCCAGCAGCGTCGCACGCGTAAATTTCGGGTTACAAAAATAACGGACTTCCATAAAATGGTGCCTAAATTTTAAATTAGACCTCTAGCAATGCATTGGTGAAAACCGCATTCAATTCCATGCAGTAGTTTTTGCGTGATACGCGTTCAAACATACAGATAAAAATCTCCCATTTTCCCATCACTTCCCTTTAGTGCTCTGCTTCTATTGATTGTAGCGTGATGAAAAGTATACTATAATAACCTGCCCAGGAGTATGAAGAATTGTACCAAGTTTCGTTAAAATCCGTTGAGTAGTTTTTGTTTCTATAACGAACATAATAGTCAGACATTTTTGGCATCAGTATTGATCACTTATCACCCCCTGATAGTTATTTTGAAAATATACTTCATGTATAGAATTGACCTTTCTACAGATTTATTTTAAGTATAAATATATGTTTGTTACCACATTATATCATCGAGAATTGTAACCAATTTGGAAATTTCTTTTTATGTTCGAAAGGGTGTACTTCCTAGTCAATTGTAGTAAAGGTTACAATGGGACCACCTTTACTACAATTGACTTCTTCATGAATCAGTTTTAACTCAAAGTTGCAAATTTTGGCTTATAATTCTTTATAGGTATGCTTACCTATCATAAGGTTTGTTCCCCCAAAGATGCGCAAAGCTGTTGACACAGAATGCAATGTTGAGTGTGATGGTGAATCGTAGTACGAAGCTGATTGTGAAGCTATTCACCAGGGTTTCACTCCAAAAGTGCCACGGTATCCACACGGGCAGGAAAATGTTTAATAACGCGAAGAGTGGAATGAAAAATCTGGAACAAAAATATTTTTGTTGTAATTGTTGTAATAGTCCAGTCCGATCACACTGGCGCTTTTTCTTCAATCGCGATCGAATGTCGGTTACAGACGTTCTCGGACGGTCAATGAGGCAAATCAAAGGGATAACCAAAAGACAAAAGTCCTGCGATCAACGACTCCGAGGAAGACGACTCGGTCTTCGGATACACGTGGTCAGTTCAGATGGCACATCCCGAACCTTCTCAGATGAGCGCTCGTAGGTCAACGTCAGGTTGGGTGGTTATTCTCCATTTTTGGGAGGAGTGAGTCCCACATAACCGAGGTGACTCGTACCTAGGGCCCTGGTGTACGCGTCAAGGCATTCCTAACGTTTTCTTTTTTTTTTTGTATTCAATATGGGTTTGCGCTTTACTGCCCTTTCATCTGATGGTAAGCGATATTACAGTCTACAATGAAGCGCGCTCACCCATCAAAACCTGGGTCATTCTCGAATTAAGCATCGGAAGATTGTACGTCTCGGGGAACAAGGAGCCTACTATGGAACTCTTTGATAAGAGTTCCATAGTTTGGCCGTTTGTACTATGAAAGTAGAGGCGAAACGCTCTGTGCGAATCTTTGGAACTTGCACCATATACCGGTGCCTATTCGTCGTATCCCTGCTCGTTTGACGTAAAAATGGTATGGTAACCAATAGGCTCGGGATCGGAGTCATGGCACCGTAATCTTTCATCTTACATAAGTCCTTTCTAGGCATGCTTGTCTCGAGAATTACCTGTGTTCCTACACAGTTAATTCCCGGTCACCACGGTTACGCTCGGGTTAAGAGGAAAGCGATGACACGTCGTGCCTTGAGGCAATTTATTATTTGGCACTGCATTCATCGCTGATTTTCAGCGTAGGAGAACTAAGGCCAGATGGAGTGACGATTTGCGCAGGACGGCTGGCAAGTGCTGGATGCGAGAAGCCCTGGATCGATCAAATTGTATTTAATAGGTATATCTTGATTACTTTTCTATACTGTACTACTCGTAATAACACGAAACTATGAGAGGTAGGGCATAGAGAATCGTAGCTCGAATTGAGCTGCCCTGAGCTGGGGATCCTTCACCCTACAGAATACGGCAGCCAAATGACCTCCGGGTCGTGTTTCTGCCGGTGAGTAGGGTCTCCAGAGCTCGTGGGGTGAGTGCAGCATCAGCAGCCGGGGTTAGTCATCATCATCATCAGCCTATTGCGGTCTACTGCTGGACATAGGCCTCTCTAGTTGTTCGCCACTTAGGGCAATCTAGAAAAAAACATCTAGAGGATATACCCATAATCACCACGCTGGGCATGCGGACTGGCGATTGAAGGGCGTAGCTTCTCGCTTCGGTGACGTTGCTGCCCGTCATCTGTCTGTGGTATTTAGCTACGCTTACAATTGTTATGGTTATACCGCCACCAGTCGGTTGCCAGCGCCCGGCAAGATGCACGACGGGCAGGTGAGGTTGGCTTGGAGCGAAAAGATGATAGGCCGCTCCCTTACACCCCAGTTTAGTTTAGGTGTTAGTGTTAGACCAGGAATTGTGGTGGCAACTGGCAAGTAACTGACCGTTACTTGCCCGTTGTCACACCGACTTGGGCTTCTCTTTCGCTTTCCATCAGGCGTAAGGAAGCCATTATGTCGTGCTACTATTAAAAAAAAAGAAACACATCGCAAAGATGATTATGACTAGCAAATAAACTTACAGTTTTTGGAGTCTAACGACAGGATCAGCCATGAGGTCCTGAGCGGTCTCGCGCAGGGCGACCCTGCGGTTCTCCACGGCGGGGTGCGGCGTGAGGACCAGCCAGCCGACGTGCGCGAACCAGAACCCGCGCCGGATGTCGTGAGGGTCGGCGCACGTCTCGGAGTACTTGTGGTGCACGCGGTGGTCCAGCGCCCATGTGTAGATGTCCCTCTGCGAAAGGCAACAGTTGACTATGTGAAAGAGGGCGTTTACAGTATAAGCGTTGTGGCCGTAGCGGTCCGCGAAACACCGGCCATTGAGAAAATTAGGCAATTATAATAGGCATGTCCTTGGTAACAAAAAAAAAGGTAAGTTAACCTTTTGAACGCCACTGACATTAGTCAGTTAATGTCTTATAAAATAAATAAATCATTATTATTAAATAAATTATTACTATTTAATAATAATTCTAAATTATTTTGTAAGACATTTTGTAATGCATCTTAGAATTATTTATCACTGAGGTAGCTTTGCTTCCTAAGATAGGGAAAAACCGTGTGTTTTAGGTTAAGCTGTCTCTCTATTACGGATGGGTGACACATTTTCTTAATCAAGGACTGATTTTGTATTGTGTCTCATTACTCGGCAGTCAAATGCTCTTGACTAGAATAACCGCACGAGCTGTAGGTAGGTACATTTCTTTAGAAACAAACTTAGGCACCCACCACATTTTCTTACTGCGAGTAGATTGAGAAACCTTTTAAATTAGGTCTAATAAAGCACTTGATAGTCTTTTCATTAGCAAAACATTGTCTTTTCGTTATGTGTTCGTATTGACGGCAACTATATTAATTTAAAATAGTCACAGTGTGATATTATGTCTAAAGTAAGACTAATAAATAGGGTCCGTTTTACGTACGCGTACGACCAATTAGTGGCGACTACGTAGTAATAAATTAAAATATTAATTTCGGACCACAATAAAAAATTTACCACTAAATATTCTACATACGAGTAGACCATCAAGTTCTAGACACAATATAAATAATGGCTTAACTAGTTTATTTATATATTCAACTAAAACTACGCTACCTTCACAGGAATACTTAGCTTAGGCCTAGTTAAAGGAATGACGTCAAAAAAACTTATACTTATATATAATATATAGCCTTTTGTCATTTCTTTCTTTTTAAATGTATAGAATTTTGCGTTACAGCGAAAGTCCGCATAGTAAGTGATCAAATTTATTACATGTTATATTAATCCATACTAATATTATAAATGCGAAAGTAACTCTGTCTGTCTGTCTGTCTGTCTGTTACGCTTTCACGCTTAAACCTCTCAACCGATTTTGATGAAATTTGGCACAGACAATCTTTAGACCATGAGGAAGGACATAGGCTACATTTTTTTTGCGAAAAAGGGGATGAAGGGGTGGAAATAGGGGTTAAAAGTTTGTATCGGGTTTTTTATTTGTAAAAGATAAAACCATCTATATTAATAATTTCGATCGAAACCTTATACGAATAACAAAACATAAAAAAATATTGATTTTGAGTCGACAACATATATCCGCAAAATTCGGATTGAAGAGAATTTTGTTAAATTCTGATGGCACTGACAAATAACAATCAAACAAAACGCTGTCGCCATCTTTGACGTGAAGCACGTTCCGTTTCATTCAACATATTATTAAATTCGTCAAGGGGTACGGTAGACTCGATCGAAACCTTATGCGAATAACAAAACATAAAAAAATATTGATTTTGAGTCGACAACATATACCCGCAAAATTCGGATTGAAGAGAATTTTGTTAAATTCCGATGGCACTGACAAACAACAATTAAACAAAACGCTGTCGCCATCTTTGACGTGAAGCACGTTCCGTTTCATTCAACATATTAATAATTTCGTCGAGGGGTACGGTAGACTCGATCGAAACCTTATACGAATAACAAAACATAAAAAAATATTGATTTTGAGTCGACAACATATACCCGCAAAATTCGGATTGAAGAGAATTTTGTTAAATTCCGATGGCACTGACAAACAACAATTAAACAAAACGCTGTCGCCATCTTTGACGTGAAGCACGTTCCGTTTCATTCAACATATTAATAATTTCGTCAAGGGGTACGGTAGACTCGATCGAAACCTTAAATAAATAACAAAACATAAAAAATATTGATTTTGAGTCGACAACATATTTATTATATCCGCAAAATTCGGATTAGAGAATTTCGTTAAATTCCGATGGCACTGACAAACAACAATCAAACAAACCGCTGTCGCCATCTTTGACGTGAAGCACGTTCCGTTTCATTCAATACATTGCGTGCGTGTCGCGTGAAAAAAAGTATTCATCACCAACAACTGTGACTCATGTGACTATGTAAAACGAAACGTTTTGCCGCCAGAAACATGCGTCCACATTCGTCAATCGTTGACGTTTCTTCACGAAATTATTGTTTTTGACAATTTTTGACACGTGAGAGGTTCTCTTTGTTCGAGACTTGATAAACCTGACGATAACCTTTTCACCACGAAGCAAATACAAAGCCTTTCACCGTCGTCAGTGGCAGAAGCACAAACCGTGCATACCCGAAAAACACAAAAAGGATAACCTTATAGAATCCTTACTAATATTATAAATGCGAAAGCTAAATTGATGAAATTTGGCACAGACAATCTTTAGTTCCTGAGGAAGGACTTAAGCTCCCTTAGAAGGACTTAAGCTAAAAAGGGATGAAGGGGTTGAAATAAGGGTTGTAAGTTTGTATGGGATTTCTTAACTTTAAAAGATAAAACCATAAAGCTTTATATTTAAGCATTTGATAATGTTAAAGGAGAATAATCAACCGTTGCGGCACAGCACTATTAGCCACGCTCAAGAGTCACCGCACTAACGTTGACAGTTGAAGTTTGACGTAACGGTGACACTGACAGCTGTCATCGAGTTCCCGCCGATTATTACTTTTTCTCTCTCTGGTTGAATGAGTGTTTGTAATTGGATTGTGTAAATAAATACTTTCAGATTATCAATTAGTGTGTCATAATAATAATAGAAGTTAGTTACTTTTGGGCGAAGAGATCGAGTCACGGAGCAGGATGGAATAGGAACACGCATAATAAACACTTCTGTGACACACCTACATGAACGCGGGCGAAGCCGCGGGCACAGCTAGTATAATTAATAATTATACGTTATTAATTTTGTTATTATCGTATATTTTACAACCAAAATGTTTCAGATTTTAACCTTTACGTCCTCCACGAGGCCTCGTCCTAACTATTTTATCCCTTTGGGGGTAGAAAATTTATCAAAATCCTTTCTTAGCGGATGGCTACGTCATAACATCTACCTGCATGCCAAATTTCAGCCCGATCGGTCCAGTGGTTTGGGCTGTGTTTTGATAAATCACTATGTCAGTCAGTCAGTCACCTTTGAGTTTTATATATTTAGATATTGATTATGGTATGTTAACGTAAAGGCTCTTAGAGTTTTACTCAAATAAATTTTAAATTTTATGTATATCCTAGATCGAATGGGCCATTTATTATAACAGATTGCTCAGGTCATATTATACCGTTAAATAATTAAAATAGACACGTGTAAAATTAATAACTATGTAAGTTTACGTTTCGTCGCTATTGTTACGAGTATATGTGATTTTTATTTTACTCAAAATTATACCAAATGTTAATTTAGCTGTGTCGCCGGTGGGGTTAACGTAGCAATTGACTCCAGTTGTGCCGAGGTCGGGTTCCTAACACTCAATTGTTGGACAGCGCGATTTAGAATACGTCTGCGCTTTCAAAAGAAACGTAATTACGATCATTATATTGAAAAACAAAAGACTGCGCAATGGTTGAGCGTTAAGTTAATTGTTTGTTTATCATTAATTAATTTAATGTAAGAGCCCCGTTAACTGTAACTGTTAAATAAAACAACAAGGTGACACACGTTGCCGATTTTTCTATTATAAATTCTGTAGAACCGTAAAGGCTTTGTTTCTATACATTGTTATTAATTTTTGGCAGGTGGTTAGTAAAGATAGGGCTTGCAGAGTAAGGGCAAGTAGAGGTCAAAGTTGGGCTTCTATCCTCTCCCTGATACGGTAGTCCTCAATGATGAGGGTCATAGCCTCTTAGAGTTATTTTCTCCTATCCATTTAGATTTTAGTTTCTTTTTAATATTCATCTCAGTTCAGTTCTGTGTTTATCGATATTATGAATTTCGGCTTTCAGTGGTAAACTCAGCTACATGACAGGAAGTCGAACGCAAGACCACGCCTGAACCGTACAGTCACCCATACCTACTTGCTAGGTGTTTGCTTTGAATTATCGGAAAGTCATTATCGACTAATGAAAAGTTTACGAGGCGTGTTAGCCGAAAGGCGCGGCGCGGTGGCTAAATCGAATCACACGAGGTGAGACACGCTATGGCTGGACTATCAATCTGAATCAATCTTTTGTAGTATCGTCGTTTTCATATCAAACTGAAGCAAAATAAAATTTACTAACGGACCCGGTAGAGATTGTCTAATCTAAAATGATGCGCCCCACCACCGCTTTTACGCACACAAACAAATTTCAAAGATGAACACAAATATACCTAAATGTGCAGTTAAAATGGTCGTTCAGTTGAGGGTTAGATTCAATCGTTGTAAGTATATAGTAGATATAATAAATTGTAAGTAGTGGGGCGCGTCATTTTAGTTTAGACAATCGTCTACTTAAGTTACCCACTACTTAGGTGTCGGGTCAAAGGTAAATGTTTATTTTTACTAAAAACTATTATTTATATTAGATATTAGTATCGCCATGATACTAATGTCGCCATGTATGTTTACAAACCTTGTCCTAACAATAACGAATACTTAAAACCAAGTAGGTATGTATGTATAATAAAACAATTACAAATCGGCAAAAGGGAATAAACCGTGTTTGATACCAATAACGAAGTAAACCTTCTAGGCCAATTCAATCCTATATTTCTAGTTTAAATCGTTTATTTTATGTTGATACTACGCTTCTACCTTGTTTTTTTTAAATACTATCAGTTGGCTAGAAAGTATAAAGGGCTTCACATCTCTTCAATATCGTACCACGTAGGTACACAGAAGTTTTAACAATTGTACTGGGATTTTAAAAGAATATTCGACGTTACAACAATGCCAATAAAAATTCGGTCTGTTACCCTTTTACCAACAAAGAAGAAATTTGGTACAAAGAGATTCTAGCTTTTGGGAATGGACATAGGTTATGCTTCGTTATGTAATAAGGGATGAGAGTTTGTAATATTTCCTTGAACTACGCTATCTCGAGAATGTTTGTAACAAAAGTATTTCAAGGAAAGGGCCGATCTCCTCATAAAACAATCCGTCAAAATCTCTGTGTACAGGAAATAAATAAATACCCCAAGACACGCCACGCTGGGCCACATAATGGCCATCTAGCCCCAAACTAAGCCGAAGCTTGTACTATGGGTACTAGACAACTGATAAACTTACTTAGATACTTTTTTTTGTAAATAAATACATATTATACATAGTAAACGCCCAGACCAATACAAACAGACATGGTCATGAACACAAAAGTTTGTACTGTGCGGGAATAGAACCCGCGACCTTTGGCTCAGAAGGGGGCTCTTTAAGAATTCTTTAAGAATAAGAATATTATGTAGTTATTATCTCTTTGTATGTATAGTACAAAGAATAGTTACATCATCGATAGAGAAAAGCAGAAAGCTCACCAAATGCTGTCGCAGGGGCGCATCTCCGGCAGCTTTAAATACTTTTTGTTACAATTTCAACTTAGTACCCAATCTTATTATCTCTATTCTTCTTTATCTTAAAACTATACCAAAGTTGAAGCTGAGTGACATATCAACGCAGAGCCCAAACTAAGGGTAATTAGGGCAGGGTAGATACACCTTAAACCACTAGCAGTAAGGTGTATCTATAAGTTCCTATTGGCTTCGGTGGCGTTGGCTAGAGGAAGGATTCGAAGGTTATGAGATCAATTCTCGGTCAGGTCAATTTAGGAAATGGTTTTTTTAATTTTCTCGGTTCTGTGGAACGTCTCACAATACGCCTCCAGTCATCATTGGCACTTATATGGTAATGTAGCCTCAGACGACGACAAATGAAACAGCCAGTAGATATTGTAACATCAAGAGCCTAGACCGTACTTGTTATTAATTATTTACATAAACAAATTGACTCTAATAAACGTTTTTTTATTCTATTCTATTCTTAATAGTGATGTGTATGTGCGTCAGCTGTTAGTGTGCAAAGTCTATGCTGACGCTATAGTACAAGGGAAAACCTTAGTTTGAGACCGGTTGGTTGGTGCCGAATAACAAACGAGGCGCTGGCAACCGACTGGTGGCGGTATAGCTGTCGCAGTCATCTGGTTGAATCTCCTATTCAATTGAATCGCTAGCGCGTTCATTAAATGACGACATTCAATTGAATGACTAGACCGAACGTTAACTAAACACGCGTCACTTAACGCCTAACTAGGTAGCGGATTGAAACATAGCCCTTTGAAAAGAGCGGACGCAAAAGCAGTCAGGTGATTGTAATTTAGTTCATTCTTTTCCCACGCGGTGTTAGTAGTCACCAAAACAAATATGGCGTCAAAGATGATCAAAACGATATGAACAGTGTTGATAATTTTTTGATTAGATTTACTATAAATTGACTGATTCGTAATAAAATAGTGTGACAGCATGGATTTACCTATTAATACGCCGGACACTTTTAAAGAAAAATTATAAACTAAAGTTGGCTTTTACCCATTCAACGACTATGCTAAAATGACGTTCAGTCAAGACGTTGAACGTTTCAATCAATAACTTGACGAGTTGTCCTTTAGGCATTCAATTGAATGTCGTCATTCAATGAACGCGCTAGCCATTCAATTGAATAGGAGATTCAACCAGATGACTGCGACATAGCCATCACAATTGAAGGCATAGCTAAATTCCACAGACCGATGACGGGCAGCAGCGTCACCGGAGAGAGAATTTTAATTGACACGAACCAGGAATCTAATCCGGAGCCTCTAGTTGATGGCTCTCTAGGCTCAAAGAATACTTGTCCATCGGTTTTTACTACAATATTTATGTATTCTGTACAAACATTTACAGACTAAGAGATAAGAACGTCAAAATATCATTATGATAAGTACTTTGATCGAAATTGGATAGAATTTAATTATGAATTATTTATTCTATACAAGCTTTTAGGCCGAAAAATTGAAGTGTAGGTACTTTCTAGTTCCACTAAATTATCTATTAAACAGTGCGTGCATAGGTAAACAAAATTCTATGATATTTACATTTAACATCAAAAAGGTACAGCGAACTTTACCGGTTATTGGTAGGTGAAAATAATGATTGTTGTACCACCTATTTATTACAAGAATTTCGTAGAATGTTTATTCAGGATTGTGAGTAATAATCGTTTATTTTGAGAACGCTACAAATTTAATTTATTATTCATCAGCTTACGATAGGCTTACATTAAATACAATTTTTTATTTAATGTAAGCCTATCGTAAACTTGTTTGTGGTTCTATCAATAAATTTAAATTGATATCATAGCAAACTTGAGCCAACAAGCTTTTGGGAAACCTTAATTGTCATAACTCATAATACACTTTATGTAAAAGTGAAAATCGATACCAGAAGTATCAATTAACGTAAGGGACAAAACACGGTTTTTCAGGAGAGCCAAAAAACTATTTTATATTTTTAAAACTCTCTGTAACTTTTTACTGTCTGCTCCAATTTTAATTGTGTCTAGAGCAAAGTTTCTTAGAATTTTCTTTTCTTTCATGATATAAACGAAAGAATTAGGAATTAGGAAAAAAATTTACCCAGCGGTTTAAAAAATAGCGTGTTCCTTACATTAAAAAAATAAGTTTAGTTGTGCCTTACGTTACTAAAATTTTATGTGTAAACAGGAAATTTACCGAAATCCTATGTAATGTAAAGGACTTTTACAGTGTTGTATTTTGATGTAACTATAGATTATCTACTAAATTTATGGCATTATAATACCATAGAAATAAATTATTTGCATGATAAAATATTAGTTTCAGTCTATAACAAATTTAAATGAAATTTAGTAAAAAGAAAGTATAATAATAAGTACTTTTAATAGTTTTTTTTTCGACTTTTTACTACTATTAGTGAAATTGGAATGGTTGGCATAACATTTTCTATTAGTATTTTATCTTATTATCCTCATCAGCTATTTAAATCAACTAATGTGAGGTAACACTTACTTTATTTTTTGGTCAAAAATCGTTTTACACAGGTCAAACATTTTACTGTAAGGGATTTTTTTTAACGATAGAATTTTTTCGATAATACCGATCGATAGAGCAGAAAATTCTGAATCCAATGATATATATGTACGAGTATAACTCATTTTCGCCAAAATGTCCCTTACGTTAATTGATACTTCTGGTATCGAAATGTTACTTCAAACTTTCTTTTTAATTATCCTTTTCCCTTAGGTTGTCTGGAAGAGATCGCTTACAGCGGTAAGACCGCCTCAATTGTGCAATCCCACTAATATTATAAAGGCGAAAGTTTGTGAGTGTGTGTGTGAGTGTGTATGTTTGTTACTTCTTCACGTCTAAACGGCTGAACGGATTTGAATGAAATTGACAGGAGGATAGTGTATGGGCCGGAATAACACATAGGCTACTATTTCTCCCGAAATTCCTACGGGAACGGGATCTACCGTGGTGTACCTCTAAAACGGCTCGACTGATCATTATGAAATCCCACTAATCCCACTATCCTACTAATATTATAAAGGCGAAAGTTTGCGATTGTGTGTGTGTGTGTGTTCAAATTTCAATAAAATTGTTTTGCTTCTAAAAATGTGAACAGGTAAATGGACCTTTTTGTCATTTTTGATACACAATATAATAACGCGGGTGGCACCGCGGGGCGCAGCTAGTAAAGAATAAGGCTAAGCTATGAAACTCTTTACAGTCCATATTCCCCGATAAAGAATAACTGCTATCTATCTATGGTTTCTTTTTCTAGCCGTATCAACAAAATTAGCTTTGGTTGATTTTACACGGCTCGAAGGACCAAAATGTTTTGCGGTTGGAGTCAGATCATAACAGTCTGGGTGATGCTAAATCTAGTTAGAGGATGAACTTTCTGAGCTAATGGACGATCGAAGCGACCTATCATCATTTCGCTCCAAGCCAACCTCACCTGCCCGTGGTGCCTGGTGACGGTATAACCATCACAATTGAAGGCGTAGGTACATACCACAGACCGATGACGGGCAGCAGCGTCACCGGAGCGAGAAGCTACGAACTGTGATCGCCAATCCGACTGCCCAGCGTGGCGATTATGGGTATTTCCTCCAGACGTTTGTCCGAAGTGGCAAACAACCGGAGATGCCTATGTCCAGCAGTGGACTGTAGTAGGCTGATGATGATGATTGGTTCAGTGGCAATGAATGCTGCCTCTGATACAGTGGTCGCGGGTTCGATCCCCGCACAGTTCAGACATTTGTGTGCATGATCATGTCTCTATGTTTTGGTCTGGGTGTATAGCTAAATATAATTAATACGTTATTTATGTAAAAAAAATGTATCTAAGTACGTTTAACAGTTGTCTAGTACCCATAGTAAAAGCTTAGGCTTAGTTTGCAGCGTGGCATGTCTGTGGTTATATAAGTAATATTATTTATTAACTAGCTGTGCCAGCGGCGTCGCTCGCGTGGATATCGGGTTTCAAAAATAACGGACTTCCATATAATACCCATCTATACCTTGTGCCTAAGTTTTAAGTTAGACCTCTAGCAATACATTGGTGAAAACCGCATTCAATTCTATGCAGTAGTTTTCGCGTAATGCGCGTTCAAACATACAGGTTTAAATTTCTCGCGTTTTCCCAACACTTCTCGTCACTGCTCCGCTCCTATTGATTGTAGCGTGATGAAAAGTATCCTATAACCTGCCCAGGAGTATGAAGAATAATTATACCAAGTTTCGTCAAAATCTGTTCAGTAGTTTTTTTTTCTATAACGAACATACAGACAGACAGACAGACAGACAGACAAAAATTTTACTGATTGCATTTTTGGTATCAGTATCGATCACTTATCACCCCCTGATAGTTATTTTGAAAAAATATTTTATGTACAGAATTGACCTCTCTACAGATTTATTATAAGTATAGATGTATCGTTACCTGTCCTGTGATAGTGAAGAGTAGCGCTAGCAGTACTCGTAGCGGCGCACGCGCACGGTACGCGCGGTGCGACCACAGCCGGTGTACACCCGCCGTTATGCCGAAACCCGACGTGTATATGGTGCCGAATGCTGGAAGGATATCATTGGGAGGACATGTGAAAACAATTGGGTGCAAGCAAAGTTTTGAGAAGAGGAAACAATTATGGTAGCAATAAAATTTCTTTAAATCAAAGTCAAAGTCAAAATACCTTTATTCACATAAACTTAAAATAAGCACTTATGAATCGTCAAGTAAAAAATAATGTAAAAATATAAAAGGTAATGTAAGAATGTGAATAAAAGCAATTTAAAAGAAGCCACCGCCGTGTTCGGAAGGTAGATTTCTACCGAGAAGAAACGGCAAGAAACTCGGTAGTTACTCTTTTTAAAAATGGAAACAAAAAACTTAAGCATTAAAATTAGATATGTATAATGTATATCGGAGGTAAGTATTTATTTTCATACGTAAATACGGTCCGAGTTTTGGTCTCACAGCATATACCTAGACGTTTTTTTGTTCTCTTATCAGTGGCGTAGCTACCTAGGGGCTAAGTGGGGCAGAGCCCCGGCGGGGCCCTCAAGCTCAGGGGGCCCTCGAATCTTTATCAGAAATCTCTATCGGACTTATTTATGATATTTTACCCATTTTCAAAATTTGTATAATTTAATATTTCTACTTAAACCAAGTATGTACGAAGGTTTAAAGAACTTTATTTTTAAAAAAGACTTAAATAATGTCACTTACATGAGAACACAATAAAACAAAAACTGCACTGACGCGTCCAGCGTACTGGTACCTACAAATTATAAAATATCTACTTTTTCTTAAGGAAAAGCTACTGTTTTATTATTTAGTTTAATATTCAACTCCTTTATGGTACAGATATAAATCTGCACTTGAATACGCTGAATGAGTCTACACTTATTACGTAAGAGGGTATTCTGATGTAAAGTTGTGCTTCCTCAAAAGTAATCGCAGTCTTGCCATAATTGGCTATCGGCTTGGGTAGAACAAGTCTTTACTTGATTAAAGCTAAACTGTTTAGGTAGCGGTGGGGCCCCGTTTTTTGATTTGCCCCAGAGCCCTTGGTCACCTATCTACGCCACTGTCTCTTATCTAGTCTTCATGAACTCGAGAAGAAGAAGAATACGGCCACTCATCGATCTACCAATATCTATCCACTTAAATAATATTATTTTATATTAAATAATCTGAAATGAAATGAAATTATCCATCCATGACGTAGAAATAAGAAATAAGAAATGTTTATTATTTTTGGACATCACAACATGATATACAGAACATACAGATTACACTTACACACAAACAAAAAAAAACATACAAACATAAATACACATAACAATTAAACCGGACACGGCCGTTGCGACGTCCAAAATAAAAGGGCCTCACTCAGCATTAGGCCGTGGCCCCCGTAGAAACCACGGCGCTGGTTTTCAGTGAGTCCTGCTGAGTGAAGCCCACGGACGATTGTACCTGCTCTCATAATATTCTATATTTTACAATAAATAGGTATATTTAAATATATTGGTAATAGATAGATACATACATATAGGTACTATTAATTTATTATTTTAAAGTATTGTTTATATATATATACAAAAAAAAATCTAATAATTACAAATAAATACTAATTACACAATCAACTATCATACTACGTAGGTGAATTTCATAAGCATAAAAATGTACGGCTATCATAAGAACGGTAGTAGTAACATACTAGGAACATCCTAGGTCAGTTAGTGAAAGGGTAACAAACATCCATTCATCCAAACAAACTTTCGAGTTTATCACATTACTAGCTGCTCCCCGCGGCTTTGGCTGCGTTAACATTGGTTTATTATGAAGAGCTTCATCTCTCTTATTATAATGTACGTGTCTTTGTCTTTTACTTTATCACACGCGCTATGAATTGACGCTCAATACATGAGGTGAATGAATTCGAATTGAAGGCTAAGAAATCTGAACAATTAAGTTTAACATAAAATGTAAGTTGATACATAACAAACACAATGGCCTATGGTTGGGTTGGAAGTCATGACCCTTTGTTCAGAAACCATCTGGTCTTAAACTACGGTTTCCTTTAACTGTATCTAAGTCCAGATGATGACAATCTAGCGACGTCTCTCTGAACACCAATATTCAAGCTATCTAAAAAAGTTTGTTTTTTACATTGATTCTACTGGGAACCGAAAATTACATAGGTAATGGGACATTGGGGTCATCAGTCATCAAATTGCTAAGTTTCCCGTCTGTAGTTTTGCTCGCGTCAATTAGTATTTATAAGGTGTCAAAAATGTAGCTTACCTATCTACCTAGTTATTATGCTTTTTCATTATCTAAACAGAGTTACAGAGAATGCACTTGTGTAGGGGCTCAAACTTGTAAACCTTAATATCTCTTGCGCACTTGGCTAGTCTCCTCAGTAACCAAAATTCGGTCAGGACATAGCTTGATTCATCCACAGGCTAATAAGCACAGTGCGCAAGAATGAAAGATGTGTTTAGAGTAATTGTTAATAGAAATGCGAATACTAATTTGGGACCTACATTTAGGAAAATACGTGAATTAAATAGTCTATTATCGTCTGTGCCTACAGTTACATCACTCCTCTTGTTGTGTATGTACCTACTACCTAACATTAATTCTAAATCAGGATCTGTGTCTCCAGAGTATGAGAGTATTTTAACACTTTGACTATCCCATGCACTGCTTGTAGTGCACAGTTATTGTTTATCTATTGTGATTGCTTTGCGGATAGCTAATGGGTTAAGGAGTGATACCTTAAAAATCGTGTCTATCCATTTTGATTTTTCATTATTTTAACTACGCATCGCAAAGATACTGTGAAAGGCAAATTACACCACCCTACATAAGGTTACCCTAAGAATTATTTATTGTTGACTTATTAAAGTTTATATTAATATGTGCCAACTAAATACCATTGTCTTATTAGGACATAGATTTTACGTATTACGCCGACCAAAAAACGACCATTTGATCGGCGCGCCGTATGAATCTATAGGTAGATTCTTCATTCAGAAGGCTAAACAATGTGGCCCTTTCTGAACCTTAGGAATATGATGCAGTAAGCTTATTGAGTTCTTGGATCTACAATAAACTGTGATTCATTATCAGATGCAGGTCGTCTTCTTATTCACGGGTTTTGCTAGCTTTGTTTGAACTATACACAATTCCTGAAAGCAGTGTGATTTGTTGCTAAACTCATTCTAAGTATTCTAAGTATTCTTCTTAGTATTTTACGAAGAATTTCATTCTGAAAGTAAGCCGAGGATTCACACTCATTTTTCACGGTTTACTTATTATAGTTTTTTGTTGGGAATGGACTCTATCACGCGTGTAGAGTTAACGCGGATTTATTATAACTAGTTGGCAATTTTCGATGTCAGTATCTGTTATTTCAAAAAGACAATTTCGCTGACAATGTCAAGAAATGACAGTATCTATGGTATTTCTAAAAAGTCCGTAACCATTCCGTAACATCTTTTCCAGAAATTGTGAATTAAAAAATCGATAAATCCTTGTAATTCATAGCCTAGGTATGTGTTAATCTGATGCACAAACTATATTTCTGTAAAGTTTCATTTAAATCCGTTCAGTAAATTTTGCGTGAAAGTGGAACTTCTCGTTTATGATATTAGTGGGATTGGGATTTACCGCGTCGCGTCGTATAGTTATAGTTTCTAGAAGGATAATGGATTCTAGGAGTACCTACTCCTGCATACCTATGCATTGGACATTTAGTTGGAAATTGTTTGGGACATTATGATAAAAAGTGTAGGTTCATATATAGTCATACCTACGTTCATCGCACGAACGAAAAATGGTCTGAATCTGCTAGATATTTTGGACTATAAAAAAGCCAAAATTTATGGACCATTTTCAATCCATTTTAACACCATGTGTTATTTTTAAGAGCCACCGGGCTAGTCGGTAAATACGGGTACCATACGTAGATCTAATCTCGATCAGTCGACGCTTATCAAAATGAATCATATTTTGCAGCTGCAACATTAGGTTATGGGCTTAGCCTAGATACGAGTAGAAATGACACAATAACAACAAATGTCTATAAAAAGAAGTCACGAAACTTCTTCAGATTATACTCGATTACATTTTATGTGATGTAATCAAGTTATTAGCTGTACTTTAAACATGTCTAAAGTCTAAAGAATAACATTTTCAAACGTATAAAATGTTGCTATAAATATCTACCAACCATTAGTGGGATTCTTTAAAGGAACGTGACGCAAGGTCGATCTATTTTTTATTGCAGTCTTTATTAGATGGTTTTAAGCACGGAGCGTGGTTTTCAGTGAACAAAAATGTCATTTTGTGCTCTAATGTACAGTAAAACGATAGTTAAAGAATCAATAAATCGTCTCCGAACATTCATCAGATGGTGAGCGACTTGTCGTGTCGATAACTTGCTTTATATCAGGTGACGATCAGAAACCTTTATTTTTTTACACAAGGGAAAGCTATATAACAATAAATATAACTTTGTTAATGTTTACCCGACATTGATGGGAAAAATTAACATTCGTAAATTTATTTTTCCCGCTAAAGCTATTATTAAAAAGAAATGTATAATCCCAAATCAATATAAGGTTTTGTTTATATTTCGTTATGTTTTATTTCTACTGTTAAATATTTTCATAAATGTGTAACGAAGATTAAAAACAAGTTATTTTTCTATCAAGCATATAAAATATACATTCTGCGGGATACACAATACATTTTCAAATGATAAGGTATAATTTACTCTATTTACATAATATTATGGTAATTAAAGATAGACTAGTGAAGTGACAGGATGTGGTAAAAATTTATTACTTCAACAAAACACACGTGCAAAGCATAAAACAAAATTAAATAAAATTATCTACTTACCAAATAATATAGTATAGAATCTCACTTGTAAAGTGAGAATCAGGTAAAGTCCATAAATTGATACTAAATGCAGTGATATTTGTACTACGAGATCTGGCCATCTGATTTGCGGCGTGAATTGCAACGCCTCGTATTTACTTACGTCGAAGTCTGTATCACTTACTTTGTCCCTACTGTCACATTGCACTGGGTTATTGTTTTCACAGTTCACATCACTCTCGTCTTTATTATCACCAGTCAGAAGCCTCATTTTGATCTGTGACGGCACTGCTTCGTCACAGATGCGGACGTCTTGCTGTGCTGGAGCCATTCTGCCGACAAGACAAAAATAAATTATTTAATTAATTATGTATTAACTTCGTTAAGGTGAGTTATCACGAGAAAATAAATAACGCTAAATTTTGATCTTTGAGAAAAAAAACATAATTTCCCCACGCCAAATACGCCACTCTTCATAGTTCCACGTTTTACATCAAAATAATTTATGTTCCATAATTTTACTTTTCAATACTCAGATTCATTAATTAGTCATTGTGAAAGTGTGTAACGAGAAAAATTACGTAATATAGTAAATATTTAATAAAAAATTTAATAGCCTGGCCCGGTGATGCATTTGGTAGTGACCCGATGTGAACCAAGAGTCGTGGGTTCGATCCCTACCCGGGACATGTAATAGGTATTTACGTGATGAATATTTGTGATTGATCTGTATGGGTGTTATTGTAATATATAAAAATTGTAAGGACTACTAATGCGATAGCCAACAATTGTTTAAGTAGTTATTATCTGTTCCTTTAGATTTTAACTGATATTATTACTGTCATTTTTTATCTCATCTGGTTAATTGTCCGTTACCGAGACTTGGGCTGCCCTGTCGCCTTCGCTAATCGAAGCTATTTTTATATACCACTATAAAAACACACAAACTTCGTGCCTTTTGTAATTATTTCATTCAATCAACCATTTGCCGTCCACTTCTGAACGCAGGCCTCCCCTAGAGAGCGCCAAATTATTTAAAAAGTGTGAATTCGAAATTAATAATCGTTGCGTGCATTTGTTTCTTAGTTAATTTTCAAAACAGGAAAATATACATAAGTGTGTACTTTACCTAATTTTAATATTCCCTAAGCTCGATCGTTATCTCGGTACTAATGTCTCATGTTTTCTTTAACTCGTCGTTACATCGCCAACATCGAAACATAATGAGTCGCCGTGTTATATTGATCCTTACTAAATAGTACCGTATTATCTACCTTGTATCGATTTTCTATACATTTATCTCCTGAGTCTGATAAAAATATGACTCATACGGGAATTTAGCTTTAACCAGCTATCAGTTAATTTACACAGGTGTGCATTGTAAAGGTACACCTTTAGCCTTATCAGTACTGTAAATAAACATAGGCACTTTAGAATTGCGGAAACCATTTGTTTAATTTGGATGCGTGATACTTATAAATGGAACGATTTTCTTGCTTGAAAGTATGTTACGATATACCTACGATATTTTACACAATATAGGACAAAATAGAATGATATTAAATTTTGTAGTATGGTTGGTTATTTGCTTCTGTGTGGTAAGAGAAAAGAATACAAATTACTCCCACATATCCTCTCAGATGTTTACCCAAAGTGGCCTATGTCCAGCAGTGGACTGAGACAGGATGATGATGATGATCCTTCTATGGGTGTCGTAAGAGTCGATTAAGAGACTTTTGAGAATCCAGTTTCTCAGTCGGTGGTAAAGTCAGTGAAATAGCCAGAATAATTCTACAGTCCTGCATGGCAGTGACAAGTGACTGATTTGGTTACTCTTCCGTTTTCGCAGCGACTTAGGCATCTCGTCACCTTATTTGATTATAGTAATCTGCAATTTATTGTAACAAACTTAATTTTATTGTAATAAGGACAATCTAGTGATGAAAAAAATTACAAGAAATGAAATCTTGTCTTGCCATGCCGTGGAGTCAACGAAGGAAGCTGATTCTTATTATTTTCATAGAAATTTAAAGTTACATATTTATTTATCGTCCGCTACCATATAAAAATCGTCATCAGATGAATTTAAAGAAAGAAAGAAAAATTTATTGGCCTATTATTTTTTTTTTTATTTAATTTCGTCTGATGACGATGAAATTGTGGAGGATATAAATAAATTATTATTTATTTATTTATTTCCTCCACAATTACATCATCAGCCTATCGCAGTCCACTGCTGGACATAGGCCACTCGAGTCGTTCGCCACTTTTGGCAAACATCTGGAGGATTTACCCATAATCGCCACGCTGGGCGGGTTGGCGATCGCAGGGCGTAGCTCCTCGCTTTGGTGACGCTGCTGCCCGTCATCGGCCTGTGGTATTTAGCTACGCCTTCAATTGTGATGGTTATACCGCCTCCAGTCGGCCGCCAGAGCCTAGTTCGCTATTCGGCAGGATTCACCACGGGCAGGGTGTGGGTGGCCCGGGTTGAAAAGATGATAGTTCGCTCGTAAGGGAGCGTCGATCCCTATCAATCCTTATCATCACCAGGGCATAAAATACTAACAGGATTCAAACATTGTGCTGCTAAACAACCCCATCATTGTAGGAGGTTGGTGCCTGATGTAGGCTTAGTAAAAGCCTGTGTTATAGGTCACCAGGGATTCCCCGCAGCTAGTGATTAAACATTTTTGGAGCTCTAAATGTTTAAATCCATGGACGTTGAAATTTACGCATCAAGCATTACCTACTTATAAAAATATTTAGTGGCGTAGATTGTTATAAACCAAGTAAAACTATTCTAAAATTTTCAAGATTATTTATCATTTCACATACGAATTGCGTAAAATGTGTCACCGCACCGTACGCGTCGTATGTAAAATGAACAGCTATAAGTTTTGTTGCTACAGAGCTATCAGAATGGCGCACGACAATTCCCGAACAGGGCCGCAAGCGTTCGTCAAAGCGTTGCCGCGAGAAACGAAGTTAGGTGAACCTGCGTGTAATTCCGGTATCAGTTTCGGTTTCGGCAAAAGTTTCGGCCAATTTTGGCCGAAACCGAAACTTTCGCCGAAACTCTAGTTTTGGCCGAAATTCGGCCGAAACCGAAACCGAACCTTCGGTCGGACACTACTTTTTAGTTATGCAGGTACAGTTTTTGTCAGATTAAAGTTTTGGTCGTTTGTGTTTTTTGAAGACGGTTTAATTATTCACAACACACACACACACACACACGTCTTTACACATTTAACATTCTGGCAACATCAGACTTCATGTCGCGGCGACACGTCGCCCAAACTCATGAAGCCCGCTTCCAACTTGTACTTTAACGCTACTAGCTGTATGCTACTCGCTGTATGAGTTACTCTCCTGTATTTTGAAAGACTCAATCGGAATATGTCAATCCCACCAAATACTTTCTGTAAAAAACTAGTCAAGTCTCGATGAAGCTGCTTGTGTATCTCTAAAAAGTAATGAAATCTAGACAAAGTCGTGCCAAGTCTAAGGTTCCTTAACGTGATTTTTTTATTATTATAGTTAATGGTGTGTGACTTGGCCGTTGAAGGGCACACAAGGATTGTACCCTTGTAACCAGGTGCATCATGACACCATTGCACTAATCGGTAACAGAACCGCTACCTATAGACGATGTAAAATCACCACTTGGAAAACATTACAAACGATATAACATTAATGTAAATAATATTGACTTGTTCTTTCTAACCTATAAATAATGTTAAACACTGCTGGCCATAGACCTCTCCAGCTGTTCGCCACTTAAGGCAAACATCTGCAGGATATACCCATAATCGCCACGCTGGGCAGGCAGGTTGGCGATGGCAGGGCGTAGCTTCTCGCTCCGGTGCCGCTGCGGCCTGTCATCGGTCTGTGGTATTTAGCTAAGCCTTCAATTGTGATGGTTATACCGCCACCAGTCGGTTGCCAGTCGCCTCGTTTGTTATAAGCAGGATGCACCACGGGCAGGTGAGGTTGGCTTTGAGCAAAAAGATGATAGGCCGCTCCCTTACATCCCTTAATAATTAAATACCCCACATATGCAAATTAGGCGCACAGATGTCGAGTTGCGGAAAACAGCCCGATTTAACTAACTAGTAAGTAACAGCTATCGATTCGCTTCTATTACTAAAGGGACTATTTACTGGCATTTGACGAGCTAAACCTATATTGGTAGGGGAGCCCGGGATGCTAAATCGGGATTTACTCGAGCATCATAGAGACCTATTCGATTGCGAAGCTTAGATAATTAGAAGAAAAAAATGTTATATAATATATACACTTTCATTGGTGGGGGGAGCGGCTATAAATTTTCAAAAATGTAAAAAAAAACCGATGCATGGACATACTGGAGCGCGTCAGATATTGATAGCATCAATGTTTTACGTATTTTAGAAGATATACGTATGTTAATCTGATTGTTTCCATGATGGGGGTAGTCATACGTAAGGGTTGAAATCGATAAAAAAAAAACTTAATCGAGCGCGTCAGATTTTCTAAGGGGGTGTTAAGTGAACCTAAAAAAAAGCTCTTATATAATAATCTGACGATTTGGATGTGACCCAAGCTCGCGGCCATTTTTAAACTGTGTAAAAAAAAATCGCCATTTTGAAATACTCGAGCGCGTCAGATTAAGATATATATGGTTCATCTATATACCCTAGACGTGCTGTCTCATAATCTGACGATTATCTGGAGGGATTCGCCTAATCTGACAATTGAAAAATTTTTTTTTTATTTTTTCAAATCTTTGGCGTCATGGCGTCATGGCAACAGAAACCAGAGTGGGGACGGAGTGAGAGAGTCATAGATAGAGAAAAAGTAAGAGAGGAATAGAAACGCGGAGTGGGGAATACAGGGATTACGTAGCTGCATGCATTAAACTTTATTAATTAGTTTTCCTTACTTCGGCTTATGGAAATCGTCAGATTATATATTTTTTGTGAACGTTGAATTATTTCCTTCAAAATAAAAAAAAAATTAGCCACGCTCGAGAAAGTCGAGATGACGTTTTTTTTTTACAAGTTTGTAACCCACCTACTTCTTAACGACAATCGGAAATTGTCAGATTAGTGGAATATATACTTTTTAGCATGTAACTAACTCACCCTACCTTAATCTGACGCGCTCAAGAATTTCTGATGATCAACTTTTTTTTACTAATCTGATCCTTTATCCTTGACGGGCGGCCGCATTTACGGGACTCATGTTTGGTGGAAGTATTTAATCGGGTACAAGGTATCTCCCTATATGTTAATCTGCCGCGCTTTAGTAACTCCCGAAATCCCCCCTTGGGCTCCCCTACTATATTGACTCGGGTATCGCCCAGTATTGCTATTAACTGCATTAGCTTACCCACATGCAAACACACAAAAGGGCTATGACGACATCAATGCATCATTTCTGTCGTCTATAGTACAAAATGTCATAATTATCTGATATGACTCACTGTGTTGATGCCTTGTAGACCTTGAATATTACGTCATCTGTATATTCGCGTTTAGAATATTATTAATTTAGTGTATAATCACATCACATCACATCATCAGCCCACATCAGTCCACTGCTGGACATAGGCCTCTCCCAAGGCTCGCCACTGTGCTCGATTTTGGGCTTCTCGCATCCAGCACTTGCCAGCCGTCCTGCGCAAATCGTCACTCCACCTGGCCTGAGGGCGTCCTACACTACGTTTGCCGAGACGCGGTCTCCACTCCAGAACTCGTTTACCCCAACGGTTATCGGTTCTGCGGCGTATAATAAATAATATAATATAATAGTGTATAATATGGATATAATACTCGTATCAACGGTATTATTATATTATGTGTATATATTTTCGTACATTTACCATAGGGAATTGGTAGATGTTACGATTTACTGAAAATTCTTAGGATTTACTGCAGTTCGAGCTTTTACAGTAACGTATATGTTGGTAATGGGATGTGAGAAACCTAGGATATAGCAAAGTGGCGAACAATTGCACATTGCACATCCATCATCCATCAGTGGACTGTGAGAAGCTGATGATGATATTATAATATTCTCACAAGTTAAGTGTATTTATTTGTGTAGTGAGTCCCACATAAACCAGGTGTACGACGCAAAAAAAATACGTTTTGGGTACGAAACCTTAAAAAAAGAAAAAAACTCAAGAAGAGACTTCACTGACTCGGCTCGTCTGACTTGTTATTGTACCAATTGAAATGCCTATTAATGAATATTTTAATGATTATTTGTCCGATGATAATGATATTAGGTGATGATATTTTGAGTAGATATCGCGGTGTATATATCTACAATTACACGATTGCAGTCTTACGTCTGCAATCCGATTTAGAATTTAATTTTTTGTTATGATAGTACTTATTTTATTCTGAAGTTTTTTGTACCTACTACTATACAAGATTTTTGTCTTAGGTATTGTGATAAAGGACGGCAGTTCCTTGTTTTATTTATTCATATGCATACTAATAATGACAATACTGCAAATATGTTGAGAGATAACATGTTAAACAATGCTTGGAAATAGCGAGCATTGCTTATCTGTTGAATAGTTAGTTAACTACAAATATGTAGTTTTTATTTTTACCTATTACTTTTAGATTATCTATTACTTTACCGTTCCTGAAGGTCCCGAGTACGTAAAAAAATTTGGAGGCATTGCGCTCCGGTTAGCGGCCCCGAGGAAGACGACGACACGTGCTTTTGGGCATAGTGGTCACTGGCGTCGTGCATCGTAAGATGCAGGGAGGACACCATACCGTCCTCCCGCATTGTGCCGCCCGCGCTGGGCGGGCGCAGCGCTGCCGAGCTTTGGGGAGTTGCGTTGAATCCTTCCGGGCATCCCGACCCCCCTCAGACAGAGTGCTCGTAGCGAACCAACCGTCGGGCTTAGTGGGTGTTTTCGGCTAGATAGGAGTGAGCCCCACATAATCCAGAATTCCAGATGTCCCGTACCCAGTGCATTGGTGTATGCATAAAGGGATTCCCGACGTAAAAAGAAGGCACAGGACCACGTGAATTCTAAATGACATGTTTGTATCACTACCCACTTCCTGACTCCGGAGCTACTGCCGAATGCTTTCGCTGCAGAAAAGCCCAGTAACTGTTTTCTGCTCTGTCCGAGGAAAAATTTGAATCTGAATCGGGGAAAATCCGGGACCTCTTGGTCATTAGGTGACTAATTAGGACAACGTGGCAGTTCTTAAACATAATATTTAGGTAATATTATATTATCTACGAAAAGCAACAGTTTATCTTCATTTCAGTAAATTATTCGGCGTCAATAACGGCCGCGGATATAAACTTTATTTATTTTTTTATTTATGTATTGTAATAGTTAAATCTAGATTATTCTAAGATACAAATGTTTGAACTCTAAATTTAAAAATGAATGAAAACAGGAAATTTGAGTAGGTAAATATGTATGTACAAATCGTTGAAGATATTTTACAATACAAAACATTGATGACGCCATATAGTTTTGATGTTTAGTATTGCGGAACTGTGACACGATGTCAGGGTATCGTGTTAGTACTAAGCAAAGTAAAGAAAAACAGTTTTAATTAAAATAAATTACTTACATAAGCACCTGTTTTGTACCTACTCCTAAAAAAAATATGCTTGTGCGACTATCGGAAAGCACATTACTTTAGCATGAGATTCTGTCGACCCAATAGCAATGCCTGCCCTAAACTAAAGTGATAGGCATTTTTTTTCGTCGGGAATGCCTTTACGCATTCACTTGGGTTATGTGGGGGGGCCATTCCTACTCGTATCTAACGGAGAATACCCAATACAACCGACTGGTTGGTGTTGTTCGCTAAAAGCATCCTGTCCGAGGGTCGGGGTGCCCGGAAGACTTGACACAATCGCTCACAGGGACGCGCTGGCCAGCAACCAGCTCTGGGAGCCCAAGTGCTGGCCAGCGTCTTTACGTGATCAGCGGCGGAGGGCTCGCGGGGAGCGCCTTACCCCTGCAGAAATAGGCGTGGTGCGAAGGGAGGCACACTTAGTCTTGGTCCAGCAGTAGACTGAGGACCTCACCTCCGTCAATTATGGGCGTCGGTTCCTGGACGCTCTAGTCCCGAATTTCAATCGGTGGCTAGAGCGTCCATTCGGATTTCTGTCCTTCCGTTTGGTGCAGGTTCTGTCCGGAGGTTGTTTCGGCAGATACCTGCACTGAAT
Source organism: Conogethes punctiferalis (assembly GCA_031163375.1). Taxonomy (NCBI): domain Eukaryota; kingdom Metazoa; phylum Arthropoda; class Insecta; order Lepidoptera; family Crambidae; genus Conogethes; species Conogethes punctiferalis. Next base: position 19,170,985 of record CM062077.1, on the reverse strand, counting down.
AGGCCGGTAGGACTTCTCGGAATGTCGGGAGTGTGGGGCACCGGAATACACGGCAATCCACACCTTAATGTCGTGTCCAGTGTGGTCTCAGCAGCGGGCCGAGCTTTCCGGCGTCGTTGGGAATGACCTCTCGCTACGCAGCATTGTTACAGCAATGCTCGGCAGTCGTGAGGCTTGGTCGGCAGTCCTTTTGCGAGACTGTCGTGTCGCAAAAGAAGGCGGCGGAGCGGGAGCGGGAGAACAACCCGAACGCTCCTGCGCTGCGCAGACGCAGAAGGGGACGTACCTCGGCGGCACTACAGCCGCCAATCGTTCCCAGACGGGGCCCTGCGGGTGGTAAGTGCGGTGGCACCTCTACCTGCATTGCACGGGTCCCCGTCATTGTCTAACGGGAGAGGGCCTGGCCTTCGGACCGCTCCTGTCGCTCATCCTTAAGAGGTGAGCTTGTAGGGCCTGCTACTAGGCAGGCCGCATCCGTGGTGGACCGTGGTGGTTCACAAGGACCTGGGCTCTACCCAGAGGACGCTTGACGGAGGCCCCGGGTTTTTAGTGGGTATTTCTTGCCTCCCCGTCATCTTGAGGCAGGGTGCCGCCCTCCCGCTCTGAAGGCGACGTGAGTCCCACATATCCCGTCGTTCCCCCGAACAGTGGGGATGCATAAAAGCATTTTTCCGGGGTAAAAAAAATCCCCCACATAGAGAAAGCGCTGGAAGCATATGATTTGTTAAAACTTAAAAGAAGCTACCATTGCATAGAAAATGCATTTTGGCATACATAATTAGGAGCTTCTTACTTTTTAAACCTTATGTAAAGTAATCGCTTTTAAATAATATTTATTTAACATTATTTAATGCCGAGAATGCAGTATCTAATTATGGACTCGATTCTCGTAAAATCGATTCGCTTACTAACAACCATGAATATTGTGTAACCATCACATTTCAAAGATGTGTCGACGATCAATATCAGTTTGTGAAACGACGCCTTAAAACTTTATTTTGATTAGATTATGATCTACAAAAGAAAATTGATATTACCGAATAAGTTATTCTAAATCTACTATTATTTTAAACAGCCCGAACGATCGTTCGATGGACGGATCGCGATTTTTACGCATAAAATCCCTCCCGTGTTCGTATATAGGTACGAACGAAAATTCCTCAAAGTCGCTTTTTATTACGTTAATTAATTTATAGGAGGGAGAAATGCGAGGGATTTATGGGGCAAATATATTTATTATTTAACAAAGAGGATAATTTTATTAGGGTTACTAGCTGTGCCGGCGGCGTTGCACGCGTTGATATCGGGATTCAAAAATAACGGACTTCCATAAAATGCTGCCTAAGTTTTATTTTAAATTAGACCTCTAGCAATACATTGGTGAAAATCGCATTCAATTCCTTGCAGTAGTTTTCGCGTGATGGGCGTTCAAACATACATATAAATTTTTTTCCCGTTTTCCCAACACTTCCCTTCACTGCTCTGCTCCTATTGTTTGTAGCGTAATGAAAAATGTATTATAACCTGCCCAGAAGTATGAAGAATAATTGCACCAAGTTTCCTTAAAATCCGTCGAGTAGTTTTTGTTTCTATAACGAACATACAGACCGACAGACAAAAATTTTACTGATTGCGTTTTTGGCATTAGTATCGATCAGTTATCACCCCCTGATAGTTATTTTTAAAATATATTTCATGTACAGAATTGACCTCTCTACAGATTTATTATAAGTAGGTATAGATAGATAGAAGATATTATTAACGTAATATTACAACTTATCCCAGTAACACACAGTCAGGCGATTTAATGAGATAACATTTTAACTAATAGTAATAAAGACGACGTAATCAGGCGAAAAATTATAAACTCTTGCTATTCAATTATAAATCCATACCATGTTCATTTGTTTATTTTCATTTTGAAAACTTACGTCTAGGAACTACCGTTATTTTATTTTAAATGTACTGCAGTATTAATATATTTTTTTTATAGTATATCTCGACATAATGGGTTACCTACGCCTGATGGAAAGCGAAAGAGCCTCAATTCGAGCGAAAATTCGCTAGGCCCTACCTCTCTTCTTCTTTTTTTATTTAATGACGGGTAATATTCAGTTAATAAAAGTAAGTAATTAAAAATTTAAAAAAGGAACACACGGAAAATGAACCGCGAACATGATTAAAGCTAAAGAGGTAGGTATTCCTACCTTTAACATTTTGAACTAGATGGATATAACACTGTGACTGGTAAGTCGTTGGAATCCTTTAAGAGGTGAATAAGTAGGTAGATGATACACATTGCATTTACACTACCTTAAATTTTGCAAAAAGACATCAGACTCGGGGCGAAGGATGTAAGGGAGTGCCCTATCATCTTTTCGCTCCAAGCCACCCTCACCAGCCACTTGAGTATCGTGCCGATAACCAAACGAGGCTCTGGTAACCAACTGGTGGTATAACCATCGCGATTTAGAGCGTAGCTACGAGTAAATACCACAGACCGATGACGGGTAGCAGCGTCACCGAAGCGAGGAACTACGCGCTGCGATCGCCGACCTGTCTGCCCAGCTTGGCGTTTATGGGTAGGTAAAGCCCCCAGAGGTTTGCCCAAGGTGGTGAACAACTAGAGATGTCCAGCAGTGGACTGCGATAGGCTGATGATGATGACATTTGGCTCATAAAATCATCTGTCCGAAGCCAAAGTAACCGACTTCAAAAAATGAGGAGATCCTTTTTTTTGAAGTCGGTTAAATAAATAGAGAAGATTTATATTTCAAAATTTATTTTAGGGTAATTAATGAAATACTGCAATCAAGGTTAAATTAATCACTATATCGTATACTTTTCCTGTTTTATTGCAGGATGGTTTTATCTATGACTACGAGGAATTACTCGTAGGTATATGCATATGTACTCGTAGGTATATAAAATATGTGTAACCCTTTATAATGAATCATGTTAACTCAAATGTTACCTTAAGTTTAGTATTACTATCAATTGCCTCTTGGTTTAGCAGTCTTGAGTCCAGGGTGGAACAAATCTAGTTACTGTGGTTTTAATTAATCAATAGTATATACCCTGGTTTTCAAGACATAGGCGCTTAGGTATTTTCAATAAATCCTACTATCCTATTATATATATACGAGTATATCCCACTATATAATATAATAATATTTGCGAAAGTTTGTTTGGATGGATGGATGTTTGTTCCTCTTTCACGCATTAATTACGGAACGGATTTAAATGAAACTTTACAGTAATATAGCTTATACGTTGGATTAACACATAGGCTATGTTTTATACGAATATTCACGCGGGCAGAGCCGCGGGCAGCAGCTAGTAATTAAATTAAATCAGAAAAAAGAAATGAGTTTGTACCTACAATGAAAATGTTCCGCCTGATGAGCATTTTTCGTTGAGTCATAAAAATTCGAAGATCTGGAACTTCTGATGTGGAACCTTAAGGGATCAGTGAATATAATTCACACACTCAAATAGTGGTATAGGAATGAGGTGTTAGCAAAGAATCGAATCGAACACCTTGAACTTTATGAATCACCTACCTACACTATACCTTGCATAGGAATGACGTTTTAGCAATATATTCCGCCCGATAAGCATTTTTGCTGTCATCAAAAATAAAAGACCTAGAACTTGGCTTGTGATTAAGTAACAGTTTTAAAAATCGCGAACGAATAGGGTAGATGACTGTTTAATTTTCCATGTTATTTGATAGCTTCCGGAAAGAACCATTAAAATCGGACTTATTTGAGAAATCACAACAAAATTATTTTGCAAAATGAGAGGCCTTAGCGATAGGCCTTTAAAGTTCACCGGGAAAGTCCATTTCAATATTTTGAAATTAATCAAAACACATTATAGCACTATTTAAGGTACCTTTACACTGGTGTTCCACAGGGTGGCATACTCTCTCCTCTTTTATTTTCTTTTTTTATAAATTCGTTAACTGATTGTCTTGGCTCCTCTTACCATCTGTATGCAGACGATTTACAGCTATACCAGCAGCGTTCAATAAATATTATCAATGCGACTACTGCAAGCTTGAACAATGACCTTCGCCTCATCGCGGACTGGTCGGATCGTTTTGGCGTCGCTGTCAACCCTAATAAGTGTTAGGCTATCATTGTGGGTAGTGGGCACCAATTGCGCAATTTGGACTTGACAACTGTTCCGCCAGTCACATACCGTGGTGAAACTATACCTTATTGCACCAGCGTCAAGGATCTTGATCTATACATTGATTCCACCTTGAATTGGTCTAAGCACGTTGAGGAAGTCAGCCGGAAGGTCAGCGCTGCGTTATGCTCCCTCTATCAATTTAAGCACTTCTTGCCTATAAACACTAAGGTTACTCTTATTGACTGGCTCTGTGGCTCAATTGGTAGTAACCCCTGCCTTCTGAACCAAGGGTCGTGGGTTCGATTTCCACCCGGGACAAATATTCGTGTGATGAACACTTGTGTTTGCTCCGTGTCTGGGTGTTTATATTTGTATTTAAGTATTTATTTGTGGTACCTTGGTTGTTCTGATACCCATAACACAAGTGCTTAAGCTACTTACTTTGGGATCGGAGCAATGTATGTGATGTTGTCTGATATTTATTTATTTATTCAACCCCTGATCCTTCCAATAATGGACTATGCCGATGTGTGTTGTCCTGATCTCAATCAAGGGTTTCTTAACAAGTTGGATCGTTTTCAGAACAACTGTATACGTTTTATCTTTGGCCTTCGTAAATACGATCATGGCTCCTCCTTTCGTATACAGCTTCACTGGCTCCCTATTGCCTTACGACGAGAAATCCATGTACTATGTAGGCTTTAGTCGATTCTTCACAATCCCAAATTTCCTATTTATCTCAAATCCAAGTTGGTTCCAATTTCTTAGCTTGACTCACACTCGGCAGCTTCGCTCTTCCAGAAATTCACTCTTAGCCACTCCTTTACACCACTCTAGTATCGTCTCCAACTCCTTTTGCGTGCAATCCATCAAACTCTGGAACAGGCTACCCGAAAGCATCCGTAGTCCGTTGTGCTCCTAGTAGGGCATCTTTTAAGGTAAGGGTCCAAAAGTAGGTACTATCAACTCCAACTTTCCGCTCAATAGTGTTTTTCTTTTTTTTTACATCTAGTCGTCGTATATATATATATATATATGTATTTATTTATATTGTATTATTTTTAGTATTTATTAGTATATTTTATATAGGTATTATGGTATTTATAGTCTTATATAATGTCAACAAACAAAAAGAAAACACGAGACCCTTATAAGACCACTTTTTGTCTGTTTGTCATACTTCGAAGGTAGACATTAACTCCATTGAACGTTTAATGGTCCAACGTAAAGTTGAAGCACCAGATACCATGGACCAGATATAATCTGCGGTGGATAATCCTCTGCCTGAGTGTACTAGAATTTCTGGTCGGTAATAGATACGAATTAGTTCTAAATCGAGAGACGACTGACATAAAATTACGTTATCACCACAACCCCTCCACCAAGAGTGAGAAGATATCTGTCTGATATGTAAAAATGAATATCTTCATTTATAAACATCTTTAATGTTTATTTTTTCAGAAACACTTAAAATAAAAGTTAATACATCGTTTGTGACTTATTTCCTAACATTTTGACTTACTTTGTGATTACTAAAATAAATTAACAGAATTAACAAAATATCTGACTGCAAAATTAAGATCAATCAAACCTATAGTAGGTATGACTAGTTTCACGAAAAGGACATCCATTAACATCGTAAACTAAAATTTTTAAACTTAGATTATGGAGATTCAAACGTAGGTATACGATAACAGAATAGGAAATCTCTTTAAAAACATTTTCATGTATATACAATGTCTATAAGGCGAAATAATTAAAGATCGCATTATTAAAAAGCATGGAAGTATCAAGTACTTCGTTACTTCCATGTTAAAAAGTTACTTCTAGAGGCAAGTGTCGTTATTAATTTTTTCCAATTTACAGACGCCCACTCATCAACCTAGCTAGACGCAACCAAAATCTTCCCAAACAATTTTCAACTAAGTGTCCAGCACATAAGGTTTATTATCCTTCTATATGATTTTCACAGATTGTGTAACTCAATGTGTGACCATGTACATACTTTCACTTAGAACATATTTAAGATCTAAGATACTAGCAGCTAACATACTAACATTACGCGCAACTTTAACACATGAATTTGTATATTATCTAAGTTTGCTTTCCAATTTTCCTACGAAACCCATAGGTATAATAAATTAATCGTCCGACAGACTTTCTTTCTATTTCACAACTGTACACTTGCCTCACTTGCCTGTCTGCCAGAAATACCTTATAATATAATGTAATAAAGTAATTTATTGCTCGCCCATAATACGAGCACTCGGTGGATGACATCATGGCGATTATGTCACGCAAGGTCGTGCTATGCTCTTTACGCTTCGGAATATTTTCATACAAATTTAGCAGTATCGATTTTTTGATTGAGTTGGCCAGCTCATTGACATCTTGCAAGGTCATCACTGTGCTTCTTTGAAGGACAGTTTACAAAATGCATAGTAGGTATATCTATTTAGTTTCCTTCTTTTACCGTATGGTGATTTGATGTCAAAATACATGCTGATATCTGTATATCAATATTGGCGAAACACAAGTTTAAGATTATTATTCCAAATACTAATTTTTAGACGGATACCACATCCACTATTTGTTAAAGGTTTTATTCCCGGTAACACTGTAACCAATATTACCTGCTCTATTTAATATAAGACTTTATTTGATAGAATAATTATATCAACAAAATATTTGTCGATGCTTCGCAGTGTGACTGTTAAAATTGCCATGTTGTGAAAGTTATAATATGGTGTAGATAATCTATTTCTATAAATAAATGATTACATAGATTAGGTACAAATTTGCATTAGCATTGCTTATAATAGGTGTTTATAGTTATTGGTTATAGTGAGTGAGAGCTAATGATTTGATCTTCCATGTCAATTTATGGATACCGGAAAGACTAATTAAAATTAAACCCATTTGAGGAATTTTATTTAACTAAAATCATGTTACAAACAGGCTTTTGCGGTAACATCCCCAATAAGCCATCAACGTTGATTGGGAAAATCAGCTTCAAAGTGGGAAAATCTTAATTCAAAAATATTGTAACGATCCTTACGATGCACTATTCAAAGCATTTTATGTTATGACACCAATAACATAAACGCAACATTTAATGAAGCTGTCGCGAGTTTTCTCTCGTGTAATATACAACTTTACACAGTGACGTCAATCGGTTCTTCGGACGGTGCGTTTGAAATTGTCACATCTCAAAAATTCAAGCTAGCAGTGTTTTCTTTCATCTATGTTTCTTTACTGAAAAGGTCTACCGATAAGAGGCTAAAATATAAAATAAAAATTACACAAGCCTACATATTTTGATTATACTTTAACATAAATATTGTATGTGGGGGAGAACACGACAGTTTATATAATGATGTCTAAAATTTTAAGTAAGCGCTTGTTTGACACATTACACCCATGCAGAATCTATGGCATTAATTAAAGACAATGGACGGAACAGAGTAATTTTTACAATATTTGTCACTCAAGGTACAAACATTAATTTGTTATAAAAATGCTTATTTAATTGTCGTTTATATAAATTCGCTTGATTTACATTTGCCTTTATAGAAATAATATTATTAAAATATTGTCTTTTTATTATTATGGTTTCCATAGCCATAACATAGTGGATATAAATCTAAAACAGCTATTGTACCTACCTATGTTTATTGCCAAATTTTCATTAATTCATTCGTCTTTTTAAACTAAATAAATCAAATAAATGAATGATTCATACCTACACCACTCATTGTGAGCATGTAAGTTTAAGGAAAACATTCAATTTTACAATCCGTTCATATAATTCGTTCGTATGGTCAGCATGTGTCCAGGCATTTAATTGTAGGTACGTGTATTTATTGTTGACAAGCTGTACCAGCCGCGTCGCACGCGTGGATATCGGGTTTCAAAAATAACGGACTTCCATAAAATGGTGCCTAAACTTTAAGTTAGACCTCTAGCAATACATTGGTGAAAACCGCATTCAATTCTAAGCAGTAGTTTTTGCGTGATGCGCGTTCAAACATACAGATAAAATTTTCCCCCGTTTTCCCAACACTTCCCTTCACTCAACATCATCATCATCAGCCTATTGCAGTCCACTGCTGGACATAGGCCTCTCCTGATGTTCGCCACTTAGGGCAAACATCTGGAGGATACACCCATAATCGCCATGCTGAGCAGGCGGGTTGGCGATCGCAGGGTGACGCTGCTGCCCGTCATCGGCCTGTGGTATATAGCTACGACTTTAATTGTGATGATTATACCGCCACCAGTCGGTCGCCAGCGCCTCGTTCGCTATTCGGCAGAATGCACCACGGGCAGGTGAGGTTGGCCTGGAGCGAAAAGATGGTAGGCCGCTCCCTTACATCCCAATTTCTCTTCACTGCTCTGCTCCTATAGATTGTAGTGCGATGAAAAGTATACTATAACCTGTCCAGGAGTATGAAGAATAATTTGTACCAAGTTTCGTTAAAATCCGTTCAGTAGTTTTCGTTTCTATAACGAAAATACAGACAGACAGACAGATAGACAGACAAAAATTTTACTGATTGCATTTTTGGCATCAGTGTCGATCACTAATCATCCCCTGATAGTTATTTTGAAAATATATTTAATGTACAGAATTGACTTCTCTACAGATTTATTTTATGTATAGAAGATATAGAATTAGTTTCGTTACAGCGATATATTCCAGTTGGTCACCAGTTTAGTACCAATGCTTGAAGACTGAATGAACTGCGGAAATAGACTTGAAGTAATATTAGTACAATAGTTATTTGTGCCTTGTACAATAGTTATTTATTAACTGGAACAACATGTGACGCACGACTACCTTTAAAGCTGAAAGGTAAGATTTATAAATCCATCATAAGGCCTGTAATATTGTATGGATCGGAGTGCTGGCCCATTAGGAAGACGGATGAAAGAAGAATGCATGTCGCAGAGATGAGAATGTTGAAATGGATGTGTGGAGTAACAAGAATGGATAAGATAAGGAATGAGTACATTAGAGGAAGTATGAAAGTGGCACCAGTGACAGAGAAGTGGAAAGGGAACCGCCTGTCTTGGTGACCAAGACCGTAATGAATATGGGTGTGACTGGATGGAGGGGGCGAGGCCGCCCGAAGAAAAGATGGATGGACTGTGTGAATGGTGATATGTTTGAGAAAGGAGTGAATGGGACCATGACGGCTGATAGGAATGAATGGAAGAAGAAAACATATTGCGCCGACCCCAGATAATGGGAACAGGGCAGGCGAATGATGAGTTATTTGTGCCTTATTACCACACCATATAAAAGTTTTCTAGCTCGTTCAGTGGCCCATTAAGCAACGAATTAAGCAACGGGGTATGACGATATCATTATTATAATGAACATAATAATTTGTACGAAAGCTAAGTCTAAGTTTTCGTTAAGATACAACAATTTTAGGGCCAACAACAACAAAATTTACAAAAATGTTAGCCACCGTGAAAATTTCTCAATATCCAAATGGGGGTGAAGAAATATACATTATACATATGTCTCGAAATCAATGCATAGGGAAATGTTACATAATTCAAATTTCGGAAGCTAAAATATTGAAATCTTTAATATTTGACAAGCACTTACTGGGAGTCTAGGTATGGACAGTGGACATTCAAATAAATTAACAAACCAGGTAACCGTTGCACAGACAAATAGACTTTACCTACATTCAAATTTAAAACACATCGTTTGTTGAATATTTACGTAAAAGTCATTTGTCTAACACGTTCACGGTCCAGTCGGCATTTGAAACAGTAAAATTTGTTTATGGCACTTAGCACAACGCACTTCCAATGTGTTCCAATGTCAGGCGGTTATACAAAGCGAAATTTAGATAGTCACTCAAATATACACAATCAAATGCCCACTGCTGGACAACCTCCCCCAATGACAACTGTCATTTGAGGGGAATTTGCCTTAGTTACCATGCTTGGCAGGTTTATTTTTACCCAGGTAAACGCTGCTGCACGTTACCTGATATTCCCTTCGTCTTTTACGATACCCACGGGATGTGATAGGGTTGTGCTAGTTTAAATCCGGAAACCACACGTAATAAACAGGTTCACTTGCGCTCATTTATATTGTTATGTGTAATTTTGTTGACATTCTTCGGTTTTTCTATAGTATCTATGCAAAACGATTTGAAGACAAGGCCTCAAGGTTTTTATTAGACCCATGTGACACCGATTTCATTCAATCTCCAGGATACATAGAATTGTTGTTATATTAAACCAATTTAGTACACCTCATGTTGAATTTAAAGTAATAAGATGAACTTTACAAATATGTATTGCACAGAGGTATTGCACTGTATTATGTAATATAAAATAAAATTTGTTTAATCACAATAACTTGCAGCTTTGCAAATTTAATGAGCAAACCTCGCTTGTGACAATATTTACCCATCATAATCATAATCACAGCTTAAATGTTATCTTTGTAATAGTTTTATAGTTAACAACAAGGTTGGTTTGTACAAAACGAAATGCATATTGCGTTACTATTGCGTCAGTATATAAATCTGTTTAACCGCATGTAATCAACTAAGCCCAGGATTAAAATGCTTTAAAATTACACATCTATACATACACTGTTTTTATACAACTAAGGTGGCAACAAGCCTACGATTCGCCTGATGTTAATCGGTTACCGAAGTCTATGGACGTAAGCGTCCATAGACTTCGGTATAACACTATATAGGTAGGTATTATTATATAGGTATGAGCATATTTCATTTCTAATTGTATACTGCAATACACAATTTAGTACACACAAATAGCTATAGATACATAGATAGATATTTTATTGCCTATCATACAGTCAATTTGACCTAGACATAATACGTTTTGATGTATAATTTGTTATCGCTATAAGCGATCTCACTACATACATTTCATTTTATGATTGAAGTCTGGATTGAAGCGCTATAATCATAAGTAACATCCAATTTATTTTTCTTAATTGTATCAATCGCAATCATAAGGTTCGATGGATGACTGAAAGCTTAATCTATGTATATCTATACTTATAATAAATCTGTAGAGAGGTCAATTCTGTACATGAAATATTTTTTCAAAATAACTATCGGGGGGTGATTAGTGATCGATACTGATGCCAAAAATGCAATCAGTAAAATTTTTGTCTGTCTGTCTGTCTGTCTGTCCGTCTGTCTGTCTGTCTGTCTGTCTGTCTGTTCGTTATAGAAACAAAAACTACCAAACGGATTTTAACGAAACTTGGTACAATTATTCTTCATACTCCTGGGCAGGTTATAGTACACTTTTATCACGCTACAATCAATAGGAGCAGAGCAGTGACGGGAAGTGTTGGTAAGACGGGAGAACTTTTTACCTGTATGTTTGAACGCGCTTCACGCGAAAACTACTGCATGGAATTGAATGCGGTTTTCACCAATGTATTGCTAGAGGTTTAACTTAAAACTTAGGCACTAGGTATAGATAGGTATTTTATGGAAGTCCGTTATTTTTCAAACCCGATATCCACGCGTGCGACGCCGCTGGCACAGCTAGTAATGAATAATGTATTATTTTAAATACTATCCAGCCATTATTTTTAATAACTACTCAATTTAGTAAGGTGATAAATGACACGGAATTAATCATATTATTTACTAGCAGCCCGCTCCTCGCTTCGCTTCGGATAAATCAATTATTTCAGCTAAACATTTCACACATTATTGGCGTTTTAGGAAGGATCTCTCATATTTTCTACCAATTAATATAACCATATTTCTCATGGCGAATGTACCTTTCCAATGGTGAAAGAATTTTTGAAATCGTTCTGCGCCGAGTTTATTAATAATTGTAATTAAGAGCTCTCTTATTATCATGTACTTACATCAACATAGACTATTGATGAGGTGCCTACGTGTACCTGTCTCTTATTTTATCACACGCGCTTACGATGCTAAAATGAATGGATGCTAAAAACATAATAAAGATATTTTGTCAGAGAAGACACAAAAGTGGCTTGAAAGCTAGGTATTCCCTAGTACTGCGATTAGCAGATGATAACTATAATTCTTAATTCATTGATAGACTTTTGACCCCTTCTTTTAACTTTCCTCTACTCAAACATTATCTGGAACAAGTGATTTGTACAATAAGGGGTAGCGCAGATAGAGAAGTGCGATCGGAAAGGATTTTTTTATAGCATCCAAAAATCAACTATGTTTAAAATTATTGAAATAAAGTGCAGGCATGCTTCAACTAGACAAAAAAGGCTCGCAGGTACTCAAGCTTTCTTTGTATATGTAAAAAAAACGGGAGAAATTATTTATCTCTGGTATGTAGTGTGCAATCAAAGATTATCTATGTTTAGGGGGACGCCCCTAATAGATACATAGATAATGGGGGACGCCCGAGAATAACCGTTTTAGTTAGGTATCTAACGAAAATTCGTTCAAGCCGTTTGCCACTGCGCCTGATCTCTCTTCAGTGATCTCGAACTATCGTCCCATCGAATTATGAGCTTCGTACTCAATGGCGCTTGTTTACCCAAGTCTAACTTGGCTAGTTTAAAAGGAGATCTATCGCATTATTTAGCTGTAAATCGGTTAGGTTTGTAGGTCCTGGTTACCACATTTAGAAATGAGGTAATGCAGTAATAAGACCTAAAAGCTAAATTAGGTGAATTATTTAAACACTAGTTGCAGGCTGCGGTTTTGAACGCGTGAATTAATCTGATGTAGATATTGCTGCAAAATTTCATTCAAATCTGTTCAGTAGTTTTTACGTTATAGAGTAACAAACATCCATTCGTCTATCCAAACTTTTGTATTTAAAATATAAGTAGGATTCATCAAGCTCTAACGTGTGTGGTACATGCTGTCTAAATGCCGTCCATGACCAAAATTTCCCAAGGAACGTTACGTAGTCTCAGACATCTTACTAATAAAACGATTAGTCAACGATGAAGTCATTTCACACTACCAAACCAGTACCTACCTAACATTAACTATTCCGATTCTACAGTAACTCACGGCTTCCATAGATAAAAAAATTAGGTCAATGATGTTGCAAATGGATGAAGAGGCTTTTGTCAACAAAAGAGAAAGTCTCGGAAACGTGTAGGGCCTGCGTAGGCGTTACTCGAAGCTGGCGAAGGGACCGCTCGAGCTTAAATAAACATTATTTGTATAAAGTAGATAACGTGTTTCGGATTCGTATTCGTCTCTAAAATTAAAGAATTTAGGTTAGTTAAATGCCGCCACCTGTTTCTCGTATGAGCGTCTTCCGTAATACAAAAAGAAATATTAAGTATACAATAAATATCAATATGATTCTATAGCAGGAGAAAATGTTAAAAGTGCAAACATAAGTTTCGAGGAAACCGTCGCGGCAAATGTTAATAAAAAACACATTATGTATTATATTATTATCAAGTCATACTAACATCACCGGCGTCCTTGACACACTGGAAGGTTGTAACTATCGATTTTCACACCACTAAAGCATTTTCACAGACTTGTTTGTTACCGACGAATATTCGTAAGTGTTTTGAAGTTTCGTTGTGTCGTGACTAGCGGCGCGCGCGGCGTTCTATGGTGTACTAGAGCGGGGCACTACCGTCCCAAGCAAGTGATGGGATGGGGTCGTGGCCGAGTAAACACTGATGCATAGACGTACCTACTCCGATAGATAATTAATACGGCGCGCCTGGACTGACATGACGCCACGCTCTGTCGCGAGATATACATAGTTACATACATCGCTTCTTGTTTTTTTTGCGCTTCTTGTCATTTTTTTTTGTATTTCATTACTAGTAATTACTTAATTTGTTATGAAGACTGAGTTACATGGTAGTAACTTAGTACCTACTGTAAGCTTATTAATTAATAGTGAAGTTAATTGTATTTGTTGAAAAAAGCGTGTAGTGTGTGAATTTTAAAAGAGTGTAAGACTATTATTTGTTAACCAGTACTTGTATTTTTAAAAGACTCTCGTCTTAAAAGGCTAATAAATGAAATCTACTGCAATAATGACGAGGGTCCAAAAATATTAGAGAAGGTTTTCACATTACTTTATCTTGGCATCTGACACGAGATTTTGCCACTCAGCAATATGTCGCCAGTATGGCAGTTGAAGATAACTTGAGATCCTTTTCCACCTGGTGGTGGAATCTCAAGTTATAGACTACTATCCAGCGGTACCCAGGGCGTCCTACTTAATGTGCCACGTAATGCTAGATAGATCCTTGAACATAATAGCAATGGTTTTTGTAAATAAATTGCCAAATATACTTCAAGGTTAATACAATTTCCGAGACATTTCAAATGCGTGTCTTGAAATATCAATATTCATGGATAATAAAAACGGCTTACATTTTATGCCTATAACCTCTTCATTGGTCCCGTACGTAGTTTCGAATGACGTTGTAGCGACAGGTCGCTAGTGAAAAATTGTATTACATTAAATCAAAATAAATGAGTTGAATACAGCGACTTGCCTGTTGTAGTAGAATCATATACTCGTAGTATGGTTTAAATGATTAATATTGTCCAAACGCCCGGTAAATATTGCAAATATACGCTTACAAAACGATGTTTCTTTATGAAGAGGGGAAGGAAATACATATAATTTAAACACAGAGAAAAAGAGAGTATAGACGGGCGTAAAGAAAAAGGAGGAATCTAGGAGTGAAATTAACCAGCGTCATAGCTGGAAAAATAGTTTTGTTCTTTAATCAAAACCGATGCAATAACTCTTTTGGAATGTATGGAGAATTTGGTGAACAGGTTAGAACACTAAACTGGTTCGGATCCCTGATGGAACACGCCGGAGTTATCGTACGCACGGCACGAATACAGAATACATTTCTTTTTATTATGTCACTGTAAAATTGTAAATACCGTTAGATTATAGTCCATCTTGCGAGATTTTAGACTGTCGAAAGATTGTGAACCGTAACAACTGCTTACAATTTTACGTAGTACCTTAATAAATTTATTTATTCATTTATTTTTAAAACCATACTACTAATTTTACAGGTTTCCCCAATGCGATAGTGTAGATTAATTTAATTATACTATATTATTAATTCATATATATCAAGTAATTTATACTCTATCGATTTAATAGCACAAAATAATAATGTAGCCTTAGTAAATTCAGTCAAAGAACAGTTAAATACGTCAATTGCTTTATCGACTTCATTGAGTGTGCGTAGTGTCCGCGTTACGGGCGCTTGCTTCAATATATTGGTACGTGCGTGTGGGACTGCGAATAGAGGCGGTTTCCGTCGTCGCCAGATGTACCTGTCCGCCACACGCAGCGCCATAGTCTGCAGCACGCCTTCGTTGCACACCTTCCCCCGTAGAATCTTTATCAAATACACCGCAAGTCTGACACCCCGTCTAACTTCCAGTTTATTATACCCCATCATTCCAAGCACGAACAAGGTTGGATACATCAATGGATAGAACGGATATACTCCGTATAACTTGAGATACCGAAATCGTGTAAATTTATTCTGTATCCGTTCTATCATCAACCTATATCCTCATGTGGTGACCATATAACTGCACTGCATTCCAGATGGCTCTTTACCAGTGCTTCGTACAAAGCCCTTACAACTCTCATGTTCGTAAAATTCCGAGAGTGACGCAGAACAAATCCTAAATGCCTGTACGCCTTCTTACAAACTTTAACCATATAGGCCCTGAAGCTAAGATCTGCACTAAAATATACTCCAAGGTCCTTGGCTTCGGTTACTCGTCTCATTGTGGCGCCATCCACTGTATAGTCAAAGTTGTACGGGTGTTTTGACAGAGTGAAAGACATAACTGAGCACTTTGAAACGTTAAAATACAGTCGGTTCCTGTGACTCCCCTGTACCACCCTGACAATATCGGCCTGTAGTTTTTCACAGTCTCCTGGGTCTTTCATTGTTCTAGTTAGGTTTAAGTCGTCCGCAAAGAGGAGACATAGTGAATCTTTGACAACGTTGAGAAGAGCTGATATAAGACCTGGTATAATACAAGTTTGACTGTTGCCCACCCCAATCTACATATTGGCGTCTGTCTGTCAGATAACTGGCAAAGAATGACAGTGTTTTGTGGGTGAAACCAACAAGTGCCAACTTCTTGAAGAGGATTTCATTATCAACAGTGTCGAATGCCTTCTGGAAATCAAAATATGCGACGTCAACTTGACTTACCGAGTCCACTGCAAGCACTATTTGAGTCATCAATTCAAACAGATTACTCGAAGTATTACGAGCAGGAGGAAAACCCATGCTGAGCATCTGATAGCTATGTTCTGACCTGTAAATATATTGAGTGGTATATGGTAGACTCAAAAACCTTAGCTGGCGAAGACAAAATAGCTACTGGTATAAAATCACATGCTTCTGTACCTCCCTGGCCCTTCGGCACCAGGACCACCCTTGTCAGGTTCCACTGATCTGGAAACACTTCATTTCGTAGGCATATGATAATTTTGTGCATAAGCGGTTCTTCTAGCACCCTGTAGCAATCCCTAAAAATAAAAGGCGGGATTCCGTCTGGTCCCGCAGAATGCTTTGGTTTAAGCTCCTGTAACGCTCGCCTTACATCTTCCAATTACAACGCGTGCACCTGTACTCTAGTTGCGTCGGCCGCTCCCAATTTGCTCACTGCAGCGACATCCAATACTGCTTGTTCTGAGAAAAAGTTCTTCTAAGCAAACTCGCTCGCATATTCAGCTTCTGAGAGAACGCGACCATCCCTAACCAGATACTTTCTATCTACCCTTTTCTTTGATTTAACAAAATGCCAGAACGATTTTGGGTCTTTTACATTGCACCCGGTCTTTGTGTCGATTATAAGCCAGAAGTACCTACTGCCTCCTTCACTCTTTCCCTACAACGCGAAAACTCTTCATAATCTTCGCTGGTGTTACTCCTTTTGTACCTCTTATGCAATCCATGCTTTAACCTTATGTCAGTTATAATTTGAGACGTATAAAAATCTGGGTATCTTTATTTCGAAGTCGTTTGCCTTTTGTTAGGAACGCATTCTTTTACGGCGTTAAATATACTATGATAAAAACAATCCAACGCATCATCAGGATTTTTCAACAAATAGAGATCATCCCAGATAATCTCTGCTTAGCTACTTGTATAATTGAGGAAAATTTGCTGTTCTAAAGTTCCACTGACCATCAATCAAGCGCGGCGGCTGATCTTTCTTGAATGTTTGTTCGTCGTTCTCAACAGACGTCACTGTGACAGCGAGTGGCGGTTGATGCTTATCCACCGGCTACAAGCCCTCCGCCTCACAGACCACTACAGCACCACGCACGCCATCTCCGTTTAGAACCAGATTCATCTGTCTTTTATTACAATGCTATGACTGAACGCACCAAAAGACAGAAAGTATTCATAATAATTACAGATTTCCACATTAGGCGAGTATAAGTTAAAATCTCCTATCGAGTATAAGTAAAAACCAGAGAAAATTTGTATGAATAAATTCGTCAGACAAAAGGTTTCCGATTCATCCGATTTCCAATTCACCAACAATGAATATAATGACCTTTAGAAGAATACTTTGGAAAACTTTGTCGTGGACAATAATGGCTAATGCTGTGGATTACTTTCAAGGTAAATCATTTGTTTTCACGTTGTTCCAATCTGATAGGTACTTAGTTAATTTTCCAAACACTGATTCCTATATTATTGAATTGTGATTACCTACCTGCGGTTTGAAACGAGTCTAACATTTAATAATTATTTTGCTTTTGCTTTAATATACGAAATGCAGCTTCATGATTTTCTATAATGGAGATGAACAAGACATAATATCCTCATATTCAATTGCTAAAATTTTAGATTATTACTAGATATAAATATAGGTCTGCAAGGGATAAATTCGCTTAGAAATGTAAATTTAATTTGCTTTACGTTTTTTGCTACAGAAAATAATGTTCTCTTACGTTGGTTTCAAGTCATAGGGTACAAAGCAAGCAAGTTGTCTATACCGCAAGTCACAATTTCCCAAATTTTGAGTTTCAGTTCTAAGTATGGGGAACCCCAGAAATTTATTGTCTTTTTTTCTATTTTTGTATGAATATGTTAATGCGGTTCACCGAGAATACATCTACTTACCAAGTTTCCACAGTATAGCGCTTATAGTTACGGAAAAACCGGCCAAGTGCGAGTCGGACTCGCGCACGTAGGGTTCCGTACCACTGATAGAATGAAAAAATTAGGTAATTTAATTTATGACGTTTAAAAAAAAACTATTGTCTAGATTTCATTCAAACCAAATTTCGTTAGTAGTTTTTATAGTAATACACATCATATATTTTTTTTAGTTTTATCATGCCCATATTTTAGAAGTTACGGGGGGGGGGACACACATTTTACCACTTTGGAAGAGTCTCTCGCGCAAACTATTCAGTTTAGAAAAAAATGTTGTTAGAAACCTCAACATCATTTTCAAATACCTATCCATAGATACCCCACACGTATAGGTTTGATGAAAAAAAAATTTTTGAGTTTCAGTTCTATGTATGGGGAACCCCAAAAATTTTGGATTTTTTTCTGATTTTATTTTTACATCTTAATGCGGTTTACAGAATACATCTACGTACCAAATTACAATAATGTAGCTCTTATAGTTTCGGAATAAACTGGCTGTGACATACGGACGGACAGACAGACAGACAGACATGACGAATCTATAAGGGTCCCGTTTTTGCCATTTTGGCTACGGAACCCTAAAAAGTGGCTGTGACATACGGACGAACAGACATGACGAATCTATAAGGTTTCCGTTTTTTGCCATTTGATTACGGAACACTCAAAAGACATTATTTATGTTAAGTGCTTTGTAATTATGTAATTTAAAAATCTAATCACTGTGACATTTCTGTGAAATTGATAGCATTTTAGATTAATCTGTAACTACGAGTGTTTAATAGAGGTAAATAAAATAAATTCGTGCTACGAAAGATAATTTTTAAAATTTTGGTGTAGGTATGTATTATAATTATCTGGTTACTGATCGTCACAACACGTATGTAGATAAAGTTCTTTACAACTGCATCTTTATTTACCAAATTTATAATGAAAAAAACGAAGGAATTGTTGCTAATAAACTTTTCCTTATCTTAAGTATACGGTAGTTTTTTTTTAAATAAGGAAATATTTCATTAAGTAGGATACATACATACATAACATCACGCCTTTATCCCAGAGGGGTAGGCAGAAACCGCGTCCTTCCATTTGCTACGATCCTGGCACACACTTTTGCTTCGTCCACATTCATCCACATTCATACATGCTCGTCGGCTTAGGGTACTTAGAATACAATTTGGTTAATTAAAATCTATGTATAATAAGTATGTAGTAAAATAAGTATGTAGGTACTCTATCCTTCTATAACATAAACATTTGATGGTCCTATTATTATTTTTCAAGCGCAGTCCAATTGAAATCAATTGAAGGCCCAAGATTCAACGATATAATATTCATTCAACACAGCAGTGACCTTGTTCATGTTGTTTTTCATCATCGTGGCAGCATTTAAAGTACCTACTTTCCCTATTGATTTCTGTTTTTACTTGTGTGTGCTATCAGAGACACTCCATCACCAGAGCCGTTTTCAACAAATTAGAGGCCCTGAGCATATAATGATAATAACTTTGACTAATTTGACACTTGGCTATTTGAGACTTTGTATATCTATCAGAAACTAGGGACTTTATATTTGATCCTAGGATACCGCCCTATCGATCGCGTGGCCCTTGGTAGCCCCAAAAGCCCTGGTGGCCCCAAAGTGTCCCCTAGGAAAGAAGAGTCTAAGCTTCACATCACTTATCACACAAGTAAATTTTTCCTTTAGTTTGAGACGAGGTTAATTTATCAACAGCAATCAGCCTTCTATTTGAAGGAGATTTTATATGGGACAATTATTACTTTACTCTCGAATAAATTGTTGCTCGGTTCCTATATTATAGTACCTAGCACCGTTTAGTCAGGACAAACCCTCTGCTTCGTTATGTATGACTGAATATGGGTTTTAATACCGCAAATATTTGACAACACATTTGAGCGCCCTAATAGTTATGAGTAGTAGTAATGTAGAACATTTTCCTTCTACACACGATCATCTATCAAAATCAAGGGCGCAAATGCGGCGAGAAGTCCATTGCGCCCTTATTAATGAGCATGGTCCATTTACCTTTGATTTCTAGGTATCGTTAATTTACATACTCATTTACTCACAGACTTACCATAAGGCTCAAGATATACATAATATACTCACAGACTCGAGTATCTTGCAGGTTCATTTAGATATAAACAACTTTCTGATTCCGGCGGTAATGATTTTAATTAGTATTGACGATTTATAAGTGGTTGATTCAAGTTTATATTTTTTTTTTCTATTTTATTATATTCTAAACTCGTCAAAAGACATTGCTTTCTAGTAAAATTAAAACAAGTTTTCTTAAATGTATTTTTCTCTATAATATCAGTATAAATAAGGAATGAACCTTCAAATGTTTCATTACACATTCCAGTTTAGAGTTGAACTCTTAAATAATAATTTGCCTACGTATAGTTAGAAATTGCTGAACTTGTTAGTTCTTAAAGGAATGTTCTCCACAGCGGAACTATGAGAGCGGGAAGTGGTCCCAGAAAATGTAAAATTTTATATAGGTATATTATCGCAATCTATCCGTAGTACTTAAGGAAGACGTACGTATAAGCTCTTGGTTTTGAATTTTAAAAGCACTTATAGCATGCCACATAGTGCAAAGAGCATGACTATATTATAATGTGTACAGAAACTGTTTGACTGGTGTTATTTAGCCAAGGACGTTTGTAAACTGAATAGGGTTGCTATAAGTTGAACACATCGAGAAAACCTCAATGAAATGAGTTTAAGAACTACTTACGTAGATTCACGGACATAGATAGGAAAACCCAACTTAAGCTAGCCCACTAATAAAGGGCTTAGTAGTACCTAATACTAGTGTATTGGTATTGGTACTGGAAAAACGCCCGTCTCGTCTCCTTAAAAGAAGCCTAGGAAAGTAAAGGAATGGGAAACAAATAGTCCTAATTTTTGGTAGTAGGGAACTCTGGAGATTAGAAACTCTCTTTCTCCGTTAACTTTCCCGTCCCAGCTGTCACTCTGATCAGGAGGGCGGGAAAGAAAACGGGGATGGAAACGGAAATCGGAACCAGCACGGGAACGTGAAAGCAATACGGGGACAGGAATGGGATATGGATTGGTGGCAAAGAGTGTATTAGGCTCAGGTTTTAATTTGGTAGCTTTGGTTCAAGCCGGGAAGTGTATAAGCTGTCTGAAAGCCGTGATAGTGGACAACCCTAAATTATTTTAGTTATGTAGATATGTTATCATAATACGAGTACTAGGGAAATATTGTCGCTGCAGTACATACATATAGGCGTGACATTTTCGTGGAACTTAATAGTCCTTTGATACACCAATCCATATTGACACTTCCATCAAGTTGATAGAGTAATTTATTAAAGTTACCTGGATGTAATGAAATGAAATGAAAAAACCTTTATACTTATGAATCGTCAAGTAAAATGTAAAAAGATTATGCTGCCGCCGTGTTAGGAAAGTGGATTCTACCGAGAAAGCTAGGTATACCTATATAAAGTAGGTAAGTAAGGTACGCATTGTAAAATTATTAAATGCTTAGTGCGTAATATATTATACTGTATGAGTGTAGTATATAATTAAGGTATGGTATATAATAGGGTACCTATAAGTATACGAATGTGATATTATTACATGTAGAACAAAACCATCCCTCCGTCATTGGGATGGGATTATGGGAATGCTCCTAGTGTTAAGTAAAGTTTGTCTTTGTTTGTTTATGATACATAGACATCAATACTTTTAATGGATTTCCCGTGGGGAAAATGTTGCCTGGATAGTTAAATCTATTAGAAAATGCTTTTTTTATTATAATAACAATAAAGTTTTTTTATTGCCGCAGCTAAACAATCAACTGCTATTTAACTTATTTTATAAGGATATCGAAATCATCGATCTATTGGCAGGTTTTTCAATTTCTACCAAATTGATGGTAGTTTTTGCCACAGGGCCCCAAATATGAGTGGCAAAATTGTGACGTGTATCCAATTTTTGATTTATGGCAATCCCTCGTATTGGCCTCAGGGTAGTTTTGGAAAAAAGATCTGGCGACACTGGTTTTGACGGGCAAAAATGTGTGTTGTGCAGTAGTCATTTTCCAAAGTCTCCATGGGTCCAGGGTATTGATTAAAAAAAAAATGTCTCTGCTCCGGTATAATATTCTAGAATACAGGAAAAATATCTCACAATGAGGGAAAACACTTGAGGATCGCCATCAGGCGACTTTGCTATACAAGATGACTTTTTAATCACTATCCAAATTTTTTGTGGGCATTAGGTATCGTTAATAGAGCCCATTTCTGCAAAAAAAAATATAGTTCGTATTTTCACAACAATTTACCATTTCTAGCGTAAAATATTTAGTACGCAAAACGATAAACATCAACGGTAAGTATTACGAATTAAGGTACGAATTAAAGGTAAGACGGTATTACCTACCGCGAGTATTACGAAATGGTAAACATTCGAAAATTATAATTGGGACAATGAATTTGTTGTGAAAATATGATTTATATTTATTTTTGCAGAAATTGGCTCTATTAACGATATCTAGTGAACAGAAAAAAATTGGATAGTGATTAAAAAGTCATCTTGTATAACGTAGGTGCCTAGATACATTTGAATATTAGGTATGTAGGTAGTACACGACCTAAGTTTTTAACAATTTTAATAATATTTTTTCTTTTCCGTTATTACAAGACGTATTCAAGCATATTAGGTATGTAACTAATTAGGTATTTGTTGATCTAAAGAGGGCACAGTCCATAGTAGGTAAATTGTTCATTCGGCGACTCTACGAAAACTCTTAGCTTAGAGGTTTTAAAAAGAATTCAGAATATTATCATCTACTCATAGCACAAATGGTTTTTTTTCCAATCCACCTGACGGTAAGCGGTCGTAAGGTCCAAAAGTTAGGTCGACAGGCACAATAGAACAAACCCATTGCGTCTGTCGCCCTCACCCTGAAGGTTTACTGAGATGCCGTTTCACGCCCCGCCTAATGAACCCAGGATTGTAAGAGAAAGGAAACACATGAGCTGGAAGGGCACTCCATGACTTAATGGCAAGGGGCAAGAACGAGGAACTAAACCTCTTGGTATTAAAAACTTAAAAAGTAAAGCATTGTTATATTAAAGGCCGACATTTATCTATGTACTTTTAGCCTAAGTGGCGCTTAACAGGCAAAATTGCGTGCGACATCATTTGCTCAAGTTATTTCTGTAGGCGTAAATCCTACATATCCTACTAAGTAAGTACTGTCTATCGTAACGGAAATGAAATATTATTTCCGGTTTGGAATGAATGATCCAGCCCATCTCATCCCGTGGTTGTCGTAGAAGACGACTAAGGGAATATATCAGGAAACGAGCAACAGCGTTTACTTGTTTATAAATAAAACCTATTTTGTTAACCGGAATGTAGGTAAGGGAGCCTATCATCTTTTCCCTCCAAGCCAACCTCACCTGCCTGTGGTGCATCCTGTCGAATAATAAACGGGGCGCTGGCAACCGACTGGTGGCGGTATAACCGTCACAATTGAAGGAGTAGGTAAATACCACAGACCGATGTCGGGCAGCAGCGTCATCGGAGCGAGATATATCATCTAGCTAGATTCTAGCTAGATGTTTGCCCTACCTAAGTGGCTAACAACTGGAGAGGCCTATGTCCAGCAATGGACTACAATTAGGCTGATGATGATGATGATGATTGATCACCGACCCGCCTGTCATCCTGGTAACATTATTACCTTAGTAGTATTTATCCCTCCAAATGAAAAGGTAATTGAGGAAGGTTTACGTATTAAGTTAAGTTGTACTTTAATAAATAAATTTAAACACAGAAGTCGTACCTATTTCATTCCCTTGGTCAACGAATATCAATCATAAATGACTTGTGTGTGGTACTTGAGGTAAATTTACTATATAAAACATACTACGGAAAGTACCTACATTCGATTTTGACGATTCATTTCACTTTTTAATACATTACAATGCCTGAAAAGGGCGACTAAGTTTTAAAGAACCTATGATTTTTTAGGTATTAAGACCAAAATGATCACTTAGTCTGTAATAAAGAATTTGATTTGATTTGATTTTATCTTTGTTGTCTTTGTTATAGTCAGGAGAAGGTTCTTATGAAATGAAAAAATTAAAAAGTTGCGGGAAGTCCAGGGAAAGTTTAAAAGGCGAATAACGGGGGGTACGAAGGGTCAGCCGGGTCAGCTATAGTTCATTCGCGTTAAGAAAATAGTGACTCATCAGTGCAACTGCAGGGTAAGGGTGTATTCATAATGGAGAAAAACATTTTTTTTCAAAACATTAAATAAGTTTAATAGAAAAATAATAAAGTATCAATGATTTTAAACATGTTAAAATATTCCTATTAAGGTAATTTTTAATGTCAACTTAAACGCTATATTAGTAGAGTAACACATATTTGGATTAATCGTAATAAGTACTAAAATAAAAAAATACAAAATTGTCTTAAAACTAAGTACTTAAATCGCTAATCAGTATCGCTAGATTCTCCCGTTACATTTATTACGAATGAATTTTGTTCTGCATGTTCCATGACGTCATCCAAACCCCACATGGTATTTTCTTCGCGTATCACGTGGTCGCAGCATTTCTTCCACCGATTGGCGTCTACTAACGCGATTGCGTCATAAAATATTTTTTTTACGTCACTCATTTTGAATGTAGTATTATTCGCAGCAATATAATTTTTTATTTGGGCCCACACCATTTCAATTTTATAAACAGTGTTTTCGGACACACCGCATGCACTTGCAGTTTTAATTACTATGCTCTCCACAGTCTCATTTAAATCAATCTGTTTGAAATATTTATAAACATTGTAAATTACGCGTCTCTCTCCGCTATGTATAATTGATCCACTTTTATTTTTTTTAATAGGTGAGATATCCATTTTCCAAATTTAATTTTAAACAAGTAGTACGCAAAATACACAACCGATCAGTTCGAAGGTCTGACTTCAACTGAGCACTGTGAACTCGCCTTACTAATTTCTAGCGTTTTAATTGGCTAGGGGGTGTGGCTTGGCCGGCAGTCGGTGATGAGTCACTATTTTCTTAACGCGAATGAACTATAGTTTCAATTTCTTTATTTGCTCACTAAGTGTACAGTGTGGGTGTTATACAATATAGGAACTTATGACTTAGTCACCTTTTGGGTATTGCAAATAGGTGCGAGGACAGCAATTCTTATACCTACTAATAATTTTACTTATTAAATAATATAATTCTTTACATAACATATGAATACAAATAATATAGAGCAGGTGATCACAAACATGTTTATACTTTTATTTTATTTTTGTTTAAAAGATCAAAGAATTTTTGTTTTATTTTATATTTAAATATTCGTGTAGAGAATAGTAACATTTTTCAATTAAATATTGTTTAAGAGTTCTTGAAAATATAATTAAGTTCATTCTTTATATTTGCTGGTAATTTATTGAATATTTTGACTGCCATATAGTATGGACTAGTATTTAGCATTTTTATTCTAGATTGTGGTAGGTACAGTCTATCTTTATGTCTAGTATTAATGTTATGTGTGTCTTTTTCTTTAGTCAAGCTATTAATGTTTTTAAATGTAAATAAGCATTATATCAAAAATATATAAAGATGGTAAAATTAGTAGATTTAATTTTATAAAGTGTGGTTTGCAAGATTGCGTATTGTCTATTTGAGCCATTATCCTTACATATTTTTTTTTGCATTATGAAAAGGTCATTGGCGTTTGAACTATTACCCCATAACATAATCCCGTACCTAAGGTGAGAATACGAGTAGGCATATGCGTAATAGGCTGCCAGAGCAGCTTCTTTGGTGGTGCTGTGTACTAATTCGAATAGCGCGTAAGCGAATTTGGATAATTTAGATTTTATGTATTGTATATGTTGTGTCCAGTTCAAGTGTGTATCTATTATTGTGCCTAAGAGTTTAAATGTGTCAACTGAGTCTATGGTTTGGTTCTCAAAATTCAAATTTACATCTAGGGGGGCTTTATTATATGATCTGAACTGTATTATTTTTGTTTTTGAATAAATAATTTTAAGGTTGTGTTGTTGAAGCCAAGTGGATACTGTTTGTAATGTTTTATTAAGAATTATATTTGCTTTATTAGCATTGTCACATTTTATTAAGATAGAGATGTCATCTGCGAATAGTATTGGCAGTGTTATATCGTTTTTAACTATTTTAGGTAGATCATTTAAGTAAATTAAAAAAGAACACATCCAAGCACACTGCCTTGCGGTATCGAGCATAATAATGTTTTTTCTTTAGATACAATTGTTTGTATTTCTCTTTTTGTACTATCATAATAATCTAATTGTATTTGTTGCTTTCTGTTATGTAAATATGATTTGAACCAGCTGTATGCAGGGCCCCTTATACCGGTACCGTACAGTTTTGACAAGACATCATAATCAACACTTTCATACGCCTTTGACAAATCTAGTAACAAGCATATTCCATAAGTTTTGTCATCTATATGTTTCAGCGCTGTTTGTACATATTGATAAACAGCTAGTGTTGTCGATTTTGTTTTTCTGAAGCCGTTTTGATGTTCATCAAGTAAATAAAGCAGAAATGATTCAAGGGTCGTCTCAAATTATTTATTGCACGCATGCTTAACACTGAATGTTCACGCACATCCGCACATCTCTGTAACCAGAAGTAGATATCTACCAATTATGATGTCCGGTAGGTTTAAATTAATGCGCGAACAAGGATTGTTTACTGTCTTAATGAGTTGAAATTTTAACAACGTTGTGCTATGATTTTCGTACTATAATGAACCTTGACTCACCCGATGCAGGAGGCTCATTTGGTAGTGACCTCTGCCTTCTTTTTTTTTTAACCCGGAAAAATGCTTTTGCGCATCCCCGTCGTTCGGGGGAGCGACGGGGTATGTGGGATGAGTCCCCGTTCTGTTCTGAGATGGAGAGTAGACAGGGAATACTCACAAACCGGGACCTCCTTTCAGAGCTCCGCGGGTGGTGTCCGGGACCCCGTGAGCCAAAAACTGCCTTGACACCACGAGCGCGGCCCGCTCTATATGGCAGGCACCACAAGCTCACCCCATTATGAGGAAGTGACGGGAGCGGCCTGAAGGCCAAGCCCACTCCCGTCAGACAATGACGGAGCCCCGTGCAATGCAGATGGAGGTGCCCCCGCACCTGCCACCCGCTGGGCCCCGTCAGGGAACGATTGGCGGATGTACTGCCGTCTGTTACGCCCCCTTCTACGCCTACGCAGTGCGGGAGCGTTTGGATCATTGTCCCGCTCCCGCTCCGCCGCTTCCTTCTGCAACATCATAGACTCACAGAAGGAAGCAACTGCTGACCAGGCCTCTCGGCTGTCGAGCATTGCTGTCACAATGCTCGGTAGCGAGAGGTCCCTGTCGACGGCGCCAGATAGGTGAACTCGTTGTTGTGCCCACGCTGGACCATAAGGACCTCTGCCTTCTGAGCCAAGGGTCGTGGGTTCGATCGCCGCACAGTACAAACATTTGTGTGCATGAACAATGAACATGTCAGTTTGTATTAGTCTGGGTGTTTGCTAAGTACTTTTAAATGTATTTATTTATTTTAAATTTTAAACCATATCACAATTTGACGTTTTCATTTTGATTGATTACAATCTATCGAAAAATAATAGGTACGTTGAATTGTACTCGTAATCTGTACGTTCGTTTCACAATCTGACGATAGATTACAATTTCGCTGGATAGATTTATTTATATATATCAGTAGCGAGCAGAAGATCCTCTCGTAGTCTCGTTTACATCTGTCCGGACAAGCAGGGCAGTCCAAGAGGTGAGACATGGTCTGTGGGACCGCGCCGCACTCGCTCCGATTTTTATTTACATCTATATACCCCCATTTTTGGGATGTAAGGGAGCGGCCTATCATCTTTTCGCTCCAAGCCAACCTCACTTGCTCGTAGTGCATCCTGCTGAATAACAAACAAGGCACTGCCAACCGACTGGTGGTAGTATAACCATCATAATTGAATGCGTAGCTAAATAACACAGACCGATGACGGGCAGCAGCGTCTACGGAGCAAGAAGCTACACCCTGCAATCGCCAACCCGCCTGCCAAGCGTGGCGATTATAACCTTTAGATGGTTGCCCTAAGTGGCGAACAACTGG
Source organism: Conogethes punctiferalis (assembly GCA_031163375.1). Lineage (NCBI taxonomy): Eukaryota > Metazoa > Arthropoda > Insecta > Lepidoptera > Crambidae > Conogethes > Conogethes punctiferalis. The sequence goes on along the minus strand of CM062077.1, from coordinate 19,142,483 downwards.
AGAGCCCTATGTCCAGCAGTGGACTGCAATAGGCTGATGATGATGATGATGACCCCATTTACATAAGGCGTCCTTACAGAGCGGCCAACCTGAACTCGAAGTCTATTCAAAGCTTTCCAGCTTGACCACCTCAAGCTTTCCCCTCGGAGGAAGCTTTTCAGAGGGACTATATATTTGACTGGCTCGGTGGCTCAATTGGTAGTGACTCTTGCCTTCTGAACCAAGGGTCGTGGGTTCGATTCCCACCGGGACAAACATTCTTGTAATGAACACTTGTGTTTTTTCCACAGTTTCTCAACAAAGTATATAATTTTGTCATTTAAACAAACTGCGTAGACTTTTATTTATTGTGTTATTTGTTCAACGCGATTGTCAAGTCAAAGTAGTACTAAGGACTTTTCCGGCAAAAATTGTTTTCAGATATCTGGACCGTGTTGTTTGTTCCGTGCACACAGCAAGCGGCAGAGGTCAACATGAATGAAGTGCATCCTTTTAGCTTATGTCCTCAGAGTGTAGGTACAAAGGTGGCACTAGTGCTTAGTACCTACGTAACTGTGTATTCAGAAATAATACGGAGTTTACCATATAGGTACGGCATCTGTTTTTTCTAGGTACATAATATAACTTTTGTCGGTAGACCAATGAGGCAGTCACTACATACTCGTATATGTACATAGTATAAAACTAAATCACTTCCCGCTCTTTATCTCTAGGAATGCTTAGAGATCTTCAAAAGTACGCAACTCATTTTGATTTTTTGAATGAATAGAGGGCTTCAAGAGGAAATATAAATATTTATATGTATAATACACGCATAATATATAAAAAAACACGGATCATTTTGTGTGCTAGCTTATTAGTAGCATTGCACCCGCGCGAAGCCGCAAAGTCGAAGACTTAAGTAAGTATGTTGATGATTCTCATGATGAAGGCATGCTGCCTTTGTCAGATTCAGACTATACTACTTATTTGTTTTTGAATTTAAAAAGAAATGTTCAATCGTTTTAACATACAAACCTATGTTTTATTTCTATCTCACGTAAGTAGGCAGTAACCAAGGACGTTTACAATAACGTCCTTGGTTACTTAAGTAAGTACTTTCTTTTCTTTGGAATACAGACTGCCACTCATCAACTTGCCCTGTCAATTGCCATAAAGTGTAGTGATGAATAATGGACTCTATGTACGTATTTGAACTCTCCACGCCATTCGCACTTATGGATTTTGACATTGATTCATGAACAATCTATACTTATAATAAATCTGTAGAGAGGTCAATTCTGTACATTCAATATATTTTCAAAATAACTACCAGGGGGTGATTAGTGATCGATACTGATGCCAAAAATGCAATTAGTAAAGTTTTTGTCTGTCTGTCTGGCTGTATGTTCATTATAGAAACAAAAACTACTCAACGGATTTTAACGAAACCTGGTACAATTATTCTTCATACTCCTGGGCAGGTTATAGTGTACTTTTCATCACGCTACGATCAATAGGAGCAGAGAAGTGTTGGGAAAACGGGAGAATTTTTTTGTATGTTTGATCGCGCATCACGCGAAATCTACTGCATGGAATTGAATGCGGTTTTCACCAATGTATTGCTAGAGGTTTAACTTAAGACTTAGGCACTAGGTATACGTATAGATAGGTATCCACGCCTGCGACGCCGCCGGCACAGCTAGTATATTATATAAATGCCCTTTTCAAATCTCGTTTAAAACACTTAGGAATATATAAAAGATGGTTCCATGGGCATGGAGAGTATCCCATAACTGTAATTATGGCACTGGAAAAGCATTGGAACTACACCTACCATGATGTACCTACTACATTATAAATTTCGCGTTCGAATCCGGTTAAATTAAGCTTTATTCGGAAATACAAGACCACGAAAAATATTGTCCGTGCCTTTGACATACCTACGAAGCAATTATGTTCTGGTTTCCGGCAGAGGAATAACATTGGAAATAGTTTTAATGTTCCAGTAAACTGAATCGTATGTTGAACAAGTGGAGAGGCCTATGTCCAGCCGTGGACTGCGATTGGCTGATGACGGGGTGGTTATCATCGCCAACTTATTGACTCCAAACTGCCATTAAATACTTTCTTTGCAGAAAAACTTAATAAATACATTTTTTGGCTTTACCCGGGATTCGAAATCGACCCTCCTCGGCCTCGAGGTTGTCCTCTAGACCACGTACCCATACTGTACTTGCGTAACAGAAGAGTCACGAAACAAAGCCGATACCGCTTCCTTTGAACACATACCGTCGTTACTTATAATTGACAGTTTGAACGGGAAATTAGTAATTTCTACAGTAACGATTAGTGATTATGTCCGATGTCATCAAGTAAATTAATCACCGAAGAGTCATCATAATTAAAATGATAAATCAGAGTGAAACATAACTGAAATTGGATGTCGTAACCTTTAATACCTACCACGGAGAATAAGAATGGTGGATATGTTCAAGACGCTGAATTTGAAAGGACGTGACATCAATATAGATGGCGAGTACGTCATCTCTCACTTTCGATTTGCAGACTACATCGTCATAATGGTAGAATCGCTGCAGGACCTACAGCAAATGCTGAACGAACTAGCTGACTTCTCTGTGCGCATCGGCCTACCAATGAACTTGGACAAAATCAAGGTCATGTTCAATGAACATGTTCTACCGGAACCGATTGCAGTACACGGCGCCTTTCTCGAAAATATGTATACCTCGGGCAGACATTGCAGTTAGGTGGAAACAACTGTGAGGATAAGGTGAATAGGAAAATTCAGCTAGGTTGGATAGCGTTTGGCAAACTACGTCGAGTCTTTACATCGTCGATCCCACAGTGCCTAAAGACGAAAGTCTTCGATCAGTGCGTTCTACCGGTTATGACATACGGAGCCGCACCGTTAGTGTCCAACGGTGCGGCTAGTCTACAAGTTAAAGGAAAAGGCTATGATCGGCGTCTCTCTGCGGGATCGGATCCGAAATGAGGTGATCCGGCAGAAAACCATAGTCACCGACATAGCATACATACATACGACAGAGAATGATACATTCAATACTCTCCCGACCGAATTTTGGCCAGATTACATTTTTCTATTGCTAAAATCCCAAAGTAATTAGCTTAAGTACTTGTAATGTGGAAATCAGAACATAGGCAAAGGTAAGCCACACACATGTATTATAGATACTTAGGCAAATTAATTTTGATCAACTAGCCAGGCAACTCTGAATATTGGAGAACCTTGATACCAGCTGCAGCTCTTCGGTGCCGTTCAGAGGCACGTTATGAGAACGGTCGATGAGTCTTCTCATTTGCAGTCCACTGCTGGACACAGGCCTCTCCAGTTGTTTGCCACTTAGGGCAAACATCTGAAGGATATACCCATAATCGCCACGCTGGGCAGGCGGATTGGCGATCGCAGGGCCGAGCTTCTCGCTCCGGTGAATAGCACAGACCGATGACGGGCAGCAGCCCGTCATTAGCTACGCCTTCAATTATAATGGTTATACCACCATCAGTCGGTTGCCAGCGCCTCGTTTGTTGCGATGCGATTCAAACCTTATGCCACTATGTTCAGGTGGCAAATTCTGTAAGCATTATGTTGAAGTTCACAATCTCGCGAGATAGATTATTATCTAACGGTATTTACTATTTTAAGGCGACATAATAATATACAGCCATAGCTTCTTATTATCACTGGACTGCGGGGGAGTCCATCCAAGGTTATCACCCCTAAGAAAGTTAGGCAACTTAACTAATAGCGCCCCTAGTGAGGCTCGCGCCACGGCTAAGGACGTTACTTTTTAGGGTTCCGTAGCAAAAAACGGAACCTTTATAGATTAGTCATGTCTGTCCGTGCGTATGTCACAGCCACTTTTTTCTATAACTATAAGAGCTATACTGTGGAAACTTGGTAAGTAGATGTATTCGGTGAACCGCATTATGATTTTCATACAAAAATAGAAAAAAAAACAATATTTTTTTGGGGTTATACTTAGAATTGAAACTCAATTTTTCAATCGACTCGAATTGGTGATAAATTAATATTATAATTAAAGCTCAATGCTTTGGTCCGACCTCATCTGCACCGCACTCGACTCTTCGGTTAGACAGAAACCGCTGCAAAAGACCGTACGAGAGAAGCGAGGCACCGGTACGGTTTTTCGGTACGGTTCAAGGGAGGTTAGGTCCCTCACTACTGAGGACCCTCACTTCTTAATGACCTCGACGATAGCCAAGGCGGCCTTGTCATCATCACCGCGCTGTCGGGGGAGGGGAAGGCTCTAACTGAATACCGAGAAAATAGGGATTACATTTTATTTATTTTTATTTTTTATTTATGAAGAATGATCAACCAACAGTTTTTATAATATTGCTTAATTATTTATAACATTCTAAGTCACTGATTTAGTTAAATATAAAAACCAATTACAGGTTGACACCACATGACAAAAGAAAAGAAAAACAAAAACACTGCTTTGCTTATAGGTAGGTACAATAATAAACTTAGGTTCTACAGATTAATTTATTGTAGGTACTAGGTTTGATAATCCGGTCGAACAAAAAGCTCGCCTGATTCTCCAAAAGGAATCGTTGAAAATATCTATCTTACTACTATATTTATTAACTAGTCTACAATTTCTAGGTATGTCTGAGTTGCTACCAAACGCGGTACGGCGAAGTGGGGGGCAAAGAGGTGTTATGGGTTTTCGTGGATTACGACGTGGCACTCTTAGATTTATTTTACTCAATAGAGCGGGGCAATCTATCTTATTATTTAGTAATTTGTAAATAAATTTAAGGTCTATAAAGTCGAATCTGTCATTTAGTTGTGTCATTTTGAATTGGATTAGTCTTTACTTTCTATGTATAACTTTTTTCTTTTAGCTATCCCTTGAGAATAAGCATAGTGCCACATAAACCTTTTTTTGTATTTGCTCTCGTTTTAACATAATATGTACCGCGTAGTGTGGACGCAAAACTATACTCGCAGTCTCGCATATTCTAGAATGCTTCGTATCAAATAATTAAATAAAAGTATTTTTGTTTTAGGTTTTTTGAATATTTTCCCATTCCTTATTACGAATCCCAACAGTTTAGAAGTTCTTTTAGCAATATTGTCTATATGCGGCATTAAACATGTATACTATATGTAACTAGCTGTGCCAGCGGCGTCGCACGCGTGTATATCGGACTTCCATAAAATGGTGCCTAAGTTTTAAGATAGACCTCTAGCAATACATTGGTGAAAACCGCATTCAATTACATGCAGTAGTTTTCGCATGATGCGCGATCAAACATGCAGATAAAAATTTCTCCCGTTTTCCCAACACTTCCCATTACTGCTCTGCTCCTATTGAATGTAGCGTGATAAAGTATACTATAACCTGCCCAGGAGTATGAAGAATAATCGTACCAAGTTTCGTTAAAATCCGTTGAGTAGTTTTTGTTTCTATAGCGAACATACAGACAGACAAAAATTTTACTGATTGCATTTTTGGCTTCAGTATCGATCACTAATCACCCGCTGATAGTTATTTTGAAAATATATTTTATGTACAGAATTGACCTCTCTACAGATTTATTATAAGTATAGATCTATGTAGCATAAATTATACCCAATATTGTATTATTCACGACTAGCGACCCGCCCTTTGCTTCGCTCCGGATTCAAGATAAACATTTTGTAGGGTCACATTATTGGTGTGTTATTCCTAACTTTTTTGAAAATTTTATATTAGCTATGTTCACCGGAGATAGTGTAGCTTTCCAAAAGTGATAGAATTTTTCAAATCGGTCAACTACGAGTAGTTTCGGAACCTATTCAATGCAAACCAAAAAAACCATCAAATCTTTTCTCTTTATAATGTTAATGTGTTAGTGTATATCACAAAACCCCAAAATTTCAAGAATAACCAAACAAAAAATCAACAGCACAAACTTGATATAAATAGTTGGTTTCAATTTATAAGTCTGACGCAGGAAAACTTTGAGATGAAATGTTATGCAGGCTATTTAATAGTAAATATATTAATAACTATTTTCATAAAAACTGTTTGTTGTAAAATTAGAACTCACATAGATAAAAATAATAATTAGTTGTGTTATACGCTTTCATCTCACAGCCACTTAAGAATGTCACTATTTTCATTTAATTTCCATTATGCACATACTGCATAAGTAAATCGTAGGTGAGTCATTGTAAATATAGACTTCACGCAAGATGTCCTTATTTGTCATCATAAAGTCCAACATTATACCTACATTTCGCATACAATTTTTTAAAAATTAAATAAGAGAAATGCTTTTTTCAAAGTGATGAAGAAGGTAAGGGAAAGTGTTACACCGCGCTCTGAAACTATAAGTAGAGGCAGTCTCTGCGCGCGCAGATCAAAGCTCGACCGCCTGCGCAGTGTCACGGGCGCGGCCTGTAGCGGTCACAACGGACGGATTTTGGGACAGTGTACAGTACATTCTGTGTGTGTCGTTTCGAATTTTGGATATTTTTTTTATTGGAGGTAAGTTCTGTTTATTTATTTTGATTTGTTGAAATAATTATAATTAGGTCACCTTATTTTATTCCTTTTTTTACAAGAGAGAGTACAGATGGCAGACCTAATTGCTTTCTCTATCAGTTAACCATTAAGCTAGTAAACTATAATATTATGATGCGATAATATAACAATCTTAATTATTCTATCCTTTCAACTTAAATAATAGAATAGGTATATTGGTCTAAAAACTTCTTAATAAATTACACATTTTTACTATATTAAGCTTTATAACAAGTTATAAATACAACACCCTTGCGAGTTCACTCAAGTTGTGTGAAGATTATTGTACGGCTAGTAAAAAAAAAGGACAACATAATATTAAAATTACATAATATGTATAATGTAAGCATTAGGTATATAAAATTATACCTAAACAGGTACAGTTGTAGGTAATACTACTCAGGATCAGCCTAGGTTTGTTTTAATTTGTTATTTATGCCATTTCAATAGTAGTGTCGAACAAGAAGAAATTATTACCATTATAATTCAATAATATAATGTTAACCAATACATTCGATTTTACATAACTCGGCTTATTTATTTTGAAACAATGAGTATATCGATGGATTTTAACAACACTAGCCAATTTTACGTATAAATATTGAACTTTGCATTATGAATAGATAAGTAGTAGGAGTTTCATATACCATTCCTTTGTCATATAAATATTATTTCAGAAGCAAATCTCAATGCTTATTGTAGTTAAGAGTTTTGTGAGGACATGCTTTACACAAGTCTAGTAAATAAACGTTGGTAGGTACCCAACGGTTGTGGTTGCAATATTGTCAATTATTTGTACCTATCTATATTATGCCACACTCTACGACACGTCATTACAAAATAATACCTACTATACCTAAGCTTTAAATCGGAACAAAAGTAATGATGCTAGCGAAAAAAAACTCCACGTCGTAAGTCGTAACTTAAAACTCTTTTTACATATAAACAATTAATTTAGAAGACGTCGATTCTATGAAAAATGATTGAAATATCAAATTATAGTAATAGTAAATAAATATTGAATACCAACATTTACAAAATACACTCGGCGTCAAAAAAATCGCACCTTCGCGAAAATAACTTTCAAAATGGTATTAACCTTTGATACGCATATGTACCCCTACCAATATTGGTATCATTTAAAAGCTCAATAAATAAGCTTTAAGAAAATCATCACTTCATTTCATAAAAATAAAAATTGACGCCACAGTTGCGATTTTTAAAAAATATGGTCATTTTGTTATTTTTGAGGTCCGCCAATTGTGCTAACTTTAATGTGTACAACAAGGTCGATACCGATTCAATTGGGGGTTTTTGCTAACAAACAAGTTAAGAAGGACAAAATGAAAGAATTGTCACAAGAAACACAGCTTGAATATGGATACCACACTTGAAGAAGCTGGTCAAATGATTGTACTGCTTCAATCAGGTATGCGGTAGGGTGAAGTCGGTTGGCAACTGAACTTGAACCGTTTTTGGTTTCGAAAAGTATACCATCGGTTCCTGGAGACCGGTGGCTACATCCATAGCCAAGGGTTTGGTAGATTTCACTGCATTTCGGAGAGAGCCAACCGCTTTCTTGTTTCAATGTGTTTACGAAATCGGTTCTCAAATGCCTTTGAGTTACAACAGGCAGCTTCAAACAGCACGCAGAAGAACCGTAAGTGTGTGTAGACACAGACGAAGACTGAGGGAGGAGAAGGAAATGGCGCACAGAGCTGCTAGGGGTCCAAAATTAACGGCAGCCCATCGACAAGTCGCTTGAAATTTGCTCGCGACCATGTTGATTGGACTCTTGACCAATGAAGGGCTGTAGTCTTCTCAGACGAGATGAATGTGTGCCTCTGTTGCTACGATAGACGCAAGAGAGTATATCGAAAACATGGAGGACGTTTTACCCAAGTTTGGGTATCCAGGACTGTTGAATACGGCGTCGTGTCCTGTATGTTCTGGGGCAACATGTCGGCTGACGGCAAAACCGAACTTCTTTGCGTCTCTCGGACTCAAATTACTCGCGGGTGAGGGTCGCTGACTGCGTTCCGGTACATTACAACGATCCTGGAAGAACATGTGGTCCCATACGCCGGTTTTGGAGGCGAAGAGTTTCAGCTAAGGCACGAAAACGCCCGCGTTCACACTGCAGTGATTGTGCGTGAATACCTTCAAGAGGTTGGGATCTCTGTCACGCAGTGGCCAGCCCAAAATTCAGAGCTAAACCCCATAGAGCACCTCTTAGGCCATTCAAAGAGTAGGGTTCGATCTCGTGATTCCGTTTCCACCACACTCCAGGAACTCGAAGGTGCCGTGATGGAAGAATGGGTGTTAAAATTGGTTAGATCCATGAGGAAGTGCATGGAAGCTGCTATCAGAGCAAAGGGGGGTAACACTACATTTTAGGTCACTTTTAACCCTGTTTTGTAATTTTTTAAAAATTATTTACTTGTTTTTTTTAATCAATTTTAGTTGAAAATTTTTATGGTTTTGGTAAAGTATTTTTTCACATGTATTCCAGTAATAAAAATAAATAAATTTTATTGTTTTTGTATACCCCTTTTCATTACCTTTCCAACGATACCAAAAACCAACCAAATAATTGGGTCTTAATGAGCTTAAAAGTTGTTTGAAGTATTTTTTTCAAAAGGTGCGATTTTTTTGACGCTGAGTGTATCACAACACAGACATCACGTTTTCAGCTCTACTTTAATTTATAACTAGAATATAGGTAATAATACTGAAATGTATGATCATTCTAGGGCTTGTTGAAACCAATTTAACAGATACTTTCAACTACCCTCCAAATGGTATTTTATTACACAATAATCTGATGGAATACGATATTTGCTAATGTCAGTTTCAGCATACCTACACCACCAACAACAAAACTAACTATTTGTACCTAACCTAATTTAAGATACCTACTATCAGGAACGTTTTCGGATTTTGAGCATACTCTTGATAGCTACATTGTTGCATCTGGTGATTGGTACAATTAAGTAGGTATATCCGATTATTTAACCTAGCGTGTCTATTGCCGGTTAAGTAAGCAAATGCTAAACATACCTACCTTTAAACCGTTTTGTATACCATCTTAGCGATTGAAAAAATCTCTAGAAATAACACCGATGTCACCGTGGTGTACTTATTTCTGAAATTGTTTTTGCCTCGATGTTCTAGGGGTCGCAGGTATCACTTGTTAACCGAGGGTTTGAATCCCAGATCGGACTGGAATTTTCTATAAAGAAATCACTCGGTAGGAGATAAGACAACAGGAGCACATTAAGCCGTTGGTCCTTCGCTTGTTCTTCCTCAGGGCTTGTCGAAAATCATCCCTTCGGATTAAAAGAGTACACCTATGTTTGAGTACATACTTGTGCACTTTAAAGGCTTCCGTGTCCTTAGCTGTGGCAGTCGTCTGTGGTTTCTAGTAGACCACTCGGTCGTAGTAGGTCTGCTGAAATTGACTCTTAGAGGAAAAACGAATTAAGTTAATTTGCATTACACAATAATTTAAATTATGAAGCAAAAAGCTGAAGGGAACCGCAATCCCACACCGACGCGTCAAAACTCCCACCATATTTTATGTTATGTGCCTACATAATATTGTGATACTCAACATAAAAAGTATCGTCAATGATAATAAATAAATAACCCAAGACATGCCACGCTGGGCCACACAGCGCCATCTAGCCCCAAACTAAGCCGAAGCTTGTACTATGGATACTAGACAACTGATAAACTTACTTAGATACATTTATTTTTGTAAATAAATACATATTATACATAGAAAACACCCAGACCAATACAAACAGACATGTTCATGCAAACAAATGTTTGTAATGTGTGGGGATCGAACCCACGACCCTTGGATCAGAAGGCAGAGGTCACTACCAATTGAGCTACCGAGCCAGTCAATGATCACTCAGTATTTTATATTACACAAGTAGGTAATACATAATATTCTTAATTACTTGTTCAATGCGATTGCCAAGTCAATATATTTATTTAAAACGTTATAGATTTTTAGTACTGATATGGTCACTGTAAGATGTTGTTAGATTTGATAATTACGTAAAAACTTAAGACAGAAGGTAACAGAATAAATTAATAACCGACTTGGTATTACATGGATCTCACAACTTTTTACGGTAGAACAACTGAGTTGCGAGACTTGGTTTTTTTGACAAGTATTGTTTTTTATGGGATCTCATTTCTTTTTGTAGATAGTCCTATTGTTTTCTTTCAATTTACTCTACTTTATACTCCCATTCTTGCTTTTTTATTCCGTTGAACATTTTACAAGTTACCTTTGATACACCTAACCTAATTTAATGGATACCTAACGCGATATCAATTAAATTATACATACATATAACAGGTATTATATACTATAAGTATTATATATAATTTAATTATGTAACTGCATATGTAACTTTGTAATCTGGGGTATATGTATGGGATTACAAAGTTACTTATGCAGTTAATGTATCTAGAAAACTAGACCAAAATGAAAAATATTTTTATTTTTCCTTGGTTGATACACTAAACACTAATTATATTCTAAATTTGAAGGTTCTACGTCTGCTAGAAGTGCCTTAGAATTTTGATGATCGGTCAGTCAGTGAGTGACAAAATTACCAAAACTTTGACTCATTATAATTCTTAAAGTACTGGTTCAAATTGAATTAAATTTGAATTTGTGTTTGTACAATGCCTGCTTAGTTACTGAAAATTCGAGCTTTTGGTTTTATCCAAAACGAGGTTATAGGAGGTTAAAAATGGCCTGAACTACTTCGAGAAAAGGATGGCAGGCCGTGCCGCTATTTAGCTCGACTTGGCGGGGGCACTGCCGTGCCCCCAGATTAAAATCACTATCGCGCGTTCGCATTCAATTATATGAACATTGTTAATTTTCTAGTTCTTGTTATTTCGTATCTTTTGTTCTGACTTTGCATTGTTTACTTATTAACTGCGCTAGATGAGCGACCCGATGTGGATCTTTTTACTTATTTTCTACTTTATCTTCTTTATCTTATCTTGGCCTTCGATACGATATTTCGTCGCTCTGATGTATCATCAGCCCCCTGTCGCCAGTCCATCCGCTGAAGGTGACTGAGATCCTACCGAGACAGCATGCCTGGGTTGACCAACCAGGAAGCCCCTGGTCGATGAGACGTCTCATTGATATTGCTGCATACACTAAAGTCACTAATTAAATGAGACCAAATCTACACTAATATTATAAAGAGGAAAGATTTGTACCTATTTTTGTATGTTTGTAATGAATAGGCTCAAAAAGTACTGGGCCGATTTAAAAAAATCTTTCACCAATAGAATGCTACATTCTTCCAATTTGACATAGGCTACATTACATTTTGAACAATATAATTGTCTACCCCGTGCGAAGCCTGAACTGATGACCAAAAAGTAATCAAAAAATATTGGATATAATAATTAACTTTGATTAGTAAGCTTAATATTTTGATGGCTTCGGTGGCACAATGGTTCAATTAGATTCCCGGTTATTGTCTCGGATCTGGGTTTCCTTCTGAGTGAATAGTAAAAGAAATTACGTAATTTTTCAAAAGTAATTATCATAATGTGATGTTACCCAAAAACTAATTATAATAATCAATCATAATCTAGTAAGTATCATATTACAATAAAATTTAGGTAATTGCACTTTACTAATCTATGATATTTGTTCTTATTGTTATGTTATAAAATTTACGCAATTTTTGTCACATCACATAATTATAATTACTGAAATATCTACATAAGTATAATACATTTTGCCAGTTGTGGCCTAGGGTCGGCTGTCTGCAAATGCAGCTCTAGTGTGCACAAAACAACACCTACAACAATGTTTCATATTTCAAACAAACTTCCCAAGATAAATCGTTTTACAATTATATTATTTGTCGTCGATTTAATCTATATTTATTAAATATGAAATAAATCGAAACTTAAAATCTGTACATACCTACTAAAAAACGATTAAATTATAGTTGGCGTCACATCGAATTACCTTATATTATTATCCCATATTTTAAGCGTTAGTATATCCACTTTCGGTTTTAACAAGTTCTTTGATAATAAAAAAAATGGATCGGACTACTGAAATTCTTGTTTTCGTAGCGATTAAACTGTAATAACACAAACTAGGTATAATCCAAAATTAAAATTCATTCACCATGTACAAGATATGGATCAAAACAAAAAACAAATTACTCTTGAAAGTACTATGAACCACAGTTTTTTTAGGGTTTCGTAGCCAAATGGCAAAAACGGGACCCTTATAGATTCGTCATGTCTATGTCTATCTGTCTGTCCGTCCGTCCGTATGTCACAGCCAGTTTATTCCAAAACTATAAGAGCTACATTATTGAAATTCGGTGCGTAGATGTTTTCTGTAAACCGCATTAAGATTTTAAAATAAAATCAGAAAATCCCTATACATAGAACTAAAACTCAATTTTTTTTTTCATCAAACCTATACGTGTGGGATATCTATGGATAGGTATTTTAAAATGATGTTGAGGTTTCTAACATCATTTTTTTCTAAACTAAACAGTTTGCGCGAGAGACTCTTCCAAAGTGGTAAAATGTGTCCCCCCCCCCCCCCCCCCGTAACTTCTAAAATATGCATGATAAAATTAAAAGAAATATATGATGTGTATTACTATGTAAACTACTAACGAAAATTGGTTTGAATGAGATCTAGACAGTAGTTTGGTTTTTAAACGTCATAAATCAAATTACCTAATTTTTTTCATTCAATCAACTCCAATATAATAAAACATAAAGAAAAACATTTATTTAGCTGTATAGTGGTACGGAACCCTACGTGCGCGAGTCCAACTCGCACTTGGCCGGTTTTTCAAAGTGGACGGTCATTTGATGTTTTTTGATAACAGCATTCTTGACCGACATTTTGTCGAAACCTCTCATTGTCTGTGTTATAACGAGTTTAGTTGTAAAAACTACTTTTTATATGTTTGAAAGGTCTTTGTAAGGCTTGTCGCGTCCCCTTACATTGATTGGAATTATTAATTAGTTGGAAGTACCAAAGCGTGTGTAACGCAACTCACCCGTGAATTTACGGCCTTAATGACTACAGTATGTCCATTATTTTAGTATTTCATTAAGTACCGTGTTTACACACCCATGATAAGTGTTACGTGTGCCGGTCAGCAACCTCTGTTAATTCAAAGACTTATGAATCGATGTAGTTTTTACCCGACTGCCGAAGAAAGAAGGGTATTTATTTTTTTATTTAATCTTTATTGCACAAAAGAAATAGTGTACAAAAGGTGGACTTAATGCCGCATAGGCGTTCTCCACCAGTCAACCATTGGGCTAAGCAGAAACAGATGTAGATAGTGTGCTGCAAAGTTGGATAAAATTAAACAGTGATAAAAATACTTAAATAGATACATACATATTATAATAAAATATGGATCATATAATATAATGGGTAATGTTTTTCGAGAGTATATTATGTATGTATGTCCATTTCTTTGGCACGCCCTACAGCCTAAACGGCTGGACAGATTTTGACATGCGAGGTATCGATCGATTCGTCGTGATTGTGTAAGTAAGTAGGTATATAAAAAACTCTAAAAAATCAAAATGGCAAATCAAAATTTAAAAATGATGAAATAAAAAACGATAATTCAAATAAAATAAAAAACCCGACTGCTTATTTATAGAAACAACCATAATTGAACAAAAAAGAAAAATCAAGATTTTACAATTCCAGAAGCCTTAGGACCTTTTACAGTCGAGAGCTATTAAATTCGAAATCAAATCTTCTTGATAATTTAATTAACTTATTTTAGTAATAATAGACGTTCTACGAATCACGTTGGATCAACCAAGGAGTCACGTTGTCCCGTACAAATTTTGTTTTCTTATTTTAACCCTTAGGAGTAGATTAGATTCCGGAAAAACAATTCTTATCAGGGGCTTACATCACAGAAAAAAGACGCTTTTTAAATTTTACCTAAGCCTCTTTGATCAGGGCCTTTCAAGCTGAGCGTTAATATATACTTTAGTACAAAGGGTTATTTTGAAACAACAAATTGTCGCTCGGTGAAGGCTAAGACGCAAGAGCACAATCAATGAAGATGTAACCACAGAAACGCAACTCTGCACGAAATACTTCTATACTGTGCTGGTTAAGTTTTGATCAAATAACAAACAACATTTTTTTCAAAGTGGCAGGACTGTACCTCTGGCATTGCTGATGTCCATAGGCGGCGGTTACTGTTTAACAGACAGGCCGCTTTCTCGTATGCCACCAAAAAAACGTAAATAAAAAAAAATAAAAATAAAACTAGAGGATAGATATGCTACTTGCAAGTGTCTCTCTCTAAACTTTAGTCCATATTCTTTTATTGTGTCCCGAGGCCGAGGACACCTGCAATTTTCACGTGTTCACCTACTAACACAAACTACGAGTACTTAGGTCACAAGTTGCATAGATAGATACTATTTACTGTACACCAAAAATAAACTTAGAATTGGGCAAAGTATACAATTGTTGTACAAGTCAGGCGTTCTCATCGCCTTATCTGAGCGATGTCTTCCAAATAACCTTTAGTTAGAGAATACTCTTTCGAGTTAAATGTATAATTTTAGTCAACTCCATAAGAAGTTGGCAAATTACATTAAATAATAATATTTCAATACTAATTAGCTACTTGAAAGGTTTGAGTGAAGTAGCAATAAACGGCTTGTTTCAAATGTTATGATGGACACGCGCGGCAAATACACACAATGGGCAAATTTACATACGTAATTGCTTCGTGGTATATTCCTTTTGGCATACTTTCATAGCTTATTTGACTACGTACTTACATACTTACAATAAATAATTTAGTTAATAAAAAAGCGACTTAAATGAAATATTTAGCGAATAACGTATCGATGGAGTTTATGTATGATGATTTCAATTGTCTGTAGTACTGTAGGATGGGATTATTATAGGTATAAAATAGAACCTTTGGGTCGTGTTTCTGCCGGTGAGTAGGGTTTCCGGGGCTCGTGGGGGGTTAGGGTTGGGCTGGTATGGCGGTGGCAACTGACAGGTAACTGACCAGTTACTTGCCCATTGTCACAGCGATTTGGGCTTATCTTTCGCTTTCCATAAGGCGTAGAGAAGCCATTATGTCGAGCTACCATAAAAAAGAACAGAGAAATAAAGCATGATTGATTACAATAGAATATATCCTTATCGGGAACCTTCTAGTCTACATCTGAAAATTACCCATAAACTCGCCTCTGGTACGTCAAATCATTGTGACACACGACCATTGATCGATAGCTCATAAGCTATACGTGAATTTTAAGACTATCATTTTGAGGGCTCGAGTGGTTTTTGATCAGCTTACGTTAGACTTGGGTCACTTGCTAATGCACTATCCTTGCTGTGACAAAAGAAAACTTAGCCTTGGGATTCATAGGATACTCGCATTTGAGTTTACAGAGCCCTGTAAATCTACTATCTGGAGTAAAGATATTAGAACTCGAGGGCTTAAATCTGGTATATCAACAACTACAACTAGGTACTAGATTCATCCTTCTAGATAATAATTATTAAATACAAGGACTAACCTAGGTCGAAAAAGGAAGCTAGAAGCTGTAAGCCGAATACTTGCGCGAAACAATAGATTTCACAATAATTTGGAATGTAAATCTAATTATTCCAAGTCAATGTCAATCTAATGAATCGTAATCTATGTACGAGTAATATGAATATAAAAAAAACTAGAAGTATCAAAATGTGTTAATCCAAATGCAGGCTGTTGCCGGCTAAACTACGGTACAATAACATTTTCGCTAACCACGCGGCGTGGGTCACGGTTTGAGGTTTGGCTCTTATGGCCGAATCTGTGCTAATGCTGATTATTATTGCTCATCACACTCGTAATACGAGCATTTTTATTCTGATAACGGAGTGCACCGTTAAGCGCATAAATCTGTGTTGCTTTTTTCTATTACTCATAAATTCTTTCTAATATTTTGTATGATTTTAATGATGCGGTTTGTGGGTCGTACAAAGAAGCCAATCCTGAAGTGTGTTATCCTCATATCGTGTCGATCATTGAGATATCGAATTTTATAAAAAATTAGGTTTTGCAATAGAACTTCCTAATACTTTTAAAAATAAAAAATTGAACATAATAAAAAAAATATTTCCAAAAGACATTTGCATGATAAAACTAAGAATTTAGCAATGGGCCCCAAACTAGGAAACCCTGTATCTTGGGGACCCTAAACACAGAAATAAAGTTTTTTATATAGGATTAGTTCAGCAATACAACACAAGCGCAACTATCAGAGTATACCTAAATCCATCACTCAAATGAAAAGAAAATGGAAAAATTATGTTATTCTGTATGTAACAGACAAGTTATTTTTTTTATTTTCATCTATAGGTATCGATATTAAACATTAGCGACTCGCCCTCACTTCACTTCGGTTTATACATATAAAACCGGCCAAGTGCGAGTCGGACTCGCGCACGTAGGGTTCCGTACCACTGATTGAATAAAAAAAATTAGGTAATTTGATATATGACGTTTAAAAAAAAACTAACTGTCTAGATTTCATTCAAACCAATTTTTGTTAGTAGTTTGCATAGTAATACACATCATATGTTTTTTCAGTTTTATCATGCCTATATTTTAGAAGTTACGGGGGGGACACACTTTTTATCACTTTGGAAGAGTCTCTCGCGCAAACTATTCAGTTTAGAAAAAAAAGATGTTAGAAACCTCAACATCATTTTCAAATACCTATCCATAGATACCCCACACGTATAGGTTCGATGAAAAAAAATTTCAGTTCAGTTCTATGTATGGGGAACCCCAAAAATTTTGGATTTTTTTCTGATTTTATATTAAAATCTTAATGCGGTTAACAGAATACATCTACGTACCAAATTTCAATAATGTAGCACTTATAATTTCGGAATAAACTGGCTGTGACATACGGACGGACAGACAGACAGACAGACAGACTGACGAATCTATAAGGGTCCCGTTTTTGCCATTTTGGCTACGGAACCCTAAAAAAGGAGGGGTTCTCAATTCGATTGAATTTTTTTTGTTGTATTTTTGTTGTTACCACATATCTCCGACTATCTCCATATCTAGAATAGTGAACCGGTTTAGAAAATTCCTTTTTTGTTCGAAAAGGTATACCTACTTCCTAGTTGTCACTATATTAAAGTCGTTTTTTTTTTTAAATAATGCTTTTATATACTATGTAGTTAAGATAAAATTATGTGAAATAGTAATTATGTAGGTATTTTAAATGCACGAAAGGGAAAATCATTGCCAGGAAGCTAGTTTTATACGAATGAAACTAACATATATAATTACTCTTGCTTTCTTGTATGTCTTGAACACATCATCTGATGATAATCATCATCATCATTCAGTTCACATCCAATTGTTTAGTATAAAATTTATTTTTCAACGCAACACCTCAAACAACCACCTTCGCATCGTCTCACCAAAAATGTACTCTGCACTTCGGTTCGTATACCAATCCTACAACCGTCGATGCATATAACATGTATTGTTAGTCTAACATCACTTCCTTTTAACTTATTCTTAATATCCACATAAGTATATCGTGTCGCGCTCCATAAATACAGTATACTTGGCGTTGGCGAAAACAATTTCTCTTTCTTATCAGCTGTTATGCTTCTACACAATCAATATTATAATAATGATGCGCCATTGTGTATTCGCGTGTTTCAATGCTAGGGTTATTAACACTGTTAACTCTCTGAATCCGATTTGTGAATTTGGGTAGCCCTATAAATGAGAAAGCACGGATTGGTTATTGGTAGAGCAATAACATTGATGGAGTAATGATTTTTTTCTTATTATTCTTTGACTGGCTCGGTGGTTCAATTGGTAGTGACTCCTGCCTTCTGAACCAGGGGTCGTGGGTTCGATCCCCACCCGGGACAAACATTCGTGTGATAACCACTTGTGTTTGTTCTGTGTCTGGGTGTTTATATTTATATTTAAGTATATATTTGTGGTACCTTCGTTGTTCATACCCATAACACATGTGCTTAAGCTATTTACTTTGGGGTCGGAGCAATGTATATGATGTTGTCTGATATTTATTATTTATTTATTATTATTTTTCTTAACATGCGATTGTAAAATCATATGGTTTGAGACTAAAATCCAGCTATAAGGATTGCTTTACCGTTCGCATTTATAGACCTAGAGATCTGCTTCTACGCTGCAGAAACTTTGTATTCGTATGTCCTTTAAGGTTCATACAAGAAAATCGAGCGAGGCTTAGCTTGCAGCGTTTGATACCAAAAGATGTGTAGTAAAAAATAAATAAATAAATAAATATTAGACAACATCACATACATTGCTCCGATCCCAAAGTAAGTAGCTAAATATAAACACCCAGACACGGAAAAAAAGATTACAACATGCTTTACGCTCTTTATCTACGTCTAAGTCATTATAATTTATTTATTTTTTTGGAAATACTTATGTCTGTGAATCATCCAAATTAGACATGACGTTGACAGTTAGAATGTTTAAATTTTGTAAATTTTGTATCCTACCTACTTACTGATATAAATTTGAATATAACTGAGTTAGCCAGTACACGGCTGCAGAAAACATTTTTCTAGGTATGTTTCTTAACATGTTGCGCAGCAAAGATGATGATAGGTTGACGCAGAGAACTCTAAGCGTTTCATTATAATTATTAGTGCTAAAGTGGACACGGTCATGCCAGAGATCCGAGACTTTGGCGCGAACTAGAAAATTAGTTTTTGTCAGAAACCGGTCACTACCTATATCTACTCACTCCGATAGGGTTATTATAATAGTTCCAACTTAACAGTTAATTTTTAACACCGGAAGGTTTTAACACTGTTAGGATTTATTCATCCTAATTATTATTATCAGTCTGCAAACGACTAATGCTGGACATAGGCCTACCCCTTGGGATATTGGACAAATGTCACTTAGGGGGTCATCACGCTTGGCAAGCGGGGTGGTTACCGCAATAGATGAAGAAAGATAGGTACTTGAAAGTTTACCAAAAAACTTAATTAAAGCTAAATATATTATTATACCTATTACCTTCTATAACAATCTAATACGTTGAATTCACTAAGCAAAATACACCTGTAAAGATTTGGTGAGTAGCTTCGTCAGATTAAACAATGGAAGGTAATTTAAAAGAGAGACGCTTTTTATTAATGACTTCCTTGTCCCAGATAAAAACCGGCCAAGTGCGAGTCGGACTCGCGCACGTAGGGTTCCGTACCACTGATTGAATGAAAAAAATTAGGTAATTTGATTTATGATGTTTAAAAAAAAACTACTGTCTAGATTTCATTAAAACTAATTTCGTTAGTAGTTTACATAGTAATACACATCATATTTTTTTTTTTCAGTTTTATAGTGCCCATATTTTAGAAGTTACAGGGGGGGGGGGGGGGACACACACATTTTACCACTTTGGAAGAGTCTCTCGCGCAAACTATTCATCTGAGAAAAAAATGATGTTAGAAACCTCAACATCATTTTCAAATACCTATCCAAAGATACCCCACACGAATGGGTTTGATGAAAAAAAAATTTTTGACTTTCAGTTCCATGTATGGGGAACCCCAAAAATTTTGGATTTTTTTCTAATTTTACTTTAAAATCTTAATGCGGTTAACAGAATACATCTACTTGCCAAATTTTAATAATGTAGCTCTTATAGTTTCGGAATAAACTGGCTGTGACATACGGACGGACAGACAGACAGACAGACAGACAGACATGACGAATCTATAAGGGTCCCGTTTTTGCCATTTTGGCTACGGAACCCTAAAAAGGAGTAAAAAGAAGCTCTAGACCACCAGACGTTCAGACCATTAACTTCCATGCGAGAGGTAACAGTTCAAATGCATTATCCAATATGTTTTCTAATTTATTCGACGCTCTGACATGAAGGAGTGTTTCCAGGAACATGCACCTATAAAGAAAGTCTTAGATTGAGTAAGACCTTAAGGCGTAGTTTAGGCTAGGCTCTAGCTTCTTGGTGGGGAGTCTCGATACAATGAGACAATAAAACTTATTAAAATATTCATTTCTGTTCGTGTGGTTTTCGGATTTAGAATAAGACCATCCCATCTCATCCTCACCTGTGGTGCATCCTGCTGAACCACAAATGAGGCTCTGGCAACCGACTGGTGGTGGTATAACCATCACGGCTGAAGGCGTAGCTAAATACCACATGCTGATGACGGGCAGCAGCGTCACAGGAGCTAGGAGCTGCGCACTGCGATCGCCAACCCGCCTGCCCAGCGTGGCTAATGGATAAATCATCCAGCTGTTTGCCCGAAGTGGTGAACAACTGGTGAGGTCTATACCCAGCAGTGGAATGCAATGAGCTAATGATGATGATGATCTCATCTCGTTGGTGTCGTAGAAGATGACTAAGGGAACATGAAGAAACGGGCAGCAGCTTTTACCTATACAAATGAAACCTACTGTGGTCACTAACCCACCTGTCAAGCGTGGTGATTTCATTATGGCAAATCCCCAGAAATATCATTGTGGGAGACCCATGTCCAGCAGTGGCCGTATGCAAGCTGATGATGATGATGATGATAATGAAAATGAAAATATATAATTTTAAGAAGACTGTCCCATTTGTTGCAAGTAGTCACAACAAAGGCACAATCACGATTTACATTAAATATAATTATACCTAACCAAGCGCATTATATGCAGTGCCTTGAATGCAATTTGATGTTTATTTATTAGTTATTAGGCGGAGTGAACTCACACGGGATCTAAGTATTCTATCTATCAATATACATATAATAATATGTAAAAAAATGACTCGTTGGTCTAGTGCTACCTGACGACCGAGGAATAACGCGATCGAGTCCCGAGTTTTGGGCGAAAAAATATAAAACATAAAAGAAGATGACCGATGTAAAAGTTTGCAAAAATGAATTCCTTAAATTTCGAAAAACAATATATTTATCTCTTAAGAAATAATAAATACGTATCTACTTCAGTTGTGTCTACAAGAGGTATATTCTGCTTAAGTCGGTAATTGCCTATTTTTTTTTCTATTTTGACATGGTGTATATGCCTGATTGTTCAGGCAAAAACATTTCAACTCACATTGTTAGTCAAGTTGTTTTCATAAAAACATTCGAACATACATACAGACGTAAACGACAGCAGATACTTCCTAGTTTTGTAGTCGTAATTACTAATAGGTAGTAGTTACCTTGTGGTGTTATTGTTAACATGGACGTGTGACAGTGAAAGACGGATAGCTTTTTCTGCAATAAATTTTAAGCGGTAAGCTTTATACAAAGAAATCTTATTTACCACTAGCTGTGCCAGCGGCGTCGCTCGCGTGGATATCGGGTTTCAAAAATAACGGACTTCCATATAATACCCATCTATACCTTATGCCTAAGTTTTAAGTTAGACCTCTAGCAATACATTGGTGAAAACTGCATTCAATTCTATGCAGTAGTTTTCGCGTAATGCGCGTTCAAACATACAGGTTTAAATTTCTCGCGTTTTCCCAACACTTCCCGTCACTGCTCCGCTCCTATTGATTGTAGCGTGATGAAAAGTATCCTATAACCTGCCCAGGAGTATGAAGAATAATTGTACCAAGTTTCGTCAAAATCTGTTCAGTAGTTTTTTTTTCTATAACGAACATACAGACAGACAGACAGACAGACAGACAGACAAAAATTTTACTGATTGCATTTTTGGTATCAGTATCGATCACTTATCACCCCCTGATAGTTATTTTGAAAAAATATTTTATGTACAGAATTGACCTCTCTACAGATTTATTATAAGTATAGATATAGATTAACTGCGATGAAACATTAAACAGTGTTGATTTTCCCCTTACTTATTACTTTGAACACACTAGAAGATGGCTTTAAGACAGTACCTATCTTTTTTATTATGCAAGAGGCGGCAGACGAGAAAATGTGATGCCTGTAACACACCGCCCATGGACACCCGCAACTCATATCGAGCGCTGCCGGCCTTTATCTTTAAGTTTATCATTCAAAATACAACATTCTCGAATAATTTCCCCGTGCTTCTTGTAAGAGCGACTACACACGACTGCTCGAGTCGTCGCGATCGCTTCTATAGTTCACCGCGCGGTCGCGGCTTCAAGCAGTCGCTAGTCGGTCTCAACTGCTTGAAGCAGTCCGTGTACAGCCGCTCTAAGGGAATTATAAAAATTTTAGCTTTTTAGTCGGTGGTAGAGTCATATGCGTTCCCATTGAGTGGGTAGTTAAGAAAAAAATAAATTATATAAAGCTTACCGCTTAAAATTTGATGGTCCACATATAATTTTGAGCTTTTGAAGGTGGTCAAATTTTAGTAAAAGTGCTCAATTGTAAATTCAATCATTCATTTGTAAAATTTGGCACTTAAAAGTTATAGTCGATTAAAGGTGGTCCCTCAGTTGAACACAGCCGGTGTCCCAATCTTACAATCTAATTGAAATAGACTTCTGCTATGAATGACTACCTTTAGTAAAATATTTGCGAAACTATATAGCATCATTCAGCTCACTGAAAAGAAAAAGATATAGCACAAAAACTGTGGTCG
The DNA here is from genome assembly GCA_031163375.1 of Conogethes punctiferalis. NCBI lineage: Eukaryota > Metazoa > Arthropoda > Insecta > Lepidoptera > Crambidae > Conogethes > Conogethes punctiferalis. The sequence continues at coordinate 19,119,262 of CM062077.1, read as the reverse complement.
CTCAATCGAACACGATCACTTCACATTAAGTATGACTGAGTGTTAGTAAAACTTCTAAAACCATTGTAATTTCAATCTTTAGTTTGTAGAAAGAACCGGACAAAAGTTATAATCGATTAAAGATGGTCCCTCAATCGCCAGCGTTGCCAGAATGTTACTTTTGTAACGCTTTGTGTTACTTTCGACCTTCTCATTTTACTTTTTGAACTGTTCAAGTGAAAATATGCGGAGACTTACAAACGTCTGTAACAGAGTGAGTCTGTTTTTTTTAAAAAAATCAGACTCATGTTACATTTTGACAGGCTCGGTGGCTCATTTGGTAGTGACCTCTGTCCTCTGAGCCAAGGGTCGTGGGTTCGATTCCCGCACAGTACAAACATTTGTGTTCATGAACATGTCTGTTTGTATTGGTCTGGGTGTTTTCAATGTATAATATGTATTTATTTACAAAAAAAAATGTATCTAAGTAAGTTTATCAGTTGTCTAGTACCCATAATACATGCTTCGGATTAGTCTGGGGTTAGTAGATGGCGCTGTGTGGCCCAGCGTGACATGTCTTGGCATGTCTTGGGTATTTATTTTGTACCAAAATGCTTCTAGGGCCTCTCTTTGGTTTTCTATGTGGCCACGGGAGGCCACAAAGCGCTATACATTATGTTGAAAAGAGCGACTAGACGAGTTTCTTGCCGGTTTCTTCTCGGTAGAATTCTGCTTCCCGAAACGGGGTAGTAGTTTGAAGTTTTATCTATTTGTAAGTGTTTTTTTTAAAACCTATAAATATAAAGATTATTTTGACTTTGACTTTACTGCTAAAATCTTTAATGGTAATGTTTCCATAGCGCTAATTTTACCTACGAAGTAATCGCCATTAAACTCTCCAAATAGCTGTGATGGCTTTCGTTTATTTTAACAATCTGGGACATTCGTAAAATGTGTAAGCCGAAATGCCGCTCTCGCTTTTAGTGCAGTTTCACCTGTGGAACCTGCTACATGCTACAAGCCTTTTGTTATGATCACGTGAGTCATATTTTCCAACGCGTCGAGTGAAAGTTCGTCGTCCGAGTGTGTAGTAGATACTCATGTTACATTATTTTCTCTATAAATTATAATTGAATGGAAGGTTACTGTAAAATTGTAGGTATTTGTAAAGTTGTAATTGTAGTTTGAGATTTAGGATGGTAATACGATCATCAACATGTACCTGCTAATTACCTATCTCATTATCTTGCAGCATAATCCAAAATATCAACGACCATTTTAAGCTCAAGCTTGATACTTCAAGCTTGAGCTTATATTATAAATAAATAATTGATGACAAAATTGAAGTAGGTAATAACTTTTATTTGACATTATTTAAAGCTACTTGTTCCATATTTAAAAATATTTGTTTCATATTGTTCGTTTATTCAACACTTATTTAACTTACAATAAGTATTTATAGCAAAATAATTAACTCAATTTGAACGCCATGAAGTGAGCAATTAGTAGGTTGGTACTGTAGGTACTTTGTGAACGTGGGAGCATAAATTATTAATTTTTATGTCAATCTTTGCTTTTCATGCGTCACGTAAAGGTGAAATATCTATAGATTTAATTGATCTAAGATAAGAACTAAGATTATACAAACAAAAAATGACTTATTAAAAAAAATTAAACTGACTTCAAAAAAAAAACACAAACGACCAAAACTAAAAAGCGATAAATAACGTAAGTAATTATCTACTTAATACATATTATACGTATAACTAAATTTATTTAAATATTTAAAATTATCACTTATTTTTGGAGTCGGTGCAAAAAATTTTTGAAATCCATCTATAAATTGACGGAGATATCGGTGAACATACATAAAAAAAAATTATACATTCAGACGAATTGAGAACCTCCTCCTTTTTCGAAGTCGGTTAAAAAATACAGAACGATTTTTTTATAATCTCTATAAAAATCAAAAAAGAAGAACACAATCTTTATGTAATTTTGTTTAAACGCGTTCCAGATTAGGTAAATCTAATAAATTATAATTGATAGATAACTTTTTGTTATCCTGTCTATCCTGGGTAATTAGATGTCTATCGTCATTTTATTCATTATTTTATAAGAGAGATCTTATATTATATTGATAATACTCTTATACTTGATAAAAATATATTTTAACAACAAAAACAAAAGAATTGCTTAGTACCGACTTTTAAAAATACTTAATTAAAATACAGAATTATCATTTCGTTCTTGTAGTAATTTTTAGACTGAACTATTCTTACAATAAACCCAGTGCTAGTAATAAATGTTGACACTAATAGGTCCTACAAGTAGATAAAAAGAGTTCTATAGCTTAGCCGTTCGCACTATACAAACAAACAAAATTGTTTATGATTTTCCTTTTTTTGTATTGTTATTTGATTTTTTACTGTCGAATAAATAAATAACCCAAGACATGCCACGCTGGGCCGCTGGGCCACACATAGCCATCTAGCCCCAAACTAAGCCGAAGCTTGTACTATGGGTACTAGACAACTTATAAACTTACTTAGATACTTTTTTTTTGTAAATAAATACATATTATACATATTAAACACCCAGACCAATACAAACAGACATGTTTATGAACACAAATGTTTGAACTGTGCGGGAATCGAACCCACGACCCTTGGCTCAGAAGGCAGAGGTCACTACCAAATGAGCCATCGAGCCAGTCGATGAACCTCATAGTCCCAGTCTCAGCTTTTTTAATACAATATTCATAGGAAAGGAAATCTGAAAACATTCGACCAACGTTTTACAGTTTTTCATATTGAAATGAAAACAGAAAAAAATTAAGCCCGGTTCAGTATATTTACAAGAACTGGGTAATGTAAAGTTAAACAATCAGTAACATCCGTTCCAGATATGTATGGCAGCAAATATTTATACGCTGATACAACAAGCTAGCACAACGATATTTCATTTTCATATTTTAAAATAGCTTCTCAGAAACAACAGTGCCAATATGCTCGTACTGAGTCTTACTAATATTTAAAATGCAGATTTTAATGAAACTTAATCTTAACTAATCCTACTAATATTATAAACGCAAAAGTTTGTTTGGATAGATGGATGGATGTTTGTTTCACTTTCACGCAAAAACTACTGAATTGATTTTAATGATACTTTACAGGAATATAGTTTGTACATCAGATTAACACATAGGTTATGTTTTATACGAATATTCACGCGGGCAGAGCCGCGAGCAGCAGCTAGTATATCTTAACTAATATTATAAAGATGAAGAGTTTGTTTGTTTGTTTGTTTGAACGCGCTAATCTCAGGAACTACTGGTCCGAATTGAAAAATTCTTTTTGTGTTGAATAGACCATTTATCGAGGAAGGCTTTAGGCTATATAACATCACGTTGCAACTATTAGAAGCGAAGAAATAAGGGTAAATGTAAAAAAAACGGGGGAATAATAACTATTCCACGCGGATGAAGTCGCGAGCACAGCTAGTAATATTATAAAGCTGAAGAGTTTGTTTGTTTGTTTGTTTGTTTGAACGCGCTAATCTCAGGAACTACTGGTCCGAATTGAAAAATGCTTTTTGTGTTGAATAGACCATTTATCGAGGAAGGCTTTAGGCTATATAACATCACGCTGTAACTATTAGGAGCTAAGAATTAATGGAAAATGTAAAAAAACGGGGATAAAATAACTATTCCACGCGGACGAAGTCGCGAGCACAGCTAGTCTAATATAAGCTTGGTAATTTATAAGGAAACTGCAGCTTGCGGCTTTGCTCGCGAAAATGATAAATAAATAACCTATGTGTCAATCTGATGTATGAGCTATATTACTGTAAAGTTTCATCCAAATCCATTCAGTAGTTTTCGCGTGAAAGAGTAACAAGCGTTCATCCATCCAAACAAACTTTCACATCTATATCTAATATCTTCTATACTTATAATAAATCTGTAGAGAAGTCAATTCTGTACATGAAATATATTTTCTGTACATGAAATATAATATTATAATGAAAGTTTAAAATATTGAATGCTTTTATTTTGCATTTATTCAAAATTAAATTAAAGTACGTTTTTCGTTGATGACTTAATAATAAGTACTTAATTTTGCTATAATGAGATAATAATTATTTATACTAAATAGTAGGGAGACAAATCCACAGACGAAATGATGTGCCTACGTTCATAGTCGATCTATTTCATTGATTCTTAATTTTTACCTTTCACTGTTCTTTATGGTACAAAATAACACCGAATTTATGCGCTAAGCCCATTATATGACAAAAAGTAAACTATAATAAATAAAGATAAATGGGCACTTTGGTATGAAAACTATACCCAGAGCGGACACAAGCGAATCATAGCAGAATGTAACGATTTATGTCCCTTATTTACTATAACATTAGTTACATTAATGTCAGTCATATGAATCTTGACAAATTATAATAATAATGTCTTTATTTGAAACTTAACATTTTCACTGTTACATTATATCGTTGATAGCCACATTAGTCATAGACTGTGTCGCAGCTATCAGCGCCCACCTCCGAACAGATGAGCATTTGTCATCATGTTACAAATAAGCTTACCTATATTATATTTAGAAATTATACACAGAAATAAAAAAAAAATCTTATGTGATTGTGTGTGTGTGTGTTTGTGTGTGTGTGTGTGTGTGTATGTGTGCGTGCGTGTTTGTGTGTGTGTGTGTATGTGTGTGTGTGTGTTTGTAAATATGCGCGTTTATGATCACTTAATTAATGCCTCAACCATGTCATAGCTGAGACCCAGAAGAATTGAAGTGTTTAGGGTTGATAATATAATAAGCATTATAAAATGCTAGATCATTGAAATATTTTTTAAACTCCCAGTAGTATTCCCTATAGGTACTTTGTCGTCCGTGTTGTGATGGGTTTAACAAAATATATATTGTATACTATTCGGTTAAACCCTTCATCGTTATCACTATTGATTCATTGAATATAATTATGACGTGATTGGATTCGCCCACTGATCAATAATCATGCTCTTCTCAAAGAAAATCCTCTGAAGCCGTTCGTTTTTCTAACTTTTTAAACGATTCTCTACATTTATCCCTTTCGATTTAAAATAAAATAATTATATAAAGGAAAGGTAGTTTTATTCCCCTTCGTTTAAATTATTTTTATTCGTGTCCGCCACTGTCCTCAAAGAGGTCAGATTTGCCCAATGACCTAAATAGATCGAATATGATTTCCATTACCGTCATTCAATTACCGTCCAAAAATCTGAAGTGACCTAACAAAACTGACACTGATATCTGAAATGGGATAAGCAAAGTCACCTTAGGGTTTTCATCATGTTTCCTGCGTTTGCACTGTGAAGTATGTACGAGTATTAGTAGTTGTGTTGATGCCATCTCAAGTCAGTCTCCACGGAGCATAATATTATTTCCAAATACTAGGCTTTGCTTGTCGGCCCCATTGTGTTGCTTGAATAAGTTTTACGACTAGCATTTTCTAGGACACACGCACTATAAAACATTCACATACAAAGTTGAATCTCGGAATTCCTGAATTGACTTGGAATACAATCGATGTTTTCAAAGTTTAAATACCTACCTAGATTTATAATATAAAATTAAATATCATAAATTATTCGTACTTATATCATCACTTAATGTTATTACATATGTAGGTAACTTTAGCATTTCAAATGCAGGTATTCCAGATATAATTGAAAAGTATTGAAAAGCATTTCCAACAACAACCGTTATTGTGGCGCGTGCTTGAAATCGGAAACGGCTGTTTGATCAAAGCATGTACATAATACTTCCATGGATCAAAGTCATTTGATCATTGTTTTTGACGTTTTCGTTAAACAGTAATGGTCCATGTCACAAGCGCTAAAAGATGCTTGTCGGTCGGTCTTTATTAGAAACATCACGTTGTCCTGTTTATATTCTAAGCAATGAAGCTTGGAATATAAACGTTATAAACGTGATGTTGTAACGTGATGTTTTTTTTTCCTCCATTGGGTTTGCGCTTTGGCCACAATTCACCTGTTGTTAAGTGATATTGAAGCCTACGATGGAGCACGCTTACCCAGAAAATACCGATTCACTCTCGCCTTGAAAACCTGAAGATTGTACGTCTCGGGAAACAAAGAGTCCGGCAATGAGTTCCAGAGTTTCGCCGTTCGCACTAAGAAAGTAGAGGCAAAACGCATCTGATGATATTGGAATAATTTCCATGTCAGTCATATCTAACCCCTAATTATTGACATTTTAATAACTTAAGTACTTAATCAAACATTTTTCTACGGACGTAAGTTAATGTACGTTACCGTTGTTACGTTACCAACAAAATGATTTCTGTTTATAATCCGAAAGTAATTTTATCCTCCCTCTAACTGAAAGTAATTTTAGCCTTTTTAGCATCGGGCGAGTAGGGATTAGCAAAGAGCATCGTTTTATGGTGCACGGTCCAAGGAGTCGTACGGCGCATTTTGCCTCTACTTTCTTAGTAGAAACGGTCAAGCTATGCAACTCCCTGTCGGAATCTTGTTACCTAGATATAAAAACTTCAAATATTCAAGGAGAGAGTGAATCGGTATTTTCTGGGTAAGCGCGCAGTTCTCGCCATCATAGGGTACAATATCACTTAATGTCAAGTGAATTGTGGCCAAGCGCAAAAGCCAGGTATCGAATTAAAAAAGGAATAAAATATTCACTGAGACGCTTTATTTATTTACTAGCTGTGCCGGCGGCGTCGCACGCGTGGATATCGGGTTTCCAAAATAACGGACTTCCATAAAATGGTACCTAAATTTTAAGTTAGACCTCTAGCAATACATTGGAGAAAACCGCATTCAATTCCATGCAGTAGTTTTTGCGTGATGCGCGATCAAACATGCAGATAAAAATTTCGCCCGTTTTCCCAACACTTCCCGTCACTGCTCTCCTCCTATTTATTGTAGCGTGATGAAAAGTATAGGTACTATAACCTGCCCAGGAGTATGAAGAATAATCGTACCAAGTTTCGTTAAAATCCGTCCAGTAGTTTTTTTTTCTATAAAGAACATACAGACAGACAGACAGACAAAAATTTTACTAATTGCATTTTTGGCATCAGTATCGATCACTAATTATCCCCTGATAGTTATTTTGAAAATATATTTAATGTACAGAATTGACCTCTCTACAGATTTATTATAAGTATAGATTAAACCACACAAAACAACACGGTCACAATTTTTAGCCTGACACGAAGTTCTAGCCCGAAATATCTTGGTCTTTAAGTAGTATAGAACCAATGCTAAATATTTTTTTATAATAACACAGCATAATAACCCCTTTTCACCATAAAATTAAAACATTTTCGAAAATTCATCCAATTTAGGGGTGCGGTGTGAAAAAATTACAAACATAGTTAGTTTCTCTTAATAATATTTATGCAGACGAGAAAGTAATCGAGATGAATGTCAGTGCAATGTGCAACCGCATAAGAAAGTAAGAGGGGAAGAAAATTACATCAGCAATCAGTACATACGGGTGCCGGCGACAGCGCTGCCAAGTTCACGGACACTCTCACTTTTGTTGCGCGCACATTCCTCTGATGCGCAACATATCGGAAGCTTGATGTCGAATTTATAAAAAAACTTAATTTCATAATCGTCATTAGGTAGCCTCTATCAGTCCATAGGCCTCTCTCAATATCGAAACAAATAGTCTTCGAGCTTGCATCCTATCCTTCCACTCCGACCAATTCAACCTACCAACTCGGGTGTCGAACGACTTGTTTTGTACCCGAATAACCAAAAATTATCGTTAAATCTCTCGCATTTGTCCCTCCCGTGTTCGTATAATATGAATTAAATTAATGAAAATCGACTGACGAACTTTAGTTCGTTTAAACGATCACGGGAGGGATTTATGGTGCAAAAATACGCGAGTCGTCCATCAAACGATCGTTTTCGATTATTAAAGTAGGGGCCCAGCTTACTGTCCCTACTCACTTTACTGACGATGAGAGATGCGACGGGCCAAGTGCTAATTAAACTCGATCCTCGACAGTGTTTTTCTCTACAATGCGACACAGCGAGCGTTGCATTACCTCAAACATTCATTTGGTTGTTGCCATGTCTTTCACTTCATCTTCATCTTGACCTCGTTCGCGACCATCGCTCTTAATGTTTATTCCATTTTCAAATTCAAGAGCACCTTATTGAAAGTTAAAAGGGAGAAACTTTCCACGCTTTGATCTCGAACAAAAATCTTCGAATCGATTCCAAATACAAGAAAATAAACGTAATAGATTGGTACATACTAAACTATTTCCAAGAATAATGAGATAATTATTTGGAGTGTAAAAATAAACATTTTTCCAAACATTTTTATCATAAACTACAGTTAGTTCTCATTCACACATACTCTGTAAGGAAACGGCAACTTTCAGTGCTTAATTTGATTCTTACTTCACATAGTAACTTAAAAACTTACGGCGCCATCTTTTAACATCTCCGTAAGTTGATCGTTACATCGAATGTAAGAAACAGCCACGGGTGTGGGCAACGGTAAATAATACGGTGCATCTAGTTACATTTTGACGGCCAAATGATGGTAGTAGGCTATCAACTTTAATTGTACACTATACAATACATAGGCGAACTCACACTTTGGCGACTAGACAAGTCGCCAAAGTGTGAGTTTGTGTGATTATGCAGTACAATGATTCTACGTAAGTAGTGTTGAACAGATAAAAGAGCCGGATGACGGGTATTCCATGAACTAGATCAATAAATTTTAATTACAAGATACATAATTTAGAAATGTTTGCCCTAAATGGCGAACAACTCGCTCTCCAGTTTAGTAGGCCTCTGCCTATGTCCAGCAGCGGACTGCAATGATGCGGATGATGATGCTAAAGATAGGTATTATCAAAATGAATTTGAGAAATTTCAATGTTGTTTAAAGTCTTTATTCATGAAATAATGTTATATTATAACTCGATGCTATTTAGTAAACAAGTAAATGTCCGACTATGAAAGAATGTAACAAAATTTGGATTCGCAAAATTAATTATGAATGTTAAAATCTATATACGAGGAATAAATGAATACGAACAAAGAAAATTATTTGATCAGGTCATGCACATAAACCTGTAAAAATTATGCGATGGATAAGTCAAGGTAGGTAATATTAATTATAATTTACAGTATCAGGCATTAGGGTCAGTTTTGAGCATGTGTATAGGGTTGTTATTTGTGAACTATTAGAAAGTATTTATCAAAGGCGACTACGATAATATTGCAAAACGTGCAAACTTTTGATTAACGGGTAACGTTATTTATTTTCTATATAAATAAAAATGAATCTTCGAAATGTATGTTATAGGTACGCCCATAACTATTCATAATTGTTGGCACAAGGTAATTGTAATAATTGGTAATGATATAATTGTAAAAACATTACAAAAATACATTTAGTTCCAAAACATAGCGATACTAAGAACGCCGGGTCAGTTACTTAAAAATAAAATTCATTTTGATGTTTTACTATTTCATGGACTCGATGGGAAAATAAGAACAATAAGTCGTGGACCTTCGAGAATAAGCCCTGGAAAGTACCATACAATCATGTCAATAATAGTCGTATACTAACTTTATATGAACCTGTAAAGTGATTTGCAGATACCATGGTATCGATTGCGGCAAAAGCGTAACTATATACCACAGGCCGATGACGGGCAGCAGCGTCACCGGAGCGAGGAGCTACGCCCTGCGCTCGCCAACCCGCCTGCCCTGCGTGGCAATTATGTGTATATCCTCCATATGTTTGTCCTAAGTGGCGAACAACTGGAGAGGCCTATGTCCAGATGTGGACTGCAATGGCTGATGATGATGATGATGGCGGCCATCAAAATTTGTCGATCGTTGTCGGAATTGTGCGCGTACGCACAGCCAGTGCCATTGCATCCGTTGGGCCGGTGAAAGTTACGCCAACGCCGCATCGGCTCTCGTTCACTGTCGAGGTCGGCCTAGAACCGGTTCTTAGGCCAGTATTTACTTTTCATTGAAAGGAAGTAAAAGTTATCATTTTGTGACACTTGAAAAGAATTAAAATAGGGTTTACTTAATATAATTTCATCGCCCCAGTTTGTTGTTGATAACACCTTCAAATCCAAAGATGTTATAAGTCAGTATTCATAAAATTGTGAATCCTTAATTTTTTCTGATCTGATAACTATAAGCACATGCGCAACACTTCAATTAAAAAGTGTATATTTTGCGACCGAAGTGATGGATTAAGAAATGATATACCTATGGGGTGGGTGAACCTTTTTTGTGATATCGTCTTATTATGGACCAAGTGATTAATGCGGGCATTATTTATAATGCTCGGGCATTATGAATAATGTCAAGCTCTACTGGGCAAAATGATAATTAGTATCTAAACTTCATTATTTATCATATTGCCCGGTCATTATTGCACTGCTACTTGACAATTGGGCAATTTGATAATAAAGCAAGGAGGAGTGACGCGCGCGTAACTAATCACTTATTCGGAGATCGCTGCATCCGCTAAAATATGTTTCTGTTTAGTTTTACATACGATGTTTGCCGAAGGGACTTATTAACGTGGTGCAACTGTACATAACTGTAGTGTAGTAGCTATATTATTTTGATCTATCACGTTTTAACAAATACAAATTAGAATTTAATGTCATATTGGCCAACAATCGCTTGTATGAAAGCCCCCTTGAATATTTATTTTATTATGTTTTTAATATTGGTTGCAACATGATCATGTTTTTATAGCGAACAGATATAATACATAATTTGAAAACTTATAGGGTTCCGTTTTCACCCTTTGGATACTTCCATACCTTATAAAAATTTAATGGCTAACGTCCGTTATATCACACCAATGGCCCAGTTATCCTGTACACAGGGCATGTCAATTCAATAATAGCCCTATAACTTAGTTCCCATCATTATGCAATAGTGCTGCATTTGCCGTGTATTAACTAAGTGCGTAATCTTGGAGCAATCAGAAATTATGTATGGCCTGAGTATCACATACACATATTAAATTATATCAAGGAGTGTTGGGCCTGTGCCCCCACGCGTGCCTTACAGAGGACCAGGAGGGGTAACACTCCAAATGGAGACTGCGATATAGTTATTAAATATGTTTTTATCACTCTGCCCAAAAGGTGATAAACAAAATTCATAATGCCCGGTCAATTTGATTATTTTAATAATTATTATCAAATTGCCTTCTCATTTTGGCCATTTATCATAATGCCCGGGCATTATATATAATGCTCCATTTATCACTTGGTCCATAACATATACATTTCTTTCAATTATATAAAAAATCTTTAATTAATTAACAGAATAATAGCACTCAATAAATCATAATTAAGAATAATTTAATCATTGGAAACAGAGTCTCTGTAACTTATACTATAAAGTAGCTACCTAATATAACTTTTGCATCACATTTTTATGCACTACAAATCAACGGAGTTATAGGTAGGTACGAGTATATTAGCTGAACCTGAAATGTTGAATTTGTGCCCTGAGTATAATTCATATCCGTTTTGAACAATTGTGAAATACTTAAGTTTTCATACGAGCTGATTTTTCCCCATGATCAAAACAAACGACCATAATGTGAGAAAACTTTAACTAGTATTTTCATTTAAATAAATAGTGGCAACCCTGCTTTCGTTTAAACACTTCTAAACTTGAGGAAAACGATTCAATAGTATTTTAATAATGGTGTTTTTCAATAAGTGGGTCATCATGAATGTTTGCTTAATTTGATGTTTCTATTGACATACTTGAAAACGTTAGGATATACGTGGACTTATTTTCATAGTAGATACCTAGGTACTCGTAGATACTCGAGAAATAATCGATGGCTCATTTGGTTGTGACCTCTGCCTTCTGGGCCAAGGGTCGTGGGTTCGATTCCCGCATAGTACAAACATTTGTGTTCATGAACATGTCTGTTTGTATTGGTCTGGGTGTTTTCTATGAATAATATGTATTTATTTCCAAAAAAAATAGTATTTAAGTAAGTTTATCAGGCTAGTTGGCGATGTGTGGCCCAGCGTGGCATGTCTTGAGTTATTTATTTATTTAAAAGATGTACCTACATAGCCTTTAATATCCAAAATATTATTGTAACCTTAAATTGGGGTGTTCTTTTAAATTATTTAAGCTTTAACGAGTCAGAGTCAGGTAAACTGGTGAGGATACAATTCCTCGCATGGGAAAACAAGTTTCTTAGTTTGCCCTGCTCGTAGGTATATTTTGTCGAACTGTCTAGGCACGGGTTCGATCTTATTATTACTATCTATAATAATTAGGTTAACTGATAGATAGAGACATTCTTTATTGCACAAAAATAATACATTTAGGTACAGGAAAAGTATTGCAGACATATTGAAGTACAATGTAATGCTGTCTGATTTTTGGATCATCATTTCATAAGATTTATGTTTTAGATAGGTACTGGCTACTTACAGGCTTAACAGATTAATGTAAATATATTTTCGTTAAATATAAAAATATTTATTAACATATCTTTCTGCTATTGATCTTTGTTTAAGGTCGCAAATTTCCTTTCAGGCTCTCTCTGCGTAAACATTTTACATTTCACCAATATTGTTAAATCTTTGCGAATGTCTTTACTACCTAAACTCATTGAAACTTGAAGGTGAGCTTAACTATTTGTTTTGTTCACCTTCAACTAAATGAACGTACCTACCTACTAGAAATGTTGTGAAAACCGCGTCTTACTCAAGTTAGGCGAGTCTTATCAGCAAACTGCTATTTCTTGCGTTAGTTTGAAAGTTTCATTAGGAGTGCACGTTTTCACTTTCTCATGTCATTTCTAACCATTAAAATATGATATTAAATATGTACTAAGGTTTTTAACTCGTAACTTGTGTCAATATAGGTAACTGCTCGTTAGAATGCAAACAAATTAATAATTCCACAGCTGTTGAACTGAATGCAGTAAACAACAAATTTTAATATCAGTTTACATATCTGAGTTCTATATAAATGACCGCCACATGAGTATAAAATACTCATGTGGCGGTACTAAGAAACGGTAACTAGGAAATGGGTATATTTCATGGTTTTCATGACCTTTTTAAGTGATTCTGAAACTTAAAAGCGACTATTTTTCTCTGCCCTATGAACTTACTTAAAAACATACAAGTCAAACTGGGAACCTCTTTTTTTTGAAAGGGTTAAAAATAGACAAACGCACTGATTCTGAAAATTCCAGGTTCTACTTATCTGTTTAAAAAATAAGGATGTAGTGTGCGTTTTCCAGCCAGATCCAAGTTAAAATAACACGAAATCGTTTCTTAAATATCCAAAAAAAAAAAAATATTTACACGTGCTCAGTAAACAACTTTGAACGATGTGTCTACTTTATAGACGTACAACAAAATCATTTTAACAAATTAATAACACATGATCGGAATGGACTATCGGAAACGTTATATAACCCTATTTGGTCTTTTTTTCAGACAGCCGTCTACTACAATGAGCTCGTCAATTCTCCTGGCGAGTACCCTCCTGTCGAAGCAGAAAGAAGTCAACGATGCCTTTCCCACGATCAAACCTCGTTACATACAAGAAAAAAATAGGACACACGAGTAAGTATCTACCTGTGGTATCTACCTACTCATTTATTATTGGAACTGTCACAATCACAAATTGTCAAATATGTACTTAAATAAATTGGGATGTACGAGTAAGGGAGCGCCCTATCATTTTTTCTTTCCAAACCATCCTCACCTGCTCGTGGTGCATCCTGCTGAATTACAAACTAGGCTCTGGCAACCGACTGGTGGCGGTATAACCATCACGGTTAAAAGCGTAGCTAAATAACATAGGCCGCTGACGGGCAGCAGCGTCACCGGTGCGAGGAGCTACGCACTGGTACGATCGCCAACCCGCCTGCCCAGCAGCGTGGCGATTATGGGTATATCCTCTAGATGTTTGCCCTAAGTAGCGAACAAGTGGAGAGGCCTATGTCCAGCAGTGGACTGCGATAGGCTAGTGATGATGAGGACTTAAATAAACGATCCAGTCATATCACAACCAACCACCTGAACGTAGGGTTTCCCCTGTACCAGATGAATGGTGACATCTTTCAATACACTCGGACTTGAGAAATTAGCAAAGGTCTGTTTCTTAATCGAACCTGGGGCCCTACTACAAAAAACGAAAACGATCGCTCGTTGAACGGATCGGGTATTTTTGCCCCATAAATCCCTCTCATTTGTCCCTCCCGTGTTTTATTATATTAATTAAATTGTTGAAAATCGACGTTGACGAATTTTAGTTTGTATATTCGAACACGGGAGGGACAAAAGGGATTTATGGGGCAAAAATACGCGATCCGTTCAACGAACGATCGTTTTCGTTTTCTGTAGTAGGGCCTCTTGATCCTTTGGATCATCGGCGCTTTAGGCAAGAACGCTCTAATATAATTCTAAATTGTCTCCGATCCGGTTATTCTGGTAGATGCCATCAGTGATCGTCTAGTACTCATAGATAATCAAAATTCAAGTATACCTACAACCTACATGTTTTGAGATGATTAATCCAGTAATGTCCAATCCCATAAAAAACAATACTTGTCAAAAACACCAAGTCTCGCAACTCAGTTGTTTTACCGTAAAAAGTTGTGAGATCCATGTAATACCAAGTCGGTTATTAATTTATTCAGTCCCTAGTAGTGTCCCAACATCTTACAGTGACCATATTAATGTTAAAAATCATTAACGTTTTAAATAAATACTCGTATATTGACTCGGCTATCGCATGAAAACACAGTATTTAATATTTCACAAGTAATACATATATTGTTAACTAGCTGTGCCGGCGGCGTCGCACGCGTGGATATCGGGTTTCAGAAATAACGGACTTCCATAAAATGGTGCCTAAATTTTAAGTTAGACCTCTAGCAATACATTGGTGAAAACCGCATTCAATTCCATGCAGTAGTTCTCGCGTGATGCGCGATCAAACATGCAGATAAAAATTTCTCCCGTTTTCCCAACACTTCGTCACTGCTCTGCTCCTATTGATTGTAGCGTGATGAAAAGTATACTATAACCTGCATAGGAGTATGAAGACTAATCGTACCAAGTTTCGTTAAAATCCGTCCAGTAGTTTTTTTTTTTATAACGAACATACAGACAGACAAAAATTTTACTGATTGCATTTTTGGCATCAGTAGGTATCGATCACTAAGCACCCCCTGGTAGTTATTTTGAAAATATATTCCATGTACAGAATTGACTTCTCTACAGATTTATTATAAGTAAGTATATAGATTAATTGTTCAATGCGTTCAGATAACCATTACCATTACTTTACCATTACCATTATTACCATACTCGTATCTATCGAAGGTAAAGAATTCTAAAGCCCTGTGCAAAAAAAAAACTCCATTCTGATAAATATTACTAAAATGTATGGCCAACCATATTTTGAACACGACTCTGCTCTTAAACAACATTAGATGTGTGGGACTTTGAGCAAAATTTTTTAAAGAAGGAATGTTGTAAGTCGGTTTATAAACCGTTATAACGTGTAATGACTAAAATATTATTATACTTTCTGTTTTCAGATGGCAAATAGTATGGAGAAATGTTTTCGCATTTGTCTACTTGCACGCAGCAGCCTTTTACGGCCTCTACTTAGTATTTATCGGACGTATCCAGGCAATCACAATAGTTTTTGGTAAGTATATATATATATATATCTACAAATACAACACCCAGACCCCGAATAATCACAAATATTCATCACACGAAATTTGTTTCGAGTGGGGATCGAACCCACAATCCTTGATTCAGAAGGCAGTGCCAAACAGTGTCAATTTATTCACAATCGTTCCTTATTATACACGTTGACACTGTTCTGTGATTAAAGCGGTATTGATCGGTGACTGGTAGTTAATGGACTAATTAAATTCAGCCCTAAAGCGCCCTTAATTCTCACACCTAATAGCAGAAATGGCGCTATAGAAATTAGACCATTTAATGTGTTATTAAAGGTAACCTACCCAACGTTAACCTAGCAAAATACACAAAATAAAATATTCACCCACTGGACGATGCGACGTAATATTGCAAATAAATACACATTGTCCCTCAATCAGTACAATTATCTATGGTACAAAAAGAATAATGGTTTAATGGACTAGGAATTGCTCTTACAAAAGTTCTTTAAAACAAAGCCTTTAAACATGAAATTTAAAAATAAACGGATAATTAATTTTATTTATTTATATTATTAAAATAAAATTTGCAATCCAATCCAGTTACAATTAATTGTAACAGTTATTATTCTACTAGATGGTCTGACGCGACTACGCTCACGCTAAACATATCCTACCCTTCTCCCACCCTTTTAATCTATCTATATCTATACTTATAATAAATCTGTAGAGAGGTCAATTCTGTACATGAAATAATATGTTTTCAAAATAACTTTTAAGGGGTGATTAGTGATCGATACTGAATTTTGAATATATATATTACATACTAGCTGTGCCGGCGGCGTCGCACGCGTGGATATCGGGTTTCCAAAATAACGGACTTCCATAGAATGGTACCTAAAATTTAAGTTAGACCTCTAGCAATACATTGGTGAAAACCGCATTCAATTCCATGCAGTAGTTTTTGCGTGATGCGCGATCAAACATGCAGATAAAAATTTCTCCCGTTTTCCCAACACTTCCCGTCACTGCTCTCCTCCTATTTATTGTAGCGTGATGAAAAGTATACCACGTACGTATACACGTACTAAGTTTCGTTGAAATCCGTCCAGTAGTTTTTTTTCTATAAAGAACATACAGACAGACAAAAATTTTACTAATTGCATTTTTGGCATCAGTATCGATCACTAATCATTCCCTGATAGTTATTTTGAAAATATATTTAATGTACAGAATTGACCTCTACAGATTTATTATAAGTATAGAAGAAGAAGATTATATTCAATGTACAGAATTGACCTCTCGAAGCTATCTACAGATTTATTATAAGTATAGATCTAACATGATCCTACACTTATATCAAAGCAATGCATCTGTCACACTGTTCTTCTACTCTATTTACAATGTAATGTTTAAGAAACTAATAAGAATTTGTGACTTTTTTTTTAGCGCTCATGTTCGCAATCTTCTCCGCCATGGGGGTAACTGCGGGTGCACACAGGCTGTGGGCTCATAGGGCTTACAAGGCCCGGTGGCCGCTCCGCCTCGTCTTGGCCGTGTTGCAGACCATGGCCTTCCAAAACCACATTTACGAATGGGTCAGAGATCACAGGTGGGTAAATAACCATCATCAGGTATCAGCCGAAGGATGTCCATTCCTGGACATAAGCCTCACCTCAAAGTGTAGGTACGTTGTGAACGTTGTATGCAGCCTGTATCTGGAACGATTCTTCTCGCTAAGTCGAGCTTTGTTGGGCACCCCACACTGCTTTCATCATCAGCCACTGCTGGACATAGGCCTCTCCAGTCGTTCACCACTTAGGGCAAACATCTGGAGGCTATACCCATAATCGCCACGCTGGGCAGGAGGGTTGGCGATCGCAGGGCGTAGCTTCTCCCTCCGGTGACGCTGCTGCCCGTCACCGGCCTGTGGTATCTATATGTCGTGGCCACATCGTGGAATTGCTCATTTCATGAAATGTTTACTGTCCATTGGCCATATCATGATGTGCCCAGGACAGATTAATGAAAAGAAATCGTTTGACGATAGGGCCAGCTAGATGCACTGCTATTTCATGAAACGATCAATCTCGATCGATCATATCGTGGAAAAGGTAAGCGCCAGAATTGCCATATTAGCACATTTAGTGCTAAATTTGGTATATTTTCTTCCTGTTTAGCATATTGTTTTATCTTTTAGCATAGGAATAGCATATCAAAAATTTGGGTGAAACAACGAGATTTTTATAAAATTCATGTAATTTTTAAAGCGGGGGGAAGGGGGGCAACCAAAAAACACTCTTCATCACAGATCTGACACAGTAGGTTAGGTTAGGTTAGACTTGTGACCCTTTTTTACGATATGGTCAAACGTGGGTGACCAAATTATAAATCTAAACGTTTATCGTTTAATGATTTGGTTACCATTAATTGGCCACTTCATGAAATGATCAATTCATCGATTTGGCCACGACATAATTATAATACCACAGGCCGGTGACGGGCAGCAGCGTCATATTCGCTAGCGTAGCGTAGCATGGCGTAGCTTCTCGCTCCGGTAACGTTGCTGCCCGTCATCGGTCTGTGGTATTTAGCTACGCCTTCAATTATGATGGTTATACCGACACCAGTCGGTTGCCAGCGCCTCGTTTGTTATTCGGTAGGATGCATCACGGGCAGGCGAGGTTGGCTTGGAGCGAAATGATGATAGGCCCACTCCCTTACATCCCACTATTTCACCGCGCCGCAGTCGCCCCCGCTCCCGCTCCCGCGGCTGTCCAGTTTGCGGCCTTACTGAGAGCATAATTAATTAAGAGCTTAGCATGTTTAATATCATCGACTAATTGTTATCCGAAATGCGGTTAGAATCCATTCGGCTTAACCTCCTGTTATGTTCAGTTAGTAAGATTATCATGAATTCATTATATTATTTAAAAACATATTATTGAATCTTTTTAATCTTCTGAGAATCCTTGTGAAGCTAAACATTTAAGTAGGACAAAGTTATGTTTATGTTTTTACTCACTGGGTCTATTCTTTATCTCATCCTTTTAAACTGGCATTCTCTGGCGCCAAAATGCTAGTGATTAGGTTCATACAGCCAGTAGGTAATGTTATATCCACAGTTTGTTTTTCATCATCATCAGCCTATTGCAGTCCACTGTTGGCCTCTTCAGTTGTTTACCACTTAGGGCAAACGTCTGGAGGATATACCCATAATCGCCACGCTGGGCAGGCGGGTTGGCGATCGCAGGGCGTAGCTTCTCGCTCCGGTAACGCTGCTGCCCGTCATCGGTCTGTGGTATTTAGCTACGCCTTCAATTGTGATGGTTATACCGACACCGGTCGGTTGCCAGCGCCTCGTTTGTTATTTGGTAGGATGCACCACGGGCAGGTGAGGTTGGCTTGGAGCGAAATGATGATAGGCAGCTCCCTTACATCCCACTGTTTATTTTTAGCCATTTTATAACAAGCTTTGAACTGTAGTGCCTATGCACAATAGTTTAAAGTTTCCATTAATGGTTTCCAAAGGAAACTGTTGTGGATTTGTGAGAGCTTTTAAGATACCTTTATACCTATGAATGCCAGAGATGGAGTTAGGAGGAAGACAAATAATAAACCTTAATTTGATATATCTCTATATTCGTAATACAGAAACCTATCGAATGGAACATGATGGCGAGGGAGGACTAAATAAATTTGGTTTCAATTTCCAGAGTTCATCACAAATTCACAGAGACCGATGCCGACCCCCATAACGCCCGAAGAGGGTTCTTCTTTTCCCACATCGGCTGGTTGATGGTTAGGAAACATAAAGATGTATTCGAGAAGGGCGCATCGATAGACATGTCAGATCTCGAAAAGGATCCCATCGTTATGTTCCAGAAAAAGTAAGTAACTATCACCTGTAATAAAAATAAGAATATTTTGAGACTGATTTTAGACCTGGCAGCTCTATGGTATTAAAACGTCACCTGCCAAATGAATGCTTTAAAAGCACGACAAGTGAAAGCACGACGAGTGACGTGTTAGGCCAGTCGCTCGACGGTCGTCGAACTGTTAGCTTGTACTTATCTAATGAAGAAGTGTGAAACGTAATAAATTGTGCCGGGTTACGGAAGTGTTTTATTCTAATTTCTAAGTTACTAAATGTAATTTGTATAATTCAAAATCAAATATATAAAGAAAATCACCCACGCAAAATGATGTTATTCTAGATTATGGATAAGGGCCTCACCCCAATTTGTTTGGTGATGATGACAAAGAAAGCCAGGATAATTTAAGAACCTTCTTCCCTACACATCATTATTTCAATACTTTTGACAGTTTATATTAAGCCTACTTACACATTATTTTCAGAACATACCTTGTGGTTATGCCCATAATTTGCTTCGTGCTCCCCGCATGGATCCCTGTACATTTTTGGGGCGAGAGTCCTTGGGATTCTTGGTATGTGGCAGCCATCTTGCGGTACACGCTCTCTCTGCACTTCACCTGGCTCGTCAATTCGGCTGCCCATATTTGGGGAAACAGACCTTATGACAAGTAAGTTAATCATAAAATGTTTTCGAAAATTAAATAAATAAATAACCCAATACATGCCACGCTGGGCCACACATCGCCATCTAGCCCCAAACTAAGCCGAAGCTTGTACTATGGGTACCTACTGGACAACTGATAAACTTATCTAGATTAAATAAATACATGTAGAAGGGGTGCGTGGGCGTTCAGAGACGTATGCTTTATGTCGTTGTTCGTTCTCCATCTTGGTGTGACGAAATATCACTCAATTGGTATTCTACACACTTAATTAGGTAACCACACAAAGCAACTAACGTAAAAATAGGTTATCCAAGCCTGGATGTAAATAGATTGAATAGGAACGTAGTGAATTTGGCACCAGGTTGGCAAGATGTCCGCCAGTTTTCGTATCTCCATTCTCGTTGTCACATTCTCACTAGCTCCGTCGTCTGACACTGACTCCTGTCTCTTTTTTAGTGACAGTCACAGCCACAGATTTACAGTGACAGGACATTCATAGAGAAGATTGCCAATCTGCTTACCGAACACACTCAAGCCAGTTACCTAGCTAGCTTGACGTTCCAATTTATGATCCCCGACATACATATTATACATGTAATCACCCAGACCAATACAAACCAACACAAAACACAAATTTTAATGTTTGTACTGTGCGGGAATCGAACCCACGACTCTTGGCTCAGAAGGCAGAGCTCACTATCAAATGAGCTATCGAGCCAGTCTGTTATTTCTGTTGTGTCAATTATTTTATATGTGTCGATGCTTAGTTAGATACTGACAGATAAAAAAAAAACGGTAGGTAATAGTGGTGGGTTTGATAAAATAAACAAGGACAAAATATTAAGTTTTGTTTATAGGTATAATACCGCAAACGTACTCGTACCGTATTTTGTCTACACAAACATTATAAAGAGGAAAGATTTGTATCTTTGTGTGTATGTGTGTAATGAATAAACTCAAAAACTACTACAGCGATTTCAAAAACCCTTTCACCGTTTGAAAGCTACATTCACCCTGAGTAGGTAACATGCTATATTTATTGCTTGAAGATGAGAGATCCTTACTAACACACCAATAATGTTCCCAATGAAAAGTATATCTGATATACCCGAAGCGAAACGAGGGCGGGTCGCTAGTCTTAACTTCTTAACTAATATTATAAAGCTGAAGAGTTTGTTTGTTTGTTTGTTTGTTTGAACGCGCTAATCTCAGGAACTACTGGTCCGAATTGAAAAATTCTTTTTGTGTTGAATAGACCATTTATCGAGGAAGGCTTTAGGCTATATAACATCACGCTGCAACTATTAGGAGCGAAGAAATAATGGAAAATGTAAAAAAAAACGGGGGAAAAATAACTATTCCACGCGGACGAAGTCGCGAGCACAGCTAGTATGAGATAAAATTGATTCTTCAGTTAATCTGAAAAGAGCAAGTAACTTAAGTAGGCACTTAGAGATTGTCTAAACTAAAATGACGCGCCCCATTCCTTAATTATAATTATTTTATGTAGATGTGTAAGTGCAAGTATTAACACCGGCACTTCATCTCTGTGGGAGCGCCGATTATTTGGTGATTATGATATTATGTGTGCACATGACGGCCGACTAGTCGGGTGATGAATCCGACAACGCTCGCTCTATGGAGCAGTCGTCACGTTGTATGAAACAAGACGACTTTTCCTCTCACGAGTTCACGATCAACTAAATTAGTTGGGCAACAAATTCTAGAATGGCGCTGTTCCTTTATTTGTATTTAACCGTCGACTGAACGACCAGTCATAATTGCATTGTTTAGGTAAATGTATTGCGTCCATATTTGAAATTTGCTTGTGCACGTAAAAGCGGTAGTGGGGCGCGGCATTTTAGATTGGACAATCATAGGTACCTTGTGGTACCTACTTTTGCTGCAGGTATGAAAACAATAGAAGCGCCACTACTTGTGTCTACCTAGTAACCTGGTTCAATATTAATTTATAGCTAGTTACAAAGCGTGTTTGTAAGCCTACTTTCTTATTTGTCATTTCGTTTCGGTAAAATGTTAGGGTGCGTCCACATCTGACGAATGCGCTGCGAATGCACAACTCGCGGACAGCTCGCGAGCCTGGTCGCGAACCGCGCCTTCGCGACGCATTCGTCAGATGTGATCGCAAGTCAACTATTTATTAAAATGCCTGTGCCACCATTTCGCGGCAAGCAGCTAACAGTATCTTTGCTCCGTCAGGTACATAGGCGCCACAGACAACAAGACTGTTGCCATCTGTGCGTTCGGCGAGGGCTGGCACAACTACCACCACGTCTTCCCCTGGGACTACAAGGCGGCCGAGCTAGGCAACTACAGCACAAACATGTCCACTGCCCTCATCGATGCTGCTGCTAAGATTGGTAAGTAAAAGTAATCATTCCCCTGCTTCTCCCATAACCCGGCGCAATATGTTTTCTTCTTCCATTCATCCCTGTCAGCCGTCATGGTCCCGTTCACTCCTTTCTCAGCCATATCATCATTCACATAGTCCTTCCATCTTTTCTTCGGGCGTCCTCTCCACCTCCATCCAGTTACACTCATGTTCATTATGGTCTTGGTCATATTATGTATCTGGTAAGTATTTAAAAGTAATATGAATAACGCAAGACATGCCACGCTGAGCCGCACAGCGTCATCTAGCCCCAAACTAAGCCGAAAGTTATTATGGTCAATCACGCTGGTCCAATTCGGGTTGGTCACAGCTACTCATAGCATTGTAGATAATCCTGACTCCTGAAATTTTGTTTAAATATCTACATAATCCTGTTTAAATGGTTTCTGTTGAAATGGTTTTAGAATTTATCAAAATCGTCATATACCTACCTACAACAAACATAAGGGCATTAGTTAGACCTAAGTACCTATTAGTATCAAATCATCATCAGCAGCTTTTATCAGTCCACTGCTGGACATAGGCCTCTCCCAATGTTCGCCACTTTGATCGATCCTGAACTTCTCGCATCCAGCACTTAACAGCCGTCCCGCGCAAGTCGTCACTCCATCTGGCCATTTTTCATACCTAGATCAATTGTATACTTACTTATCAAAAGGAACACGTATAATGAATTTGATTACGATTTTTGTGTTTACGTTCATTCGAAAGATTTGTTCAATCAGTCGTTCATTATTTATTTTGTGCAGGTTGGGCTTACGACTTGAAGACCGTATCTGCTGACATGATCAGGAAAAGGGCCGCCAGGACGGGCGACGGCAGCCACCCAACGACGGAACACGCCAAACAGATCGACGATGATGATCATCATCACCCCGAGAATCCAGTTTGGGGATGGGACGACCATGACATGCCAGATGAGGATAGACAATTAGCTGAAATTGTTCACAAGAAAGTAGAATAAGCACTAATGTTAAGTTCATGAAGTTTAGCCAACTTTTTTTTTCAAAGTACGTCAAACTTATTAAACGTAAATTGGAAACGTTTCTAATAAGTTTAATTCCCGAACTTTGCAAGCTATTATCATACAGGTAATTTGTACAAAAGAGCACAGAATCGTTTGCATTTAAAATAATCGATTCTTTTGCACATTTCATATCGAACAAATTTAAAAAAAAGTAACGTTAAAGCACTGTATAAAAGCCATTTAAGTGAATCAAATCTAATAAAGTTTTGGAAATCACGAACAGTGTGATTATTCATAATGCAAATTTTAGCTCGGATTCGGAACCTTTGAATAAACGTCGAGATGTTGTTACATAGATATTCCGAGAAGGTAACAATTCAAATATGATTTAATAAGTAGGTAGTGGCACAGATTATGGGCAGATCCTTTACAAACATATAATGCGTTTCAATAAGTAATATTATTATGACGGTACCTATATGCTTAATGAAAACTGACTAGGTATGCAGTGTCTCATTTTTAAGGTGTGCCACTTTTAGTCATAAGCATTTGCTCCGTTTATATTACAGTGGCGGATATTTGGGTATTTTTTAAAGCAATCAATCAAGAGCAAAAAAATTATGCTGTGTTTATCGTAGGTACAAATGAAATGATAATTCCTGATTAGGAGATGTTATAGTGTGTATGGTTTTGTGATTTGTGCGTAGTGGTGAATATCTAGTTTAAAAAATATATTATACCTACGAGTATATTGTACCTACATACGAGTATTATTAAGAGCCTATGATATTTCTATTTGTAACGCACTTTAATTGTGTCTTTCTTATTGAGCTAACTATGAATTACCATAATATGTGATTCATGCTTAAACATTATACCTAAGTAAATAATATTTTTTAAAAATACGAGAAGTGTAATAGGCCCTTAATGATTTAAATACAATTTTGTAAAATTTAATTTATTACTATAGTTATGTCTATGTATTTAATAAAAGAACTTGTTTATAAAATGACTTTTTGAAATATTATTTTAAAATAACGTGAATGTATATATGCGAAATGCTATTATTCTTTTAAATTATACCTACCCTCCTATTTGTATGATCTCCATTTCTGTAAATTTTCATCAAATCAGTTCAGTAATTTTTATGTAAGAATATTGTTACGTGAAGGATCACTTGATAATATTCGACATCCATTCATCCACCCATCATAACGAACTTTCGCATTTATAATACTTATTCAGTAGGAAGTAGGATCAACACAGTTTTCTTAAATTCACCATTCTTACATTTATTGGCTTCGAGACTTAGTTTGGGAAGTATCGTATCTACGTGATGTACCTACCTACTATTGTCTGATAGGTACTTTTATTTCATTTTCTTTGATTAGTAGGTGATAATTAAATTGGGTCTGGAAAGCGGGTTAGTGGAGTATTAAGTATACCAATTTTAATTTATACTTATCTAATTACAATAATGATAAATGATGACAGTAATAAATAACAGTAACATTTAACAAACGTATGATTTATCATACTTACTAAGTACATAGTAAACTAATAAGGTATTTACAAAAGTTCCTTAAAACCTTCAAGGTAAATAGAATTATCTAGTTACGTTATTGACACGGGCGAATTAACAAAATTCAATTTATTTGTAGGTACCCGGCCGTTCTAGTTCTTTCCTATGCGTATAATTATGTAGGTACCTAAATATTTAGGCTTACATTACATGTAAGTTTGTATTAATAAACATCTTTCATTGCCACGTAACCTATAGTTCATTCGCGTTAAGAAAATAGTGACTCATCACCGACTGCCGGCCGCCTAGCCAATTAAAACGCTAGCATTATAATTTCTAGCGTTTTAATTGGCTAGGCGGCCGGCAGTCGGTGATGAGTCACTATTTTCTTAACGCGAATGAACTATAGTCATTTCATGTCATGTTCTCAATATCATTGGCAAAGTTTACTTCGGCATAGTAAGTATGTATGTAAATTGATATTATTATATTCAATCAGAAAAATAGATGAATGAATGAATGAAATAATGTTTATTGCTAATTGGGTAGATACATAATAATTTCTAGACAACTATATCAACTTAACCTAATAACATGTATGTACTTTACAACTAACAAAGGGAGATAGCTCAGCTTGTGCTGTCCGAGGAACCATGTCCCGGATAGCGCTGATTTTCAGCCATTCCCATGATCTCTAGATTGGTACACATTTCCATTTCCACAGAAACGTACCAAGGATACAGTGTTATTAAATATCAGACAACATCACTTACCTATACGAGTATTGCGCCGATTCCAAAGTAGGTAAGTAAGTAGTAGTTTAAGCACTTGTATTATGGGTATCAGAACTACGAAGGTACCACAAATATACATATAATGTTAAGAAAAATATTATGAACACACAGACACGGAACAAACGCAAATTAAGATATGCGGGAGCGGGTCAGCCAAGTTCCATGTTCATCACACGAATGTTTGTCCGGGATGGGAATCGAACCCACGTTCAAGAGGCAGGGCTCACTACCAAATGAGTCATCGAGCCAGTAGAGGTTTTGTGTGTGTGTAAACGTGTCTCAATCTTACGCTATTATATATGTAGTCATCGACTCGAAATTGAAATCAATGACTAGGTACATATTATTAGGAAGTCGATTCGGTAAGTGATCATGTCAAATTTCTGCGGTTCACAGCCAATACGCGTTATGAATGTATTTTCTAGCGCTTGTTTCATGGAGAACGTGCAACCTAATTGATGTTGTCAAACTGAAGATGACATTACTGATTGTTTTAAAGTAAGACGTAATAATTTGACCATTCTAATTCTCTAGACATATTGTCTCCGTAAAATGTCGTGAGAAGAGAATTTTCATTTCACAAATCGAATTACTTAGGTACTCAACAAATTTTATACAACGCAAAATTGCACTTAATACAGACGGCCACTTATCGATCTGCCCTTACTTGTCGAATTTCCCTAGAGTAGCAAAATTAATACTTGGACACGGTGCATTCGACGCCTATTTATATTTTTACGGAATACATCATCTGTCGAATAGAAGGTAGATCAATGTGTGACCGTACATAAATCTTAAAAAGTATGTTAAATATGAAAATAAATATTTAAACAATAAAAGGCATAAAATCAAAAGACTAGTTGCAAAACTTGTACCAAAGGTAGATACAGATAATGTCTGTCAATCTCGCCCTACCCGTGCTCTCTCCTATGAACGTCCCCGGCCACTTTGACAAACTTGTCCCCATAATATTGGTTTATCAATTCTTCATTAGTTATCGGTGCTTCTTCTACAACTTCGAAATCTTCGCCTCCATAGCCACTTACACCACTCTGACTTTGATGGTTACCAAAATCTACAACGTTATTCGGTTTATGACGCCACTTGGAATGTTTCTCATTGTGGTAACCTTCATTGACGTAAATTACTTTCTTGTCATATTTATCGTTAAATGCATTGTTTCGTAGTAGTGTGAAAACTGCTCCAGACAACGCCATGTTGTTAAGCATTCCCACTGCGACTGTCATCATTTTCATGGCGGGTAGAACAAACGGTAAGATGGCTGACATAATTAGCCCTGGCAGAAGAAGTATGGGCACTATTTCGTAGAACTTCTTTCGTAACTTCTTCATGCTGCGCTCAGTTTGGGGTTCACCTGGAATGTTAAATTAAATACTTATTATAATGGCAATAGATAGATAGAAACACAATAAATAATGTGTATATTCTTATCTTAATCATTAATTTTTCCTTGATGTATATGTTACCGGAAATGTGTTAAAACCGACATTGTATACAATTCCTAGGGAATGTATGTAATTCCTAAAACCGCAAGGAAATATTAGACACATTTCCTAGGAAATCTATACATTTCCTAAATAGCAGCCGGAAATGTAAAACGGACGTGGTGATGCCCGAAATATTACATATCGCACCCCCCGGCGAATAAAGCGGTTATCGTCGATTACCACTTTTTTAATGTTTTTTGATTTTTGGCCTCTATGTGACCTAACCCATCGCCTGAATTTTTTTCATATTTTTAAATGCAATATTAATAGAATTATACTACACAACCACTTTTTTCTACGAAACATAATGTGAAGATATTAGACGAGAATAAAGTAGAAATCAAATATTACCGTACAAAACTTCACTAGTCTAGTCCGCATTGATTCAATGCGACATTATTCGCGATAGTCCTCCCAAGCGCAAAATCAGTATTCGATTTTACCACTTTATTCGGGTGAAAAATTTACGGCGCGTAAGCTGTAATAGTTTGTTACTACTCAGGTTTGTAAACGGGTGAATCGTAAATTGAAGTTATGCTATTCTTCTTGTTATAAAATAATGATAATAGAGTCGTAATAATATATTACTGCATTAAATTCAATTTCATAATGCTCTATTAAAATATTGCGTTCGAAAATTAATACGTTATTTGTACGTATTGCAATAAAAAAAACATTACGTTTTTACTTTCATACACATAGCCATACCTACACTCATCATCATCATGAGCCTATCGCAGTCCACTGCTGGACATAGGCCTCTCCAGTGGTTCGCCACTCAGGGCCAACATCTGGAGGATATACCCATAATCGCCACGCTGCAGCTGGGCAGGCGGGTTGACGATCGCAGGGCGTAGCTTCTCGCTCCGGTGACGCTGCCACCCATCATCGGGCCGTAGCATTTACTACTTTAGTTTGACTGGCTCGGCGGCTCAATTGGTAGTGACCCCTGCCTTCTGAACCAAGGGTCGTGGGTTCGATTCCCACCCGGGACAAATATTCGTGTGATGAACACTTGTGTTTGTTCCGTGTCTGGGTGTTTATATTTGTATTTAAGTATGTATTTGTGGTACCTTCGTTGTTCTGATACCCATAACACAAGTGCTTAAGCTACTTACTTTGGGATCGGAGCAATGTATGTGATATTGTCTGATATTATATTATTGTCTGATATTTACCCCTTCAATTGTGATGGTTATACCGCCACCAGTCGGTTGCCAGCGCCTCGTTCGTCATTCGGCAGGATGCACCACGAGCAGGTGAGCTTGGCTTGGAGCATGGAGAGAAAAGATGATGGGTCGCTCCCATACATTCCCATACACTTCTTTAACACTATCTAGTAAAAATGTTATTTCAATGTCCGAAGGAGTTTGGGTCATTTTGTATGGACATTGGCGTCGTTTTTTAGCCGCCATCGTTCATTTTTATATTGTGTAGCACTGTACTTAACTAACAAATTAATGAAATAAGATTTTCTGTAAGTAATATTGGAGCGAAGATAATGGCATTTCAATTTTAGGACAACGCCTGAAGGAAAAGTGCTCTTAATATTTGAGCTAGAGCATTTGTGACAAAAAAAAATATTTCTTTTTTAAAAAGAAAAATAACTGCATTATGTAAATTATTTTAGAAAATTCGTTTGCCACACTCAGGAATCGAATGTGCTCAATTCTGGAAAAACATACGGTTTTATTTTCATTTGAAAGGATCATTATAAGGATCAAAAGTCACCCTAACATACGTTCCGAAATGTGGACACTTACGCGAAGACTATTCCACAAGTTTTTTAGTCCCTCAACGCGCTATGGAAAGACCAATGCTTATCCTGTTGAGATTGGCACTATGAGGTCGATTTATTTGCTGACACCTTACAACATCTCTTTTATAAATTTTTGTGGCTGGTGGAAGAGTCATTCTACTCACTGCGTGAATATTTCGAACGTAATGTGTGACTATACAATTATTTAATCAATTTATTAATGACATGACTTGTATAATGTAATTCAATGTATAACTAATTAATTCATAATTTTTTAAATACATAATAATTCAATTTTAGTGTTATATAGTACTTAATATTAATATTTGCACGCTTGATCGCATGAGCAAATTTTAGTGAGACTTATACTATTTTAATACACCACATTGTTACACCTAAAATTATGCAAATAAATTTTTGATTTGATTTGATTTGATTTGATAATGAGAATGCAACGGATTGACATTTATTTGATTTGATATGACATTATTTGACATTTATTTTATTTTAATAGAGTAACATGTTCTGTATTAATTATTGTTAATTATGATGGATTATTATTTATTTTATGTACTAACTTTTGACTTGACCATGATTTAAACAAAATAGATTTTTTCGTATGATGTACCTACCTACCTATTTGAAATTTTATTATCCAATAATTTATTGCATTACCTAATTGTATACTAACTAATTGATATGTAATTGCCTTTGAAACTTATTGCGCTTTGAAGAATTTCTGTTAGCTTAAAAAATGTTTGCAAATAACAAAATAGGAAATGAAACGAACATAATACGTGGCAGTGGGCTGACCATATCTATCCATATCTATCCAACAATAGGTGGAGCAGACGATTTAGGACGCCCCGCAATCCATGGGCTGATAACCTTAAAAGAACTGCTGGCATTGGCTGAACAGAAACACGCCCGGGATAAAGAATTGTGGCGCGAATTATAGGAGGCCTACGTTCAATAATGGACGAAGCAAGGCTGTTGATTGACTACATTACTTATTACTTTTTTTCCAAGCCGGTAGTTCTTTTGGAGGTGGAAGACTGGCTGGTTATACGCTTCGCATAAATCTGACCCGAAAATGAGGATACTAGAGCCACATTAACACGCCATTTTACCAAAGACTTGCCAGAATTCAGCATCGACAAAATCGAGATCGCTCTTGGGCAGCTTAAAGATGGAAAAGCCCCTGGAGAGGATGGCGTCATAACAAAGCTTGTAAAAGCAGAAGATAAACGCGTACTGAGGGAGCTCCAAAACTTTTTAACGCTTGAATGGAGAACTCCGAACGCGTGGCTAAGGAGTGTGCTTGTCCTGTTCTTTAAAAAGGGAGACGAAACAGACCTATTTCCCTTCTAAGCCTTGTCTATAAGCTGTTTTCAAAAGTGATGTAAACCGTTTTGTGCTAATACTTGATGAATTCCAACCGCCGAAACATGCTGGGTTTCGTAGCGGATACGACACCATAGACCACATCCACACAGTGCTGTACAGAAGACAGAAGAGTATAATCAGCCCTGTATCTTGCATTCGTGGATTATGAGAAAGCCTTTGACTTTGGTTGAAATCTGGTCTATTCTGGAGTCCCTGCAGCGATGCCACGTAGATTGGCATCCATACATGCAGTGATGAGACAGTAACAGTGATCTATGAAGCCGCCACTATGTGCATCCAATTACAGAATTAGTATACAAGGCCTATACCGTTGCATCTAGGAATGTGATCAAGTCAAAAGTTGTTCACTAATGTAATGGAGGATGTGTTCAAAACGCTGAACTGGAAAGGACCTGTCATCAACATAAACAGCATAGTCATAATGGCTGAATCGCTGCAGGACTTACAAGAAATGCTGAATGAACTGACTGACTCCTTTGCGCGCATCGGCATACGGATAAACTTGGACAAAACCAAGGTCCTGTTCAATGAACATGCTCTACCGGAACTCAAAGTTGTTCACAAATATGTAGGTATACCTCGGGCAGACATTGCAGTTAGGTGGAACCAGCTTTGAGGACGAGGTGATTAGGAATAGTCAGGCTTCAGATGGTCGATCCCACAGTGCCTAAAGACGAAAGTCTTTAATCACTGCGTTCTACCGGTTATGACATACGGAGCTAAAATGTGGACACTTACGGTACGGCTAGTCCACAAGCTAAAGATCGTTCAGCAATCATATGGAAAGGGTTTTGCTCGGGTATCTCTGTCTTATCCGAAATGTGGTGATCTAGCAGAGAACCGAAGTTATCCACAACTCACCGATTTAATAAATTAAAGGGGCATCGGGCTAGCAACATCAGCCGCAGAATCAATAACCGTTGAGGTAAACGAGTTCTGGAGTGAGACCGCGTCTCATCAAACGTAGTGTAGGACGCCCTCCAGCCAGGTGGAGTGACGATCTGCGCAGGCCGGCTGGCAAGTGCGCTGGCTGGGTGCGAGAAGCCGAGGATCGATCAAAGTGGCCAACATTTGGAGAGCCCTATGTCCAGCTGTGGACTCATGATGATGATTACTTTTTCAGGGTTTTGAAGCATTGGTAAGACAAGACTATGTGGTTATATTTATCTTATTTAACCAGAAACAACTTAATTGAAGTTTTTATTAATGACTAGCTGTGCCAGCGGCGTCGCACGCGTGGATATCGCGTTTTAAAAATAATAGACTTCATAAAATGGTACTTAAAATTTAAGTTACTCCTCTAGCAATACATTGGTAAAAATCGCATTTATTTCTATGCAGTAGTTTTGGCGTGATGTGCATTCGAACATACAGGTAAAAATTTTCCCCGTTTTCCCAACACTTCCCTTTACTGCTTTGCTCCTATTGATTGTAGCGTGATGAAAATTATACAATAACCTGCCCAGGAGCATGAAGAATATTTGTACCAAGTTTCGTTAAAATCCGATAGAATTCCTCTTTCGAACATTATAACTTCCGTCAATGGCCACCAAAATTTAAAACGACTCCAAAATGACCCAAACCCCGTCAAGTATTTCGATGTGCTGTGGTCTATTCATAGCTTAAAAACCTGATTTTAATAGGAATTAGACTTAATGAGAGTTAATTTAGTTGTAATTCATATTTTTTTATGTTTATTTAATAATAAAATTAAAAAAACACAAATGTAGCAATAACAACTATATTTTTAATGTTGTTGCATTCACTTGTTACAGTAATAGTTTACGTAGAATGATCCGCGAATATAATAGTATTCAACGCTTACGATATAAACCTATTTTTAATTTCACACGAATAAAGTGGTAAGAAGTTATTACTCACAATAGAATAGACACCAAAAACTAACGAATACTGTCGCTATGCCTCGTTGCGCGGGCAGTTTTGATAGAAGGCTGCCGAGAAGAAAGTGGTAATGTCACCATACGATAAAAACAATATTATTGTTATGCGGTATTACATATTTTTGAGGTTTTATCTATGAATTTCCCATTAAATTAATTTAGTTTTTAAATATTATGTACAATCAAAAATCTACTTTCAATTAAAGTTAAAAGCATTTATTTGAAAGTTATAGTTTCAGAGATATTCACCGATTTCGGTTTTTTGCTTCTCCTGAAAAATAGCAATTCTGCAATAACCGCTTTATTCGCCGGAGGGTGCGATATGTAGTTTTGGCTAAAACCGATGATGAATTCTATCAAATTGGTTTCAAGAACGAATCTTAAAACAATTGTGTTCACGATATCAAAGTCAATGCAGAGGGATACGTATCCCTGTACGTAGATTGTTATTCGGCAGAATGCACCCCGGGCAGGTGAACCCTCACCTGCTTAGAGCGAAAAGATGTCAGCTCGAAAGGAGGTCGCCCCCTCACATCCCTTTACTCTCGTCATCGATTCCCGTGTTTATGTTTAACAAAAATATAAAGACATTTACCTAATTACATATTATTATAACATATTAAATGAAAGTTTAACGTTATTATAAATTGATTTCGTCATAAATGCACATAACAAATTATTAGATAGTTGACTTTTAACGCTTTAATTTGGAAGATAATATAATACGAAGATATTGTATTTTACAGAATCATTGTTACCTGATTCTGTTAACATTATTCTTATTAACAACGTGTTTCATTACAGAAAGCATTTTTGATACATTTCCTAAATTATATTAAAAAAAACGGCGAAACCTTTCGAGAAAAGATAGGTAGTGCCCTTGCGCTTCGCTTGGCTCGTCTTGGCGAGGGCACGACCGTGCCCTCAGATACAATTCCTAGGATGTTTATTCATTATTTATAATATTATATTTATTATTCGCTACAATTAATAGGAGCAGAGCAGTGAAGAGAAGTGTTGGGAAAACGGGAGAATTTTTTTTCTGTATGTTTGAACGCACATCACGCGAAAACTACTGCATGGAATTGAATGCGGTTTTCACCAATGTATTGCTAGAGGTCTAAATTAAAATTTAAGCACCATTTCATGGAATTCCATTGTTTTGAAACCAGATAACCACGAGTGCGACGCCGCTGGCACAGCTACTTAGACGGTAAAATGTGAAATGATAATATCTCTACCTACAAATTATTATTACGTGTGAAGGACCTTTTATAATACGATAAAATGTCATTCGAATGCCTTGTTTTCGATTTGAAATAATGACAAAACATCCATCCATCCATAGAAACTTTTGTATTTATAGAAGTAAGTACATAATGCAATTAAAATAAATTTGTGTGATAACGCAATTCTGCATGGTTATTGCTTAAATACCTACCTAAGTTTTTTATTGATTGATATTAGGTATAGTTTATAAGAAATAGCTCCATCTACGTACCGTTGAAAACATCCAAGTTCAGAGTGCCGTTGCCATTTGATATTAACTTGAACTCGTAGCCAGGAATCAAGTTTAAATGCAACGACCTATACTGCAGTAGCTGTTCCGTGCCGTCACATAGCTGCGTGTAGATGACATCTTCTGATTTATTAGCGTACTGCTCCCAGGGAAAGTTTCGGACGTCTCTTGCCAAGCTGAAATCAGCTCTATGGTCTTTGAAGGAGGTTAGCGCGTTCTCGGCGCGGTATGCGGCTAGCGCGCTCAGGCATTTCGAGAGGCCGAGGGCGCTGGCGCACGTCGCGAGCCGGCGCACTGGGGCTGTGGCGTCGGTGACGTCACGCGCGGCGAGTGCGCGGGAGCGGAGCGCGCACGCGGCGAGGATGACGACCGCGGCGAACGCCCGCATCGCTGTCGCTATACTGAGGTGCGCGCCGCTCTCTGCGCGGAGTGGAGGGACGGCCGCGTCCCACATGCAGACCGGTGGAAATTACTATGAATGGTGTACCATTGATCATCGTCGACATTTGTAGCTCGTCTTCACCACCTGTTACACCATTTTTGCAATAAAGATTACTTTGATTTAAGACGTTGAGATTTTTTTTTAAAAATCGCCCAATTGCAAGATTATTAACGATTTCATTAAGTTTGCGCTGAAAATCTGAAAAATTACCAACAGAAAAAAATACAACTTATGATGAAATTGCTACTTTGACGCGTTTTACAGTACCTTTTATTGTCTACTACTTTGAGGCCCCTGAACTCTTTCTCTAAGTAGGTACATACAAATCTTGAAATATCACATACACTAAAAGTATTGAATAGGCCATAGGGTAGTACATTTTACCCCTTATAAAAGGAACGAAAGTATCCGTATCTAGGGTTTCTACAATCGCAGTCGCGGGCTAAAGCTAGTACCTACGATTTATATAAATCTACCTGTGCGTGTCCGCTAATTATCACTTTCTATCGGCCATTAACACTATATAGTAATATTTCCTGGTTACATTCACTCGCAAGGAATATTACGTAATACCATTACCAAAAGCATGATCTCGATTGTTCTCGAGATTTAGTAAATAAATAACACAAAACACATGGGCCACACAGCGCCATCTAGCCCCAAACTAAGTCTATGTTAAGGCTAATTAATAATAGTCAGCCCATAAATTTACTAAGAAACTTTTGTTTTTAGTAAATACATAAAGGTACATAGCAAAACACAGACCAATACAAATACAGACATGTTCAAGCACACAAATATTTGTACTGTGTGGGAATCGAACCTGCGACCATTACTTCATAGGCAGCGCTTACTAGTTTACTGCCACTGAACCAAACGGGTCGTTATTTATGATCGTTTGCGACGCGACTAAAATTGAACAGCATTAAGGTTCAGTTTTTCAAAATCTTCGGTCATAGTAGGTCGTCATGTTTTATATTATTAGGTATTTTTAATCTAAATCTATCCAATCATCTACTTACCCTTTTTTGCCAAATTTCATCAATGAAAATTAAAATGAAACATGTAGTATCTCTATTCACATATACCTACTTATGACAAGTACTTAGGAATCGTCAAATTATGCAGGTACAAATAATAAATCAAATTACTAATACTACTTTAATTAATAATACTAGACGGCTGACTTTCTAGAAAACATTTCTTTTTATTTTCAACTTTAGTTTTATAAGTTAGTCTTTTTTAGTTTTTTCTTTTGATATAAACCTACCCAGACTTACTCATAATACCTAAATACAAATCTAGTACACATCTCCATTGAGTTGTATAATACGAGTACTCGTATTCTACAACTGCTCAAATGTGACTGACTGACTGACATAGTGATCTATCAACGCACAACTCAAACCACTGGACGGATCGGGCTGAAGTTTGGCATGCAGGTAGATGTTATGGCGTAGGCATCCGCAAAGAAAGGATTTTGATCAATTCTACCCCCAAGGGGATAACTCTATCACACGCGGACGAAGTCGCGGGAACAACTTGTTAATCTATACTTATAATAAATCTGTAGAGAAGTCAATTCTGTACATTGTATATATTTTCAAATTAACTATCAGGGGATGATTAGTGATCGATACTGATGCCAAAAATGCAATCAGTAAAATTTTTGTCTGTCTGTCTGTCTGTCTGTCTGTCTGTCTGTCTGTATGTTCGTTATAGAAACAAAAACTACTCAACGGATTTTAACGAAACTTGGTACAATTATTCTTCATACTCCTGGGCAGGTTATAGGGTACTTTTCATCACGCTACTATCAATAGGAGCAGAGCAGTGAAGGGAAATGTTAGGAAAACGGGAGAATTTTTTGGAACGCGCATCACTCATAAAATACTGCATGAAATTGAATACTGTTTTCACCAATGTATTGCTAGAGGTTTAACTTAAAACTTAGGCACTATGTATAGATAGGTATTTTATGGAAGTCCGTTATTTTTCAAACCCGATATCCACGCGTGCGACGCCGCTGGCACAGCTAGTTATAAATAGGTACAAAGTCAAACTTACTCTCGAAAACCATAATCAAACGTATGACGGAGTTGGGTAAAATATTGATATGTTATGGAATTGTGGCAATTCGTGATTTCTTTCCGGCAAGTGTGCATTCATGCTTAGGCAATACGTGCACCCAATTGTTCCGAATCAGTGAAATTCGATTTCGTGTAAGGCTTTCCAAAACGTGAGCTCAAAACTTTAGGTATTACAATTGTATCGTGCCTGATGCCAATGTTTTTTCGAGCACTATGTTTAAGTAGGTACATAGACTAGAATATTTTTCCGCCTATATTATGTTTCGACAGTAAAATCTAAAATATCTTTTTGGTGTATAATATGTATTACAAAAAAATTAACGGGTTTAATCCAGCCGGTGCGCGGAACAAGAGGTCATTGCCTCGCAGCTATGCAATCAGCTGACTGCTACATTTAAGAGAGGTAGGGCATAGCGAATTTTCGCTCGAATTGAGCCGCCCGTCCGGGGAAGGACCTCCACCCTATAGAATACCGCAGTCAAATGACCTCTGGGTCGTGTTTCTGCCGGTGAGTAGGGTTTCCGGAGCTCGTGGGGGGTTAGGGTTGGGCCGGCATGGCGGTGGCAACTGACAGGTAACTGACCAGTTACTTGCCCGTTGTCACAGCGACTTGGGCTTCTCTTTCGCTTTCCATCAGGTGTAGGGAAGCCATTATGTCGAGTCACTATAAAAAAAAAAAAAAAAAACATACATTTTAAAAAAGAGCAAGTACCTACTTAAGTTACAATTATTCTTAATACTAGCTGTGCCGGCGGCGTCCCACGCGTGGATATCGGGTTTTAAAAATAACGGACTTCCATAAAATGGTACTTAAATTTTAAGTTAGACTCCTAGCAATACATTGGTGAAAACCGCATTTAATTCCATGCTGTAGTTTCCGCGTGGTGCGCGATCAAAAATACAGATGAAAATTTCTCCCGTTTTCCCAACACTTCCCATCACTGCTCTGCTCCTTTTGATTATAGCGTAATGAAAAGTATACTATAACCTGCCCAGGACTATAAAGAATAATTGTACCAAGTTTCGTCAAAATCCGTCCAGTAGTTTTTTTTTCCTATTACGAACGTACAGACAGACAGACAAAAATTTTACTGATTGCATTTTTGGCATCAGTATCGATCACTAATCACCCCCTTATAGTTATTTTGAAAATATATTTAATGTACAGAATTGACTTCTCTACAGATTTATTATAAGTATAGAAGAAGATAGATTATTAAGTATACGTACTTAACCCTTTATAGGCTCTTGTGACATTCCTGTAACAAACCTCATCCGTTCCTCTAATATGTACGCTAAATAATATAAGTTCATTTAAATCAGTGTTACTGTATTGTAACAGACCACACCGAACATTTAGTATCAAACAAAAATCATAGATGGCGTAATTTATTCACTTTATCGAGTTTGAATTTCGTACATTGGTAAAAGTGACAAGTGTAACCGCGCTGAAAGTTTGAAATTCATAAAAAAATACTAAACGTCTGTAAAATTGTTTTGTTTTCGCCGAATTCTACGGGTAAGTGAATAATTTGTTTCATATACTGTTATCAGAGCATATTTTTGTTTTTTTTTATGTGAAAACAGGAACTTTGTATGTTTGTGACATTCCTGTAACATTGAGTTATACTACAAAAAAATGAGCTTATGTTGTATGTAAGGATCTGAAGCAATTATTTTGTTTATTGTAACATAAGTCTACTCCGCATTTTTCGCAAAGTGTTTGTGATACACCAGTACACTTGGGGAATTTGCATAGAACCCTTTTTTTCCACCCAAACCGGCCAGTGGCCATTTGATCCTGCCTTACTGCCAATGGGGGGACATGTTGCGCTGGCCCCTTGTGTTTTTTCGCTTGAATTTCATTTTCAATTGACCTTCGGTGCTTGATATTAGCTTTCAAGCCAAGCTTACATAAAGTCTCACCGATCTCTAGGAGCATCGTCAAATGTCGTAGTCCAAATGGCGCGGGACATACCAAGACATCAGAATTATCAGCTTTATTTTGATAGTTATCAAAATAAAGCTGATAATTCACTTCGTTGGCATTGCTGGAATACTTAGTAAAAGAGGGTATATTGAGTCTTGGGACAGTACGACGCAATCGCATTCCAGATTGCAAACTACCCCCTGACAAGGAAGTAATGAAAAAAGACCGTGGATTTTCCCTTGAATATGTGGCGAATATGGACGGAATCGATGTGTCAAACGTTATATGGAAAGACAACAAAGTTGTAACGCTCCTATCATCTTTTGCTGGTGAATTGCCAAGGGCCCAAGTCAGACGTTACGATAAGGCCAATAAGAAGTACATCAACATTGAACGCCCTCATGTCGTCGGAGAGTATAATCGGCATATGGGAGGCGTGGATTTCATTGATAGTATAATGGGGAGGTACAAAATTTTGACACGAAGTAAAAGATGGCAGATTCGAATATTCTATCACTTATTAGACCTGACTATGGCAAATTCTTGGCAATTATATCGAAGGGTAAGGCAGGCAAAAAACTGCGCCGACAAACAAATGTCTTCAGCAGATTTTCGGCTTGAGATCGGTGAGACTTTATGTAAGCTTGGCTTGAAAGCTAATATCAAGCACCGAAGGTCAATTGAAAATGAAATTCAAGCTAAAAAACACAAGGGGCCAGCGCAACATGTCCCCCCATTGGCAGTAAGGCAAATCAAATTGGCCACTGGCCGATTTGGGTGGAAAAAAGGGTTCGATGCAAATTCCCCAAGTGTACTGGTGTATCACAAGCACTTTGCGAAAAATGCGGAGTAGCCTTATGTTACAATAAACAAAATAATTGCTTCAGATCCTTCCATACAACATAAGTTCATTTTTTTGTAGTATAACTCAATGTTACAGGAATGTCACATACCTTAAAATGTCAAATAAATACGTAAAAATAAATATATTCAAATTTCTGAAAAATACGTGTTTTTTTATTTGTTGAAACCCATCATATTCCTAAGAATCTTTAAATTATATGATCATGGGCTATAAAGGGTTAACTATTATTGACTTGTAGTATTTCTGAAAGCGAATCGTATAGCTGCGGGAAAGCAACCATAAAAAATACATTTTATATGCAACCAACAGCTCGTATAAAATAAGTAAACAGATCTACATTACCTACATAGATTGCACCTACATATCCAAATGTATGTAGCTAAAGCACTTGAGTTGCCGATTTCAAAACAAAGATACCGCCAATTTATACTTAATTATATATACAAAAACACACCAAAAAAACACAAAATGTTTGTCAAAAACACTACGCTTGGTCCAGAAATCAGGAGTCACTCCGCGCTGTCGTGAGCCACCGCGCTATTCAAGCCATATTATTCTAACACGAGTCACGAGGAAAAAAAACTAAATATGAATACTTTGTCCATGAAATTATTTTGTATGTAGGGATGCCATTGATCTGAACTCGAAATATTATTTTGCTTCCATCAATATATTAGGTATTGTATAAGTCAGATTGGGCACATCATATACCATTACAGTTATACAGTATTTATCTTAACTAATATTATAAAGCTGAAGAGTTTGTTTGTTTGAACGCGCTAATCTCAGGAACTACTGGTCCGAATTGAAAAATTATTTTTGTGTTGAATAGACCATTTATATAACATCACGTTGCAACTATAAGGAGCGAAGAAATAATGGAAAATGTAAAAAAAAAACGGGGAAAAAATGACTATTCCACGCGGACGAAGTCGCGAGCACAGCTAGTGTTACTATACAACACGGCGTACAATAAACTATCACAGTTTAACACAGTTTTATTGCCATTCACATCAGAGTTTAACCCTCGACCCCTAGCCTACTCCTAGAACGAAAAGAGCCATAGGTCTAGGTACCTAAGTATCTTCTTTATTTCTTTTACAATTTTCCTAAGCTGAGTTTATAATATACTTATGATCCAGATAGGAATTAATTGTGGTGCTTCTTACCCATGTACGAGTATTTTGGATTTGTGCAATCGAGTCCTACTACAGCGGTAGCCTGTTTCATATTACCTTCATGGTTACTAAAGAATTATTAACTTAGTTGATTGTTGATTCAAATCTATTCTATCTATCGTCTTCTTCTATATCTATACTTATAATAAATCTGTAGAGAGGTCATTTCTGTACATTAAATATATTTTCAAAATAACTATCAGGGGGTGATTAGAGATCGATACTGACGCCAAAAATGCAATCAGTAAAATTTTTGTCTG
This sequence comes from Conogethes punctiferalis, assembly GCA_031163375.1. Lineage (NCBI taxonomy): Eukaryota > Metazoa > Arthropoda > Insecta > Lepidoptera > Crambidae > Conogethes > Conogethes punctiferalis. The sequence goes on along the minus strand of CM062077.1, from coordinate 19,078,431 downwards.
TCTGTCTGTATGTTCGTTATAGAAACAAAACTACCCAACGGATTTTAACGAAACTTGGTACAATTATTCTTCATACTCCTGGGCAGGTTATAGTATACTTTTTATCACGCTACGATCTATAGAACCAGGGGCCCTACTACAGAAAACGAAAACGATCGTTCGTTGAACGGATCGCGTATTTTTGCCCCATTAATCCCTCTCATTTGTCCCTCCCGTGTTCTAATATATCAATGAAATTGTTGAAAATCGACATTGACGAATTTTAGTTCGTATATTCGAACACGGGAGGGACAAATGAGAGGGATTTATGGGGCAAAAATACGCGATGCGTTCAACGAACGATCGTTTTCGTTTTCTGTAGTAGGGCCCCAGAGCAGTGTAGAAAAATGTTGGGAAAACGGGAGAAATTTTTATCTGTATGTTTAAACGCGCATCACGCGAAAACTACTGCATGGAATTGAATGCGGTTTTCACAAATTAAAGTTTAGGCGCCATTTTATGGAAGTCCATTATTTTTGAAACCCGATATCCACGCGTGCGACGCCGCCGGCACAGCTAGTGATTTAATACATTTGAGAAATCACATAAGCTGCTAAATGAGGCGAAATCGAAAAAGATGAGGTTTCTCAATTCGATAGTATTATATGCCTTTTTGTTACGAAACCGTAGTTTATAATAAATACAATAGCTATCGAACAAAGTTCTCATACGAGGCATACGGAACTATTGTAAACACCTATGAGATCTATATCTGCGGATCGTTAGAATGAATGAATTTCGTCGAGACTACCTATTATTTGTGATTTTAAGTAGAAATGTCTCTGAAACTACATATTTTGCCAATCGTAATTTTTATACCTATGTTTTCTTTATGGAGAAGACCATAGTTAACAAGCCAGAACAAAAATAGGCCACAAACTGATTTGTGATGCCCCTACAGAGTGCGCGGTCACGGACATCGGACGTCATGCGCGGGCGCACCGATCGAGTTTCTACTGCGACGTGCCGTGACTGCGTACGAGTTCAACACTGAATTTGTTACGAGTACTCGTATCATAATTTCACTAATTACGATCGCCGCATACTCTTCACGTCAATTTTTATTATCATCCTTATAAGGTCTATTTTACAGAAACCTAAAGGTATTTAGATACTATGACTCGGTCCCACGCTAGGCTGAGCCTAAATCTTGGCGGTCAAGTTAATTTAAGTCAATAGGCTTTTTGAAAGGTTACAGATTTGCACAGCAATATTTTTCTGTTTGAATAAATGAAGTATACTGACAGCTACTAGGTAGTTATTTTGAAATCTTTGGTACTCAAGTTGCTTAGGTACCTAGCAAGAACATTGTTTAAAACATAATATACATATTATTATATTCTTAATTTTTGCGTTTTCTATCTTTCAAAGTGTCAGTGTTTTCATTATCTCACAGGCTTACATGTATACGAGTATGACAGGCCCGATATGGCTTATTTGGTAGTGACCTCTGCCTTCTGAGCCAAGAGTCGTGGGTTCGATCCCCGCACAATACAAACATTCGTGTGCATGAACATGTCTGCTTGTATTGGTCTGAGTGTTTACTATGAATAATATGTACGTAGGTACTTAAGTTTATCAGTTGTCTACATAATATGTAGTACCCATAGCACAAGCTTCGGCTTAGTTTGGGGCTTGATGGCGTTGTGTTGCCCAGCGTGGCATGTCTTGGGTTATTTATATGAGGTTTTAGTTATGGCGGTTGCTACTGACAAGCGATTTATTTGGTTAGTCATCCGTTGCCGTATCGGCTTGGGCTTCTCTCTCTGCTGCGCCACTATAAAAAAAAAATTTGTATTGATCATAATTACAGCGTCGCCGGTGGTATAGTGGTTAAGGCTTTGAGGTTGAATGCCGACGGCCGCGGTTCACTCCCCGCTACATACCAATGTGGTTTCATATTTAGAATTTGGATATTCGATTATTCAACGTTCTCACGGTGAATGTAAATATCGGGAGGAGACCTGTATACCTGTGATTCTAAGGTTGTGCGAAGTCAACCAACCCGCACATTTGCTTTGGCCAGCGTGGTTGCCTAAGGCTTTATCGTAGGCTCGTGCCCACGGTGGGAAGATGAGCTGTTGATGATGAACATACTAATCTGACGACTGACACCTTCATCTTTTACACTACGCAACGGATTTCTCGCGAAAAAGTCTTCAATGCATCTCGATTTTTTAAAAACAATACCTAAATATTTACCAACGATATAATAAATGAACATCACGATAGAATAAAGTTCACTAGCAGCGATACTGTACGATGGATTTCTGAATCTTTCAACAATACCTATTAGCGGAACAACATTTCTGTGGTGTGGAACATTATAGTTTGGCCACAGAGAATGCATTTCTGAAATCTATCAAATGGTCATAATTAATAGGTATGGGCAAATGTATCTAGTAACATAATTAATAAAACCATTTTAATATTTGAAATTATTGGTAATGTAAATCGATGATAGTTAATAATTTAAGGTTTAACTATGGGATGTAAGGGAGCGGCCTATCATCTTTTCGCTCCAAGCCAACTTCACCTGCCCCTGGTGCATCCTATAGAATAACAAACGAGGCGCTGGCAACCGACTGGTGGCGATATAACCAACCATCACAATTGAAGGCGTAGCTAAATACCACAGACCTATGACAGGCAGCAGCATCACTGGAGCGAGAAAGAAGCTATGCCCTGCGATCGCCAGCCCAGCGTGGCGATTATGGGTATATCCAGATGTTTGCCCTAAGTGGCGAACAACTGGAGAGGTCTACGTCCAGCAGTGGACTGCAATTAGCTGATGATGATTAAATAACTATGATCGCATCAAATCAAACTTTAACCAAAATTAGAATGAATATGATTACATCAGGAAGTAGAACGTGGAAGAGAGAGCACGTTTTATACAATTTATTAATATCATTCGTCCGTAGCCTTAAGACGCAATAGAATATTCAATAATGTTTACTGGCGAAGGGGTCAATTTCGATCGACTGCGTTTAGAAGATGACTATACAAAATATTGATGTCGAAGTTCTTACAATACTTAAGAGTAGCTAGTCTTAAACATAAAGCTTTTACTCTTATGAGAGGTAGGGCATAGCGAATCTTCGCTTGAATTGAGTCGCCCGTCTGAGGAAGGACCTCTACCCTATAGAATACTGCAGCCAAATGACCTCCGGGTCGTGTTTCTGTCGGTGAGTAGGGTTTCCGGAGCTCCTGGGGGGTTAGGGTGGGCCGGCATGGCGGTGGCAACTAACAGGTAACTGATCAATATTGTATTTGAACTCGAAACACACTGTCTTAACGGTCAGTAACTAAATTTGTTTTGACAATATATGAAACAAATGTTGGTTGCCTGCCAGCCCACTTACCACCAGCTGAGACCCGTCACCGCACTGAAATCTATCTTTGACACTAATGGTTTTTGAGATAAAATATCTCGCATCTAGCAAGATAACGTAAAATAAAAATAAGTAGGTAGCCTACCGACTTAACTTGTTTTTGTTGATAGATAGGTACCTATATTTTTTTCCAAAATTCAACTCTTTTATTTCGTTAATTAATTTCCTACTATAGTTATTTTCTATTACATAATGTAATTTAATCTCCAAATTAAATTCACAACCAACGGAATCCATTGAACCCAATTGTAAAAATTCCGTTCAATTATTCTAGTTCTAATCATTCAAGCCATTCAAATTATCACTTTCACCAAGCTCATTTGCTTCGATAAGGATCATAGCTCAGGCCCATTGGGAGCATAGGCCGTTAATGATTCAACATTAGTCCTTAAAAACGCGATTGCAGCTGGTTCCCAAACTATTCCAACTGACTTGATATGACAAATATTAAACGAAAATATCTATTAACAGATTTAAAATAACTATGTCATAGACGGGGGATCGCCGACCTGTTTTCGGATCCTAGCTCAAAAATCTTGGCATAATTGTTAGTTATTAACCGACTTCAAAAGAAGGAGGATGTTTTCAATTCGACAGAAATTTTCGCTCGCTGCGGCCAAGACATTATTGACCATATCACTATGATCAGCCGCGTGAGCCTGCGCGACGAGTCCGCACCACCTACCTACCGTCCCGTATGTACCCGCTCGCTACCCTGGGCAATGCTGGAGCGAGCTCCTACACCAATTAGCTATTTAAGTACATTTATGTTGACATTAGGCGGGGTTAGGACTCTAGGGACTTAGCATCTTAAGCATAAAGGGAGCTACTGTACCTTTACGCCTAAGTCTGATCACAGATGAGTTAAGTTCTCTTCCTAACCTCATATACATATTCCTATCTAGCGGGAAGCGGTGCACTACAACCACCGCTCCTGCCCATACATAACGGTCTTTTTGCGGCTCGGGAGAAGCACTGCTCCTGTCCATACACTTTGGTTCTTCTGAATCTGGATATTACCATTTATTTCTGATTGAGTACCTATCAATTGTTATGTTGTCTGATATTTATTTATTACTAGCTGTGCCAGCGGCGTCACACGCGTGGATATCGTGTTTCGTGTAAAAATGACGGACTTCCATAAAATGGAGCCTACATTTAAAGTCAGACCTCTAGCAATACATTGGTAAAAAACCCATTCAATTCCATGCCGTAGTTTTCGAGTGATGCTCGATCAACATACAGATAAATATTTCTCCCGTTTTCCCAACACTTCCCTTCACTGCTCTGCTCCGCTCCGGCTTATTGATTGTAGCGTGATGAAAAGTGTACTATACCTGCTCAGGAGTATGAAGAAAAATTTGACTAAGTTTCATTAAAATCCGCCGAGAAGTTTTTATTTCTATAACGAACAGACAGACAGACAAAAATTTTACTGATTGCATTTTTGGCATCAGTATCGATCACTAAAATCACCCGCTGATAGTTATTTTAAAAATATATTTCATGTACAGAATTGACCTCTCTACAGATTTATTATAAGTACTAGCTGTGCCCGCGACTTCGTCCGTGTGGAATAGTTTCTTTGGGTAGTGATTTTACCTAATTGTTAAAAATTAAGTTTCAAACTAATTATAGCTTTAAAAACATTTCACAACCCTTCACAAACCACGGCAGTGGTAATTATAGGAAACAAAAGAGCAATTAATTGTATTAGATGTACTTTACGTGTTTTTTTTAATTAAGAAAAAGATACAATTTATTATAAGAAAATGCCTCACCTATACCAAATACATACAATATTATGTATTTATAGACCCCTAGTAGCTGGCAGCGGCGCGGCGCAGATCTCGGCGCGCTTTATATACCTACCCGCGCAAACGGTTCGACGTGATTAGTTAAATCGGCGTAACTTTTTTATTTATGGACCGATTAACATGAAACAAACACTAAATGTTAAGGGAAGCTTCCAGCAATATATTAGTGAAAACCGCATCTTAATCGGATACGCGGCTTCTGAGATTAGCGTGCACAAACATACAGACAAACAGACAAACAGACAAACCGACAAACAGACAAAAATTCCAAAAATCATTGTTTTGGGTACTATTGCATTAATAAAGGCCTCCCATAATATTTTTTCACATATATCTTCCATGTACAGACAGCGACTCGTTACATTTTTATTATATGTATAGAAGACTAGCTGTGCCGGCGGCGTCGCACGCTTGGATATCGGATTTTAAAAATAACGAACTTCCATAAAATTGTACCTACATTTTAAGTTAGACCTCTAGCAATACATTGGTAAAAACCGCATTTAATTCCATGCAGTAGTTTTCGCGTAATGCGCGATCAAACATGCAGATAAAATTTTTTCCCGTTTCCTACACACTTCCCGTCACTGCTCTGCTCCTATTGATTGTAGCGTAACGTAATGAAAAGTACACTATAACCTGCCCAGGAGTATGAAGAATATTCGTACCATTTTCGTTTCGTTAAAATCCGTCCAGTAGTTCTTTTTTCTATAACGAACATACAGACAGACAGACCGACAGACAGACAGACAGACAAAAATTTTACTAATTGCATTTTTGGCATCAGTATCGATCACTAAAATCACCCGCTGATAGTTATTTTAAAAATATATTTCATGTACAGAATTGACTTCTCTACAGATTTATTATACTCGTAAGTATAGATATAAATATCACTACGGCAAGACCATACGAGTATTACCATGCCATTACTTTATTATTTACAAGTTATCATGTTACAGAGATAAAAACACTTAGCAAATAGGATGCATTACATTAAACCAATTTACAAAACAATGTTGTTTGGAGTATTTTGATAAATGCAGCGTTTTAATATATTTACACTGTTAGGCGGGGCTATGGCTTTAAGGACTTAGCTTCTTAGGGGTAAAGGGACACTAGGATCACTAGGCTAGTTAGTCTCCCTTCCAAACTTCATATACCTTTTAGGGTTTCCGGAGCTCGTAGGGGGTTAGGGTTGGGCCGGCATCGGTATGGCGGTGGCAACTGACAGGTAACTGACCAGTTACTTGCCCGTTGTCACAACCGACTTGGGCTTTTCTTTCGCTTTCCGTAGGCGCAGGGAAACCTTTACGTCGCAGTAGGTACTAAAAAAATATACGAATTAGAAATATTAGAATACGCTTCTCCCGGTTCAAAAGTTTGGGAAGTTATGAGCTCAGTTAACGAGGACGACATTTCTACCGAGCCGTCACGTTGTCCTGCGCTTTCTTTCGTCGGTCGTTTGGTCTCGCCGACCATTGTCATTTGCAGGACACTTTATATCCTGGCCTCGGACAAAAAAACAATCAGTCATTGACCAACGGCCGATCGCAAATCAACTGGCAAGTTGAACGAGTAACAAAATGTGTAACAAAATCACTATGCTAACTTTGATGTATATGGCGATATTCGTCGCAGTAGTGAAGTGTGAAGAAGAACCTAAGGGAATAGCGGATTTCTTGAGTAAAGGTATGTTCGCAGTGGCATACGGCACTGGTGTTTAGAGTATATTGCTTCTGTTATTACAAGCTATTATCAAAACAATGTCAAACGATTACAGTCCGTTCAGCCTCTGTAATGCTGAAGGCACAACAAAGCCGCTATCTACCATGAAAAAAGAACTCTCTTTCCCGTCTAAAAAATACCGCGCATCTGTTTATTATCATACTGTATGTCAGCAGGAATGTAATCAAATGATGTAGCATTTGTGCACATGAATATGAAATATTATTTATTTTCGTCCGTATGGGTGGCACCCAAAATGGACTCAGTCTTTAATATTCTATTCTACTTAAATTATGTAAGTACATTTCTATTCCAATCGCAATTTTGCGGTTTTCTAAAAATTCCTTACCATTTTTTATTGCTTCTTACTAATCAATAAACGCAGTGAAATGTTATTGAGCACGCTACTTATGTTTGGCTGTGTACATTAGAAAATAAATTTATTGTTTAAAGAAACGGCCTTTTTTAAGTATCAATTATGTATTTCAGTTGACTCAGTTAATAAATTATTATTTTATGATGTATATTAAACGACGCTAGTAGTTTTCACCTCAGTTGGATTATTATAGACTAATACATATTATAGAACTTCCTAGCTGCGCCGGCGGCGTCGCACGCGTGGATATCGGGTTTCAAAAATAACGGACTAAATTTTAAGTTAGACTTCTAGCAATACATTGGTGAAACCCGCATTTAATTCCATGCAGTAGTTTTCTCGTAATGCGCGATCAAACATACAGATAAAAATTTCTCCCGTTTTCTCAACACTTCCCATCACTGCTCTGCTCCTATTGATTGTAGCGTGATGAAAGGTATACCTACCTGCCCAGGAGTATGAAAAATAATTGTACCAAGTTTCGTCAAAATCCGTCCAGTAGTTTTTTTTTCTATAACGAACATACAGACAGACAGACAGCCAGACAGGCAGACAGACAAAAATTTTACTGATTGCATTTTTGGCATCAGTATCGATCACTAATCACCCCCTGATAGTTATTTTGAAAATAATATATTTCATGTACAGAATTGACTTCTCTACAGGTATAGATGATCTGGGTTTTTCATATAAATAAGTAGATCATTTAATTTGAATGAGTCTTAGTTTAAAAAATAAAGTGGTTCTATTCGCATATATTTTATAATTTCTACTATAGCTGTTATAGTATTGAGCTGTAGGTATCTATTTAAACCTAAACAATATTATTAAGTGCCTCCCGAACAGTAACCTAGAAGATTGCATACCTACTTACTATTCGAATAAAACGTGCACCGTTCTTTTATACAAGAAACTTAAGTGAATGTGTTTCAGTGTATGGTTGCCGAGCTGTTTTTTAGACTTGCATAATAGTCTGTTTTTATTGCAAAGTAACTGCAGCCCGCAGCATGCCTGTCTGCATATCAGGGGGCACGGCAGTGCCCCCGCAAGTCGAGCGCGAAGCATACACTGCCGTACCAACCTTTACCGGAACCATTTCGCCGCATTTTCAGGCCCCTATTTGAGAACCTCTGGATAAGACCAGAACACTAAAATTTTCGTTATCTAGTAAGCTATAATCACATACTTAAAATCCAAAATTTCAAGTCTGTAGGTCATTTAGTTCCGAAGTTAAGCGTAAGCAAAGTTTCACATTTCCGACAGACATTCACTCACTGATCCACTTACTGATCCACTCACTCATGATCATCAAAATAGAACTAGTACTTCCCATAAACTTAAAGAGCTGAAATTTTTTGTCGGCTCCGACAAGACATGTCGGGTGTTTTGCGGAAAAATACGCCCGGAAAAAAATCGTGTCGGATCTAGTTCGCCTATGATTAAAATGGCGCTGTTCACATTTGTCGGATGTCGGAACCGATAACCGATGATTGAATGTAGTTATCGACATCTATACTCGTACTTATAATAAATCTGTAGAGAGGTAAATTCTGTACATTAAATATATTTTCAAAATAACTATCAGGGGATGATAAGTGATCAATACTGATGCTAAAAATCTAATCAGTAAAATTTTTGTCTGTCTGAATGTTTGTTGTTTATAGAAACAACAACTACTCGACGGATTTTAACGATAGGTACTTGGTACAATTATTCTTCATACTCCTGGGCAGGTTATAGTATATATTTAATCACGCTACAATCAATAGGAGCAGGGCAGTGAAGGGAAGTGTTGGGAAAACGGGATAAATTTATATCTGTAGGTTTGAACGCGCATCACGCAAAAACTACTGCATGGAATTTAATGCGGTTTTCACCAATGTATTGCTAGAGGTCTAACTTGAAATTTAGGCATCATTGTATAGAATTCCGTTATTTTTAAAACCTGATATCCACGCGTGCGACGCCGCTGGCACAGCTAGTTCTAAAATAATTGAAAAACTTAATTTCGTCACTCGTCAATTCTGTTATTAAATTCTGAAATGTTCCCAAACTAAATCGTTCTCTCAGCATTGGGTGCACACAATATTTTCTTTCCTTGGCTGTCTTTCCTCGTTTTCTTCTTAAATAAGGTACCGGTGGCAATTAAGGCCTACCTTAAAAGAAATGGCTTTAAATCTGAGTATAATGCGTATAGGATATCAAAAATATATTGTTTACATAGCTTCTATATATTGCTGTAATAAATGGTGAGAAACAATTAAGAAAAGCATATTTTTTAATATGAAAATACACTATTTAAAAACGTTTCTCATAGGCCTTATTATACTACGGTGGTGGGTATATTAAAGCCCACATACAAATTTGCTTTATTATTACAGTGAATCGTCCTAAATTTACCTAGAAATAAGTTAAAATAAAAGTAAAATGTTGTTTTTTTACTTATTTAATCATTTTCTTTCATTTATTAAACGTGGACCTCATTGCCCTCTCAATATTAAATTGTCTTCTGTCCACTGAGCTCTCTTAGGGGCATTTTAGTCAAAATCTGTAACAATGTTACACATATATTGTCCAAATTCACATGGTAAATTGACCTAGAAAACAACAAAAAATACAATCTGATACTCAAATATTAAGAGGCTAATAAGGCCCAAGCACCATTATAATGGGCCTTATTATCCTCATGCCGTTTTTACAAAAATAATCAAATAAACCTACAAAAACTTTCTCTGGTTAGCAAAATCCATATTCATTGTATTGTACAAGACATACTTAAGATAATAAATATAGCGTTATTTGTCAAATTATTAAATAAAACGTAAAATACCTACAGTTTCTTGTCATGAAAATTATAAAATTGCACAGTAGCCAGTCATTTCATCAACGCAACGCACGCCACTGGCAAGATGGCGGCGCTAGCGACTGCGGACCAATATGGAAACATTCACACCGACATTGTCCACGTGTGCGTAAACAGTTAAGTGTCATAGAAATGTTTTTCCGCGAAATTTGAAATGTGGGCCTTATTACCTCCTGGGCCTTATTTACCTCAGGTACCTTACTAATACCTACATCACAACAAGAACTTCATCGACGTCCATCGTGCTCAATCGCCTCGCGCAGAATGCTTAAAATAGGCGCCTCTGTTCACAATACACGACAACCGATTATATTGATCGTGTAGTGTGAACAGAGGCGCCTAACATCCGATTAATAAACGGACCCGACACCCGACAAGTGGGAACTAGCTCTTTATCATCATCATCAGCCCGTATCAGTCCACTGCTAGACATAGGCCTTCATAGCTCCTGACCTAGCAAAGTTATCTTAGCCCCTACGTGTCTCATAAACAATTTTAATTTTGTTTTTGTTTTAATTTTGTTGCAGACACGGACGTCGGCCGTACGTTCGGTCACAATGCTCTCAAGAGGTTGTCGTTCATTTTCCTCCCTGTGATGTTCACTCTGGGCGTGATCTCCACCCTACTGATGGCCCTCGCTGTCATCTCCGTGAAGAACCTTGCCATCGGAGTCATGCTGCTCATCGTCGCTGTCAGCCAGGTAAGATTCTAATAAATAATTAACATCAAATACACATATCACTAATTACACCCTTTTCTTTATCGCAGATGGACTTAAAATAACGTGTGAAATATATTTATAAATAAAAGGTTCTACCACCGTCATTACATGCTTCTGTTCAGTATTTATTTTAACCGTAATGCTAATGATATCTATCTGAGTTATTTTGTTACTTAATCTTCGTGTTTACCGTAGGTAAATTCTACGTGTTATATATAAATAATATACCACCGTACACTCGGCAAAAAAACGCTGTGAAAAGTGACTTCACTCGCGTTTCAGGATCAGTCGGTGTAAAGTCAGAATTAATTCTTCAGGCCAGTATGACGGTGGCAAATGGCAAGATTTGGTTAAATTTCTCCGTTGCCACAGCGACTTGAGCTTCTCTCTTTGTTCACCACTTTGGGCAAACCCCTGCAGGATTTACCCATAATCTCCATGCTGGGCAGGCGGGTTGGTACGCTTCTTGCTCCGGTGACACTGCTGGCCGTCATCGGCCTGTGGTATTTAACTACGCCTTCACTCGTGATGGTTATACCGCTCGAATAAATCGATACCGACTTAATTGGCAATTTTAAGAACAGCGAAGTATTCTGTGTAATATAGTTGACCGATCATTATCCTCTAGCTGACCATTCACTTGCCATTTTCTCATTTAATCTTCCTTTTCCAGGCTGTATCCAGGCTGTTCTTTGCGACCGCCGCGCCATCTCCGCTGGTACACTTGCACCCGCGTGCCGAGTTCCTCCCGTCCCCAGTGGCCGCGCCCTGGCCGGCCCCTGGACCCCTGCTATCCCCTTGGGCCAGATCTGACAACGAAGCCACCATCTCTGACTAAACCCTCCGATTTTAAAGGAGACTTTACATGCACATTCATTTTAATTCTGAGTCAAAGAAATGAAAAAAATCTGATTCAAAGAGCACTCGAAAGATTTACAAGACTCACGAGCGAAGCGAAGGCCAGTGCCTTCAAGATTAAAACTAGGATGTATCTTTGAAGACTTAGTTTATTCAACAAAAATGATCAACTCGTGCACTGAATATCTACAACTTCAAACGTTCTCCATTCTCTATGTTAGAATGTTTTAAAAATATTAAGAGGTGCTAATTCAGCTATTGAATTTTGTTACTTATTCAAATCCAAAAATGGTAGCCTAATGGTTTGCCATTACGTAATTACTACGTACTGCAAAAATATTTTAATATGGCATTTACAGCTTAAAAATATAATTGTTAACTACACTTACTAACGGGCTACCTCGTCAAAGAAATACGAAGACAATGCATTTAATAACATAATAAACTCTTCTATTATTTATTTATTTACTATTATTATTATGTGCTTCGTCTGTCTCTCGCAAACTCGATTTTTTGTGAAAGATAGACGACGGTGTTTACCTAGTACTAAGATGGGTGTATTTATTTAATTTAATAAATTATTTTTTAAACATAATTAAATTATTTTTTTATTACTCTTTGAAGATATTCAGCATCATCATCAGCCTATCGCAGTCCACTGCTGGATATAGGCCTCTCCAGTTGTTCGCCACTTAGGGCAAACACCTGGAGAATATCCTCCAGGTGTTTGCCCTAAGTGATATGGATAGGTATATACCTATCCATACTCGCCACGCTGTGCAGGTGGGTTGGCGATCGCATGGCGTAGCTTTTAATAATTTGTTGCCACCACCAAAACTGCTTAGCGTCGACAGGTTTTTCCCAGGTGTACATTAAATATCCCTTATAATACACGAAAGGTGTACTTGTACGTGTACTACTTATATCTTTGTATTGTTGTACAAGCAAAGCAACAGAGTTTTACTTATAGCGATGTACAAAAGCCTTAAATTATCCCGTTACGAGTTTGGTACATATTTTGAACTTGTGAACCAACATTTCTTCAGACCTCCAGCGACCTCCATTTCATTTCCAAGTTCTTTATCAAAATATTAAAATAAAATAATTTATTTCTCCAAATAGATTCATGAGTAATACTTTCCACCTCAAACAAGATCAGAAAGATCCTTAGTAAATGAGAGATTAAGGCCGCAAATTGGACGGCCGCGGGAGCGGGAGCGGGGGCGACCGCGGTTTGATATTTATGCTTCAAATTCAAATAGTTAATTGCAAACATGTGGTAAAATACAGGATGGTACAAGAACTGTGTGTACAGCACATGGGCCCTGCAAGGGCGTCGCAATTTATACAATATCTATTATCTATTTTGAAGTTCTACCTAATAACAATGGTCGCCCCCGCTCACGCTCCCGCGGCCGTCCAGTTTGCGGCCTGACGATTACCTGAGATCCGTATTTGCAGAAATGATATACCGTAGGGAAAGGTTCTTAAAATTACAGCTTTAACACACTGCTCTTTATGGTACTTTAAGCAATAGTATAATTACGTGTCGTGAGAGCCTAAACGAGCTTAATGCAGCAGACATTACTGTTATGGAGCTCAGGAAAGTTTCACAGGGCGATATACATACTTATAATGCTACTCGAAAGAAAACATGTGGGACATAGAGTATTGTACAGGTTGATGCGAAATATAAGAAACTTTTACTTTAAATAACACTAGCTGTGCCAGCGGCGTCGCACGCGTCGATATCGGGTTTCAAAAATAACGGACCTCCATAAATGGTGTCTAAATTTTAAGTTAGACCTCTAGCAATACATTGGTAAAAACCGCATTAAATTCCATGCAGTAGTTTTTGCGTGATGCTTTCGTCTAACTTAAAAGCGTGAGGTCTAACTTAAAATTTAGACACCATTTTATAGAAGTCCGTTATTTTTGAAACCCGATAACCACATGTGCGTGTGGTGTGAGTTTTCTTTTTTTTATCGTTACGAAATTCAGTAATGTTTTAGAACCACGCGTGCGACGCCGCTAGCACAGCTAATAAGTAAATATAATATGATTATCTAAAGCTGTAAAACGTGTGTTGATTCTTTCATACTTCGTGATTTGATTAAATTGCGTAATTGTAAAGCTGGCCGGTTCTCATATCTGGATACGGAAGTTAGATGGCAATCGCTGCGGATGTTTTCTACATGACTTATCTTGAATCATGATTGTAAAGGATACAGGTAGGTTGTTACGTAGGTATCTGGCGTTTGTTGCGGCTTTAATTCTATAAAATAGAAGGTAGATAGTAACTACTGTTTAATTATAGTGCTCAGTGAAGCGATTGAGAAGATTTAAGCATCTCGATGAATCTTTCATTAGATATTAGGTATGGTGGATGCTTGAAGTATGAAATACATTTTAAACGACTTAGGTAACATAGTAGGATAAGATATACGTAACTAGCTGCAGCCCGCGGCTCTGCCTGCATATATATTCTTGTAATCATAGCACATAGTTTGTATTGATCGGATGTATATTTATTTTTGTGTGAAAGGGTAACAAACATCCATCCATACTAACAAACTATCGCTTTATAATATAGACTCCTACATTCGGATAGGTCGGATGCTCGAAGCATTCGAAAACGAAAGCTATAGATGTCCACAAAACTCTAATCGTAATTCAAATGCTTCAGATACAATTGAAAACCCATTGTTTTACGGTCGAATTCGACCGCATCACGGCAATTGAATAGAATAGAATGGAAAAAATTTTTGGACACATTACACAAAGAAATCATAAAATACAACTTTTGGTAAATAAAAAGAATATGGCACCTCTGCGCAATGCGTCCAAAATGGCGTCCACTCAGCTATTGTTACAGCAAACCTTTGCTATAACGCTTATTTTTAAAAGATGAGTTAAATTATAATACTGTTACGAAAACAACAAACTTAGAGAAACACAAGCTTTGCAATCTGATCACCATGTATCAACTTCATCGTGAGACTTAACAAAAAATCGTGTTTATCAAGTAAATTCACGATAAAACCACAATGATACCGTAATTAGCTGTGTATTACGATTATGAAACAGTTACTCTCACTATTAAGTATGTAAAAACAACATCGCAGATTTCTTTGCGACATCTTATTTATTAGACATACATTTTAATTAAGTTTTTTTTCTCAAGACGATAAATTGTAGTGTTAATAGCAATGTTAGTTGGTAAACAGCATGACTTTTACTTTGAATTGTTACGCAATATTACGTTCACATACCTACAGCAGACTAGATGATCAATTAAACTCTTTTCGGCGAGTGTAACTGGGTCGATCAACTTTTAAGTGTACCTACGAGTACGACGGCAACATTACCCAGGCCTATTTTAAAATTTCTATTTAAAATATTTGTTGCAACTGTGTATTTTCCATTAATATAGATATTAACGAACCTATTAGTAAAATTCCTATTACATTTATTGTAATTTATTCGTTGTTAATTGGTTGTCCGAAGGACAAAAAGGGTATTTAAACGGTATTACTGAGTATCCCCCACTAACAGTGCAGCACAAAACTTTTTATAACGAAAAAAACTCTATTAATCAATTAATATAAATTGATTAGAATTCATCATCGGTTTTAACCAAAACTATGTACGTACATCTGTAATATTTCGGACATCACCACGACCGTTTTACATTTCCGGCTGCTATTTAGGAAATGTATAGATTTCCTAGGAAATGTGTCTAATATAATAAATTTTACACATTTCCTTGCGATTTTAGGAATTACATACATTTCCTAGGAATTGTATACAATGACGGTTTTAACACATTTCCGGTAACATATATATGTGTTGCTTAGTTATCATTATTTCCCGTTTTATTGAAAAGTTGAGTTGCGTATGAGACAACAGTTGTCTTGGAAACAAATTAAACAATTATATTTCATATGTTATGCGTTATTTGATTTTTTAATACATGTAAACATATAAAACATGATATTATGAATTATATAACCAAACTGGCTATTTTATTCATAAACAATATTTGCATTCTATATTTAACCATTTAAGGTCAGTGGTCCAGGGGACAGATTCGACATGTGCGCTGCTCTATGTAAAATCGTAAAAAAATAATATTTTTTCTGTGTTAGGTACACATAAAATAAAAAAGTGAAAAATGATTTAAAAAAAAAATTCAAAATTTTCTGCCTAGCGACATTTAAAAGTTGATTCACCCAACTATAAAACGTGAAACTAAAAAAACTATTTATTGGAATTTTTGCATCGGCGCACAGCATGTTGTGTGATTCAGCTTCCTGTTATGATTACTAAAAATAATAATAAGTAGGTATGTAACGAGCTTTCTAAGAACAATGTCCTAGATATATTATGATACTTCTTACCTTTATTATAACAGTTCTTATCATTATTAAACCTTTATATACCCCCTGCCTTGGCCATTTCTTTTGTAATTATTGTCCTCTACCTGCAGGTTTCCTGTAAGAGATCGCTGCCAGCGATAAGACCACCTATATGGTACCTACTATATGTATGTGTTTACTGTAAATATTTAGTTTTGTGCAATAAAGAATATCTAGGTACATTATCTATCTAACTTCTTACTTTACGGAGAGTATTTTTGCGATTGATCTTATAAATATAGAATTCGTGGATAAAGTTCAAATACATTTGTATACTTTAGCATGTATATTTTGAACTTTAAACCATATACACTCACACAGTAACCTATCTATAGTCTTTTTCAGATAGGATGGGTACGCTGACACATCAGTGACACTTGTCAACGAATCCTTTTTACGCAATTTCTATGACAAAATGATAAATAATCATCAAAATAAAAAGTGTTTTCACTTTGTTTATAACGCATGATAACAGAGATTTACTTTAATTTGTATTTGAAACTATAAATAACATTATAATGTGCATAACTAAAGAAATCTAATACATTAAATATTTTTTATCAGTAATGCTTGATGCGTTAATTGAAACGTATTTTCATAGGGATTGAAACATTGAAATCGTTATAATACCGATCTAATCGTAAAATCGCTTCACGATTTTTCAACTATTGTATAAATTTTATTAAAGGTATTTAAGTTTCTTAATAAAGGATAAGCAGTTATTGGTGTAAAATCGAAAATCTTGTATAACAAGACTGAGATATTACATTTAAATGGGTAGTTTAATCGTAATTCAAATAATTATCTATGTAAAATGAAGAATGGAGAGATTCTTTA
Organism: Conogethes punctiferalis; assembly: GCA_031163375.1. Classification (NCBI taxonomy): domain Eukaryota; kingdom Metazoa; phylum Arthropoda; class Insecta; order Lepidoptera; family Crambidae; genus Conogethes; species Conogethes punctiferalis. Next base: position 19,061,379 of record CM062077.1, on the reverse strand, counting down.
AACTCAGATTGACCTAATGATTAGTTTTACATAATTTTGGATGATAATTAGATATTTTTTTTATTAAATCATGCAATTTTTATTTATCTCGAAATCGATTCTCTCTCCATACAAAATGAAATCGATAAATCATAAAATCGATTTTTTTACCTTCGATTTTCATTTTACCACATGACTATAAACTTCAAATCCCAAGTGTCAGCGTACCCATCCTATCTGAAAAAGACTATAGCATAGTGTAGATATTAAACGTAAGGGTAAGAGTTTTCTTTCTCAAAATTCCAACTTGGTTCAATAGTTAGCCGTGAAAACACTGCAGAGCTGATTAATCTTTCAAGTCACATCTTCTATATCTATACCTACTTAAAATAAATCTGTAGAGAAGTCAATTCTGTACATCTTAACTAATATTATAAAGCTGAAGAGTTTGTTTGTTTGTTTGTTTGTTTGTTTGAACGCGCTAATCTCAGGAACTACTGGTCCGAATTGAAAAATTCTTTTTGTGTTGAATAGACCATTTATCGAGGAAGGCTTTAGGCTATATAACATCACGTTGCAACTATTAGGAGCGAAGAAATAATGGAAAATGTAAAAAAAAACGGGAATAAATAACTATTCTACGCGGACGAAGTCGCGAGCACAGCTAGTGAAATATATTTTCAAAATAACTATCAGGGGGTGATTAGTGATCGATACTTATGCCAAAAATGCAATCAGCAAAATTTTTGTCTGTCTGTCTGTATGTTCGTTATAGAAAAAAAACTACTGGACGGATTTTGACGAAACTTGGTACAATTATTCTTCATACTCCTGGAGAGGTTATACTCGTAATATACTTTTCATCAAGCTACAATCAATAGGAGCAGAGCAGTGAAGGGAAGTGTTGGGAAAACGGGAGACATTTTTATCTGTAGTAATGCGAAGTAAATGCGGTTAACCAAAGTATTGCTAGAAGTCTAACTAAAAATTTAAGTACCATTTTATGGAAGTCCGTTATTTTCACACCCGATATCCACGCGTGCGACGCCGCCGGCACAGCTAGTTTATATTATTAGTAGGTATTAAAAAGGAGACACGAACAAATTAAGAAAAATGACTTCTTCCCAGCATTTAAACGTCCACTGCTGAACATAATAATATGCCTCCTTTCTGGAATTCCAGAGCGTTCTAGATGCGGCGTCTCTAGATATCGTCCGACCATCTAGCTGCTGGTCTGCCCACGCTTCGACTTCCTCCTCGGGATAGCCAGTTTAGAACTGGTGGCTCCACCTGTTATCGGCAGATGTGTCCGGGAAGATAAATTTATTAGCTCGTAAATGTGAGAGGGATGTAAGGGAGCAGACTATCATCATTTCGCTCCAAGCCAACCTCACCTGCCCGTGGTGCATCCTGCTGAATTACAAACGAGGCGCTGGCGACCGCCTGATGGCGGTATATCCATCACAAATGAAGCGTAGCTAAATACCACAGACCGATGACGGGCAGCAGCGTCGCCGGAGCGAGAAGTTACGCCCTGCGATCGCCAATCCGCCTGCTCATGTGACGATTATAGGCTATCCTTCAGATGTTTGCCCTGAACAACTGGAGAGGCCTATGTCCAGCAGTGGATTGCAATAGGCTGATGATGATGAAATGTAAGAAACTCACGTGAGGCACTGGAGACAGCATCTACCCTACTTACTTAATCAACTAAAAAAGCAGACAGGCATAGGTGCGATACTGATAATAAACACCCAACCATATTGATCCCTATAATAATACGTAGATTTCTTTTTAAAAGAAAATCTATTTTATACAAACTGACATTTAAGTTTAGTTGAGCTACTTGTTTCTTCTATTTTTGAACTAATACAGTTACACAACGAGAAGTTACGTCTACATAACACATAATGTTTAGTTAAGAATAACATTTTTAGGTACCCGGTAATTTATACATTTATTCATACGATAAATCTTAACTAATATTATAAAGCTGAAGAGTTTGTTTGTTTGTTTGAACGCGCTAATCTCAGGAACTACTGGTCCGAATTGAAAAATTCTTTTTGTGTTGAATAGATTATTTATCGAGGTAGGCTATAGGCTATATAACATCACGCTGCAACTATTAGGAGCGAAGAAATAATGGAAAATGTAAAAAAAACGGGGAAAAAATAACTATTCCACGCGGACGAAGTCGCGAGCACAGCTAGTTTTTCATAATGTTAAATAACGTAAGCGCGTCGGTGGCATACCTACTTAGTTGTCTGGTTAAGGCTGGTAAATTCCATTAAAACGTGTCTTGTGCCAATGTGTTTTAAAATTTAAAATTCATATCAAGAGCGTGTTTTTTTTCACTGTAAAAGTGTCGAATAACGACGATTCCGACCAATCAATCACCTCTAAATAAATTCTAAGGTTGTGTTAATGGGCATGATGACTAGTTTTGGGTTTATACCATAGAAACATTGTTGAAACAATTACTCTGCTTGTGTAAAAAAACCCGAGATATGAAAATTTCAGTCACAAATATGGAGTCGTTCTAAAACGCTTCATACTAACTGCTACTCGATCGTGACGTCACGATCGAGTTTTGCGTGGTGTTTTGTATGCATCGTATAAGAAGTTTGTTTGATGGCTATATTAAATACTGCGTTTATGGCATTGATTTCATATCAAAATATGTTCTAAATAATGTATCTTAAATAGTCCTATAACGTGTTTTGATTAATTTCAACATATTGATATGAACTTTCCCGGTGAACTTTGAAGGCTTATCGCGCTCTCATTTTGCAAAATGATTTTGTTGTGATTTCTCAAATAAGTCCGATTTTAATGGTTCTTTCTGGAAGCTATCAAATAACATTAAAAATTAAACATAGTCATCTACCCTATTCTACCAACTCATGCCTAGTTGGCAGTTACTACCTGGAGTGCCGGCCGCCTGTCATCAGCGGCTGGCCGGGGCAGGTAGGGACGTGGCCGCGTACTTCTCTGCTACCCAAATCCGTGCAAGTTGCTTGCCCACGTGCGACACTGGTTTAGTGGCCATGCTCACCCACCCTGGGAGGTGTGAGTAGCACACACCACACTGACTCTCCCGAATACAGCGTGAAGGTGCCTAATGCATTCCCCTCTTTAAAAAAAAGGCGGTATCACCAAGGAAAGCCTTAAGTAAACACGGTGGACATGTACTTCTAACTTATTTAAATACATAAATACCCTAAGACACGCCACGCATGGCCTCACATCGCTATCTAGCCCCAAACGAAGCCGAAGCTTGTATACTTAGATACTTTTTTTTGTAAATAAATACATATTATACGTATAGTAAACACCCAGAACAATACATACATGTTCCTCAACACGTTTTCATTTCTTTCTTTCTATATGAGCTGTTGATGAAAGTTGAATAATATTGAGAGTATTTAAAGAATAACCAGTTGTAGATATATTTAAATCATTATTCCGATTACCAAAATAATTAAGCGGTCATTATAACTTTATGACATCTAATATTTCACAAATTGATTTACCACTTGTTAGCTCACCAACGTATCTAACATAGAAATTTTTATACTCGTATTCCACACAGCGTGCTTGGAGTTGAGTATTACATAAGGTCTATTTTTCACTATGTCTATGTTTATGGATTAGGTTACCAGAAAGAACGATTAAAACTTTCGGGAATCATAACTGAATTATGTTGCAAAATAAGACCGCAATAGGCTTTCAAAATTAATTGGGAAAATCAATTTCAAATTATGCTTTTTATTCCAGAAGGATCCATATCCCAAATATTTCATAGATTTTCTTTCACGCAGAACAGACGGCAGTTATCTTTAGACCAATTTGATGATAACCCGTGCGAAGCCGGAGCGGGTCGCTAGTAACTTTACATAGATACAGTACCTCTTCGTCTTGCGTTAACCCAACCTGCACTTTCCTTAGTAGGTAGGTATACTTAAGCAACTAATTTGTATAGGTACTTGTGCTGTAAACAGTTTTATACAAAATGGCGCACTCGGGAGCCTATCACCATTTCACCGAGCGCCGTATGAAAATGAAAGTTGATTTGAAAACGAAACTCGGACCGACAACGTAAACCAGTTTAAATTGATGTTCAATGCTATTTTTGCTCTCTAGACGCAAAACTCTACGGAACACTGCGTCAACAGACGCTTGAATTGCAACAGACGATTTGAATAATGACTACTTACTTATCGTATAATTTAATTACGAACTCATCGAATCGATGTTTGAATATGTGTATCCCCAACTTTACGTATTCGTATAATACATAAAACCCTATACATGTAGGTACAATGTTATGGAGACGCAAAATCCCATACAATTTTAGGATTAATTAATCCTAGGAACCTAATTAATCTGACTAATTGTCACTCTTTTTATCAGAAACAAGTTGAAATTAACATTAAATGCTATACATTCAAGCCGCCTTTAAGCTGTGTCGTACAGCACAAAGATGTAAGATCGTGAAATGTAGAGTTCGTGGACGCATGTGTTCCCTGCATCCCACCTTAAGGGATCCTTTAAACGAAGCATGTAGGAGTCTCACGTCACGAGTCAGCATGGCTGTAGTAATTGTAACAGTCACTCTTCTTCTCTGTCGTTTCGCTCTTGGCAGAGCGGTCGTGGTCACGTAGAGGCATCCACATCGGTGGTAGAGGCGGACACAGCTTTCCGCACGATCTCCCGCCATCTCTCCCTGTTGGCAGACTGTCTGGCGCAGTCAGATACACGGGTTCTCACTGCCGATTTAACCTGATCAATCCAACGCATAGGAGATCTTCCGCGTGGCCTTTTCCCTTCCACCTTTCCCTGAACGACGCTCTATGGAATCGTTATCCCGCCTAGAGACATGTCCGAAGTACTGCAAAATGCGCGACTGTACTACGGCAGACAAACGCTGTGTGATGCCCAATTCTTGGAGTATGGACACGTTGGTGCGGAACTCCGTCCACGATATCCCGAGCATCTTTCTCTAGCACCACATTTCCAGAGCGTTTATCTTTTTCTTTTCCAACTCACGCACTGTCCAAGAAAAGTGTTCGTACGAGCCTGATTTTAGTGGCTAAACATTCAATGAATTTCAACAGTCACTACTCGTAATAAAACCTATTGTACTCGTATTGGACAAAACTACTATCCGGGTCGAATTTTAGTTACCTCTGAGATATTATAGCGCATAAGTCTATGAGAGATGCACTTTCTTTCTTTTACTATGATAATACGATGGGACAACTGATCGATACGGCAAGTGGGATTTCCCACTCATACGCTCTGGAGAATCCTTTTGAGGACTTGCTTTCCGATGTACTAAGGTATATTTCCGTCGACTTCACTACCATTAGGGACCACTTGATCAATGAAGCACACAACTAATAATAATAATACCATAAAAACTTATGACTATCCACAAAATTAATAAATCTAAATATATAAAAGGAGAAACTGACTGACTGACATATCAACACACAGCCTAAACGGCTAAACGTAGGCACTTGAAATTTGTAAGGGACGTAGCTTAGGTACCGTAGAGGTGTACCTACTAAGAAAGGAATTCCCGAAATTCCAGGGGAACGGGAGTTAGCGGGAAAAAATAGTATTGAACCCGTGCGAAGCCGGGGCGGATCGCTAGTATTTGTATAAACTTGTAAGCGGTAAAGTTGCTTCCACTGGACCTCGAGACGTTTGAAGGATTCCAGCGGAAGCATGTAGCTTAGCTGTAGGCAAATATTTTACTTAAACTTTAAATTATACATTTCATTGAATATTTATTTAAATCTGTGATTTACGTTATTGCAATAATATAACTATATTTGATAACTAGCTGTACCCGGGACTTCGTCCGCGTGGAATATAGAGTTTCATCCCCTATTTTATCCCCTTGGGAGTAGAATTGATCAAAATCCTTTCTTAGTGGATGCCTACGTCATAGCATCTACCTGCATGCCAAATTTCAGCCCGATCCATCCAGTGGTTTGAGCTGTGCGTTGATAGATCACTATGTCTGTCAGTCAGTCAGTCACCTTTGAGTTTTATATATTTAGATAAAATTTTTACTTAACAGCGATGCATATTACTATTCATCTTCTAGATTCTAGAAGGATGAAAACTACCAGAGTGGAAACTCCTCGCACTTTCGCCAAAATTACCAGAAGAAAGTAGGCAGCCTAAATTCAAGCAATTGTCATAAGAAAGTCACATGACAAAAAATACGTAATATAAATTTTATTATGGTATTTGAGTATGTAGGTAGTTATAAAAAAGTAAAAAGCGCAAACACATAATTATAAACATACTGTTAAAGAGGAATAATCAATCGCTACGGACAGCACTGTTTCGGCTCGTTTGGGAGCCACCGCACTATCATCATCAGCCTATTACAGTCCACTGTTGGACATAGGCCTCTCCAGTTGTTCGCCACTTAGGACAAACGTCTGGAGGATATACCCATAATGTGGCGATCGCAGGGCATAGCTTCTCGCTCCGGTGACGCTGCTGCCCGTCATCGGTCTGTGGTATTTAACTACGCCTTCAATTATGATGGATACCGCCACCAGTCGGTTGCCAGTGCCTCGTTTGTTTTTCGGCAGGATGCACCACGAGCAGGTGAGGTTGGCTTGGAGCGAAATGATGATAGGTCGCCACAGATATCTGTGTAGGTCGCTTTCTTACACCGCACTATCGTCACAGATAAATAAATAGTTACACTGTTGGCGTTACGGTGATACTGACAGCTACGCAAAGTCGAGTTCCCGCCAATTGTTACTTTGACGTCTCTCTCTGAAGTCTCTGGTTATAGTAGTTCTTGAGTTTTGGAGTCCAAGGACTTTTGTAGTTCATTGTTTAATAAATACTTTTCAAATTACAAAACAGTGTTTTACAAGTCACACATAAAAAATATATAATAATCTATATATATTTTTTTTGTGATACCTAATGTATTAATCTCGGTACAGAATTCTCTCCGCTTTATATCCTAAGTGAGACGTATTTAACGTATCTACTTATTTTATTAGAACAAAAACCCTAACTTTTTTATTCCACGAGTATTTTTGGCGAAACAATTGAAGTCTATTCACGCTGATTATATGTAATAAAAAAATTGTATTGCTGTTTATGACTATTGGAAATGTAGTCGTCGCTTTTATTATGTTGAGGGGGTCAATGGAATGGGTTCAAATAATTCCAGAGTGTGAGTAGGTAGTTAAAATGAAATACGTATGTACTCGTAATTTTAAATAATAAAGTTATATTTAATAATATATAAGTAGTGGCCAATTGCGAAGAACACAGAGGACACAAAGTGAAAGGATTTGCTATACTATTAAGAGATGTAGGGCATAGCGAATCTCCCGTCCGGGGAAGGTCCACCCTACTTAGCAACTAAACTATGGAATGCTTTATCGCCAGCGGTATTTCCGGACCGATACGACCCCCTAATTTTCAAGAAAAGAGCATACCTATTTCTAAAGGCCGGCAGCGCAGCTGTAACTCCTGAAAGCTGTAACCCCTTGCGGTAACCGCTTGTACATGGGCGGCGGTTATCACTTACCATCAGGTGAACCGCTTGCTCGTCTGCCCCTATATCATAAAAAAAATCGCAGTTAAATGATCTCCGGGTCGTGTTTCTGCCGATGAGTAGGTAGGAATTAGTAGGGCGGCATGGCGGTGGTAACTGACAGGTGATTGACCGGTTACTTGCCCATAATTACAGCGACTTGGGCTCTTCTTTCGCTTTCCATCAGGCTAAGGGAAGCCATTATGTCATTCTACTATAAAAAAAATTGAGCTTTAGAACGGGGTGTGTAAAATGCTATCCCATCAAAAACAATACTTGTCAAAAAAACCAAGTCTCGCAACTCAGTTGTTTTACCGTAAAAATTTGTGAGATCCATGTAATACCAAGTCGGTTATTAATTTATTCAGTCCCTAGTAGTGTCCCAACATCTTACAGTGACCATATTAATGTTAAAAATCATTAACGTTTTAAATAAATATATTGTATATAAGATGGTACGGCCGTGCCGCTTTTTTGCTCGACTTGGCGGGGGCACTACCGTGCCCCCAGATGAAGCCGTCACAGAGTAACTGCGCGTGGTAGATGTGCTGCTCGAGCTTGGCCTACTGTAGTTACTCTGCTCATGACATAGCTACAAACATAATAGAATCCGTGCTTCAATATAAAAAACCGGCCAAGTGCGAGTCGGACTCGCGCACGTAGGGTTCCGTACCACTATACATTAAAATAAATGTTTTTCTTTATTCTTTATTATATTGGAGTTGATTGAATGAAAGGTAAAATGCGGTTTACGATTTAAGAGTATAACCTATTAAAAAGAAAACTAATTATTAGATCTCGTTCGAACCAATTTTCGGTGGAAGTTTGCATGGTAATGTACATCATATATTATTTTTACATTTATCATTTCCTTATTTTAAAAGTTACGGGAGGGGGAGGGGGACACATTTTTCCACTTTGGAAGCGTCTCCGGCGCAATTTATTCAGTCTAGAAAAAAGTTATACCGGAAACCTCAACATCATTTTTTAAGACCTATCCATAGATACCCCACACGTATGGGTTTGATAAAAAAAATTGTGTTTCAGTTCTAAGTATGGGGAACCCCAAAATTTATTGTTTTTTTTTTCTATATTTGTATGAAAATCATAATGCGGTTCACCGAATACATCTACATCTACTTACCAAGTTTCCACAGTATAGCGCTTATAGTTACGGAAAAAAGTGGCTGTGACATACGGACGGACAGACAAGACGAATCTATAAGGGTTCCGTTTTTTGCCATTCGGCTACGGAACCCTAAAAAGTTGCGTAGTATCTGGTTCCACAAGTGCTATTCTATAAGGACCAATTAACATAATTGGTAGATATCAAACGCACACATAGCAACGTAGCTTAGAAGATCTTAAAAGCATCCTAAAGGAATACACAATAAGAAAAAAAAAATCTTTCTTAATTGCGAGCCTTTGATTTTTGTGATGAAAATAGAGTCCCGTGATTGAAAATGTAACACTTACAGATTACTTAAACATACAAAGCGTACCCACATCATGACACATCTAACACGTATATTACTTACTAGCTGTGCCGGCGGCGTCCCACGCGTGGATATAGGGTTTCCAAATTAACGGACTTCCATAAAATGGTACCTAAATTTTAAATTAGACCTTTAGCAATACATTGGTGAAGACCGCATTTATTCCATGCAGTAGTTTTCGCGTGATACGCGATCAAACACACAGATAAAAATTTCTACCGTTTTCACAACAGTTCCCGTCACTGCTCTGCTCCTATTGATTTTAGCGTGATGAAAAGTATACTATAACCTGCCCAGGAATATGAAGAATAACTGTAGGTACCAAGTTTCGTTAAAATCCGTTGAGTAGTTATTTTTTCTATAACGAACATACAGACAGACAGACAGACAGACCGACAGACAGACAGACAAAAATTGAACTGATTGCATTTTTGGCATCAGTATCGATCACTAATCACCCCCTGATAGTTATTTTGAAATTATATTTCATGTACAGAATTGACTTCTCTACAGATTTTTTTATAAGTATAGAATAGAATAGAATAGAAGATATAGATATAAAAGAAGATAGAAGACTAGCGAACCGGCCTCGCTTCGCTTCAGGTAGGTATTTCAGATAAACGCCATTAATATGTATTTATAATTGAGTAACAATAAAAGTACGACTTCATTTATACCTATTTTAAGAGTTATTTATTTACATGACATAACAGTTTAGGTTGCTATGGTTACGTTTTCAAGACACGTAAGAAGCTTTTTGGTAATTTTTTCACACCTTGGGTTACATTATTGGAGTTTTAGCATGGATCCCTACCTTTTTAAAATACAATATAGCCTATGTTCACCGGAGATAGTGTAGCTTTCCGACAGTGAAAGAATTATTCAAATCGGCCCAATAGTTTCGGAGCCTATTCAATTCAAACAAACAAACAATTAAAACTTTCCTCTTTTTATTATTATTACTAGTGTAGACAAAACAAACAAAAACAATCAAATCTTTCCTCAATATAATATTAGTGTAGACTATGCATGTATTCAATATTTATGTTTTACTATCATCAATTTCTGTTCAGTCTATAGCTCACCTCACCCTGTCTGCTAAATTTATCCTTTACCCTAAGGTTGCCTGGAAGAGATCGCTTGGAGCGATAAGGCCGCCTAATTGTACAACTAATGTCTATTTTACTAGTTTTAAGTTGATTGTATGGTGTGCTATAAAGTATATCTATCTATCTATCTATGCAAAACTATCAGAAACTATCATTACTTACTCACTGTGGTGTTTGCTTAGCAATTACAGCGATTATTTTGGCTGCTACATGCGTAAGATAAATTAAAGTCATACGTAATTAAATGCGTAATAGTAAGTAACTTTATTGCACATTAAATCAACAATTATGCGTAGGCAAAGTTAACTTATGTAGGTACTTGTTAGTTCAACGTGTTCAATTGCGTAAACACTCTATAATTTTTTATAAAAGTGAAAAGTTACCTATAAGCGAATAATAAAAACAAAATAAATAAAAAAGTATTTTAGTTGAGCTACTGAATAATTGGTTGGGCGTTGAAATGTTAGGTAGGTGCAAAGCACGGATTTTCATTCTCCTTGGAAAGACACATTAATAAATATTACCAAGATTATAGCGGTTATGACGTCTTATTTGTAACAATCACAGCGTGTTTTTAAGAAAGGTAGGGCATTAGTGAATCTTCGCTCGAATTGAACCGCCCACTAGGGAAAGTAGGTACCTCCACTCCACCCATTAGAATACCGCAGTTTAATGACCTCCTGGTCGTGTTTCTGCGTTGAGTAGGGTTTCAGAGCTAGTGGGGCGAGTGCTGCATCGGCAGCCTGAGGGTAGGGAGAGTAATGCGGGTGTGATGGTGTTGCAGGCGTCCACATTCTGCGGTAACCACTTAACATTAGGCGGACTGTAAGTAAGTAGGCTTGTTTGCCCACCTAAGTGGCATAAAAAAAGTGTTCAAAGTGCATAAAACAATTATTTTTTTTATAGTAGCTCGACATAATGGCTTCCCTACGCCTGATGGAAAGCGAAAGAGAAGCCCAAGTCGCTGTGACAACTGACAAGTAACTAACTGGTCAGTTGCCACTGCCATGCCGGCTCAACCCTAACCCCCCACGAGCTCCGGAAACCCTACTCACCGACAGAAACACGACCATTTAGCTGCAGTATTCTATAGGGTGGAGGTCCTTCCCCGGACGGGCAGCTCAATTCGAGCGAAGATTCGCTATGCCCTACCTCTCTTAATTTCAATTTCAATTAGATTGTTCATTTCCCGTGTACCAGAACGAAAAAATGCACGATATTTTTTTAATTCTTAGTCTATTACCGACTTTTTTCCGTATTATTTTAAATGTTTTGATAATCGACCTCTATAATTTAAAATCAGATATATTTTATGGGGATGTAAGGGAGCGGCCTATCATCTTTTTGCTCCAAGCCAACCTCACCTGCCCGTGGTGCATCCTGCCGGAAAACAAACGAGGTGCTGGCAACCGACTGGTGGCGGTATAACTGTCGCAGTCATCTGGTTGAATAATTAAGCTAAGACATGCCACGCTGGGCCACACAGCGCCATCTAGCCCCAAACTAAGCCGAAGCTTGTACTATGGGTACTAGACAACTGATAAACTTACTTACATACATTTTTTTTTGTAAATAAATACATATTATACATAGAAAACACCCAGACCAATACAAACAGACATGTTCATGCACACAAATGTTTGTAATGTGTGGGGATCGAACCCACGACCCTTGACTCAGAAGGCAGAGGTCACTACCAATTGAGCCACCGAGCCAGTCAGAATCTTCTATTCAATTGAATAGCTAGCTAGCGCGTTCATTGAATGACGACATTTAATTGAATGACTAGACCGAACGTTGACTAGGTGATTGTAATTTAGTTCATTTTTTTTCCACGCGGCGTTAGATTTACTTTAAACTGACTTATTCGTAAAAATACTGTAACAGCATGGATTTACCTATTAAAACGCCACCGCCGGATACTTTGAAAGAAAAATTAAAAACTAAACAATACACAGTCTGTTTTTACCATGGCTTTTACCCATTCAACGACTATGCTAAAATGACGTTCAGTCAAGACGTTGAACGTTCCATTAAATAGCTTGACGAGTTGTCCTTTAGGCATTCAATTAAATGTCGTCATACCTACTATGAATGCGTTAGCGATTCAATTGAATAGGAGATTTAACCAGATGACTGCGACATAACCATCACAATTGAAGGTGTAGCTAAATACCACAGACCGATGACGGCCAGCAGCGTCACTGAAGCGACAAGCTACGCCCTGCGATCGCCAACCCGCCTGCCCAGCGTGGCGATTATGGGTATATCCTCCAGATGTTTGCCCTAGGTGGCAAACAACTGCAGACAGAGGCCTATGTCCAGCAGTGGACTGCAATAGGCCGATGATGATGATGATATTTTATGAAAACTATAAATTTATCCGTAAAGTATTGTCTCTATAAGCTAGATAATGAATACAGAATGATTAAAGCTTACGTATCTGTGTTTATATTTTAATAGAAAGGGTGAAATCAATCCTTATCGAGGTGAGCCATCCCGACTCGATGTAGACGCGGTTTCTAACCAGTTTTTAACATAAGCACTACTAGTGTTCTATACATAGTTCCTCCTACTATCTAATATGATCAAGCTTGGGGTTGACTTAACTCCCTATATTTACTTTATTTTTTTTTTAGTGATAGATATGTAATGCGGAAGAAATTGATATCATTACTTCATTAATTAAGTATTATAACTATTAATCTATGGTCATTTATTTTCGATCTTTGGTGCTTTTATAGTACGGTCAAGTAAAATACATATTATTATTATGATTTGTAATACAATTTTCTTTATTTGGTTAATTTACCGTGTGTTTTCAAAACCAAATAACTTGCTACCATGTATTCAAAATATATACCTATATAAACATGACATGAACATTAGATCAAAATAAATTCATCAGAAGAAGATTATTAGATAGCTTTTTCTGGGTAGTAAGATCACTACAGAGTGAGCCAGAAAACGGACCAGTCATTCAATGTTACACAGATTCAAATAGTGCAATAAAAGTTTCGAATAAAAGCAATGGCAACTCATTTCGTTATGTAATGACTAACACGAACTGTTTATTAAACCAAGTTCACAATAAATTACACATATAACACACACACACACACACACACACACACATTAAATGAATATGAATATGAAATTACTATTAATTTTCTATTAGGTAATGTCGACGTAAAATACTATCAATTCTGATTGAGGGATCATTTCATTATTAAATTTCATCAGTTTAATCTTTCGCCGAGTTTCTAAATTAATGCTATTAAATTCAAGATACGATGAAATGAGTATTTGTATTGATATGTTGACATAACAGTCGACCGATTACATATTTATAGAGTAGATTTTAGGTGGTATTACAAATATTTATAAATGAAAAAAAAAACGAACGGAAACATTGGGCAAATCAAGCCTTAAACAGTTCATTGCTGGACATAGGCCTCTGCAGTTGTTAGCCACTTTATCCAAACACCTAGATGCTTTGACTCATTATCGCCACGCTGCACTGGGCAGGCTGGTTGGCGATCGCTGGGCGTAGCTCCTCACTCCGGTGACGCTGCTGCCCGTAATCGGCCTGTGGTGTTTAGCTACGCCTTCAATCGTGATAGTTATAGCGTCACCAATCGGTTGCCAGAGCCTCGTTTTTTCTGTCAGCCACAGGGCATATCAGGTGTGATTATTATTATTTGCCATCGACACGCAAAGAAGAAAAACGAGCCGAATATTATGTCTAAGCATAGAATCCATAATCATACATACATTTGGTACATACTTAATATGCAGCCGTGTATATTTATGTAGATATAATATACCTACAATCACTTCCGGCAGTGAGTGTGTTCTGCTGAGTTGACCGTCCTCTCGTTTTATTTTATGCTCGATTTAAATTTTGCTTAATACAGTTTGAGAAATATACATAATATACCTAGATATTTCACAAAATGCATTAAACAAAATTTCTTGTCGTTCCACATACACACGCGAAATATATTTTGAATGAATTATATTAATTTGATGAAACTGTAGGAGGGATGTAAGGGATCTTTTCGCTGCATGCCAGCCTCACTTGGTCGTGGTGCATACTGCCGACATTAGTTTACCTAGAACTGCGTATTTGCGTATATGTCACCGTAAAATTGTAAATACCGTTAGATTATGATTTATCTCGCGAGATTGTAAGCTGTCGAAATATTGTGAACTGTAAAATGATGCCTACATTTAAACTATTATTCGGTCACAGGCTGTAATCGATCGATGTAAAATTCTTAAATTAAAGTCACGCGTTTAATTATCAACAGTTCCACTTTGATCGACCAAAATCTACCGAAAAATAATAGTTAGGTAATGATAGTTAAAATGTAAGAATTATGTTACAGTTCACAATCTTTTGACAGTTTACAATCTCGCAAGATGGATTATAATCTAACGGTATTTACAATTTCACGGTGACTTAAACATGTATCATAATATCAGCCTCTCTACCTAATTAAATTTCTAGTTCACTGCGTGTTTTGATCCAGTAGTTAGAATTACGTTGCTTTGAATTCCCCACGGGAATACCGAAAATTATTTAATTCACCGTCATGAAAGTTGTGTTTGTTTCGTGTCTGGATGTTGTTATTGTATTGCGTTTCCTTCATTATCCTGAAGTACCGGGCCATAACAGGCGCTGGAGTTTACTTTCATCGGGTAATAATTATAATGTCGTCCGATAAACATCGGTCAGTTTTCATTAAAAGTCGTTTGTATATAATTGACAAACAACTCTTCAAATATTCTATAAAAAGAAAATGCATCTAAGAATACGTATTCAAAATTATATAAAATGATGTCAGAAGAATAAGTTTCATGCCATGAACTAGATTTCACCGGCTTCTATTACATAAAAACATCACGATGGAATATTACAGAAAGTTATTCAACATTTTAATCCGGAATTTGAAGCATAATTGTGTGCATGATCGGGGCTACATCCAGTCGGTAAGCGGCAGACGTAGAGGGGCGTGCGCCCGCGCAGTTACGCTCAAAACAGCACAATGTGCACACCTCCCGCTCTCCGGTACCTCTGTGCAGTGCTCTGTGTGCTCGGCGTTTGTGCGGCCACTGTGCAGGACGCGACACCTGCCCACAATGACCGGGACAGACAGATTGACCTGTTCGACGGTGTGCGAATCAAGCTACCGCAAGGGAACAGCACCGGGAGGCTGATGTCTCTGGAGGTAGATACGAATAGGAGTGTCGGAGAAGGTGAGTTTCGTACAGGAATCGTTAGCAATCCAGTGCTCATATTTTTAAGGATTTTTATAATAGGTATGTACCTACATAGCGCGCACGCAAAATGTGAAGAGTTTATATTTCAATCCCTTCAGAACTATTTAAATTTATAGTAAAAATAAGATGATGCCACTTCTGAAAATATAATCTTACTTTCAGGTCACGATTGAGTAGGGCATTCTAATGTTTGGTTTGGTGTTGATGATGAGCTTAACCTTACCATGCTGACCCCTTACATCATACTCCCCCCAATCATACTCTGGACCAAAATTTGATCGGCAACCAATATTGGTAAAATTAAATATGTCAATCAAAACAGCAACCAATATTGGTAAAATTAAATATGTCAATAAAAAAATAATTCATATGAATTATATTTATTGACATAATTTAATAATTTTCATCCAATAAACGTCTCGGTGAAGGTCGTTATATGGCGGGATCATAGACCATATTCAATAATGGTACCTATTCAGATTATAGGTTCAGAGGAAAATACGTTTGCTACTTACAAGCTGAAAAATCACGCGTTTCACAAAACGAGTAAGTATTGCCATGAAACTTTTTATGCACTAAACCGGCTCTCGAAACTAATGTTGTCAAACTATAGTAATCATTTGTTACGTTTATGATCAAATCGTTAATTTATGTTTGCACTTGGTGAAATAGTTGTTACAATTCCGTCTATAGTAATTGAAATGGCACTTGCTCGAGATATCGCAGCTTTCCATCATCGTATGCTTCTACAGATTACGATCGGTAGTCATAGTCATTCGCGTAACATGATGTATGACAATTATGGGGTAGACTTCGATTAAAATACCCAGATAGAAGTTTAATGTAATGTACCTGTTATACCGCAGGCTATACTATAGGTAATTCATACCCAGTATGCTCACATGCCTGTAAACAAATGACAAAGTTTAACACGCTAAATTGAACCCAGTGGGTTTTTGGTACTGATCGTGCCTTCTGAACTAATAGTCAATGGTTAGAACCGTACCCAGGTAAACATTCATGGCATGTGATGAACATTTGTGTTTGTTCTGGTTCTGGGTGCCGATTTTGTATTATATTATTATGTTGTACGTAACTTTTGACCGCCACTGACGCTTACCTATATGCGACGAAAGTAATAGATTTTCTATTGTGTCTCATTTCTCGGCGGCCAAAGGGTTATGTTACTGATGTACATACTTACTAGGGTAGGTCATTGTGTCTGATATGTGCTACTTTCAAATGTGTCCCTCTTTAACGAATTTTAGTAACTTGTGCCAAATAAAGGACATTTTAGTTTTCTCTACGCATGTTTATGGAATACAAAGCGGAAATTTTTGAACTGTATTTAACATGTGGAACATGCCTGTTGACTGACATAATTCGCTTTTACATCGCGAGTTATATTAGATTTGTGTGTGCAATGTATACGGGGTACCTGATTGTACCTAATGTAGAACTAAAATTTTTCTGCAGCAAAACTATTCGCTTTCTGTAATACTCTCTGTAAGTATATCAAATGAATGAATAACTCAAAACATGCCACACTGGGCCACAAATCGCCTTGTAGCCCCAAACTTCGTCTTAGTTTGGGGCTACATAGCGATGTGTGGCCCAGCGTGATCAGGTATTTCAGATAAACCTTTTGGGTTACATTATTGGCGTTTTTTTCTGCAAAGTCGTCGCCAATTAATAGATATGCATTTATTATACTGTAACAATAACACGACTTCGTATTATTAGAGTTATTTATTTATAGGCATGTCATAACAGTTTAGGTTGTTTTGGTAACGTTGTCAAGATACGTCAGTAGGTATGTACTCGTAATAAGGTTTTTTGGTAATTTTTTCACACCTTGGGCTTGTTATTTTATTGGAGTTTTAGCATGGATCCCTAGTTTTTTTTTAAATATATTAATATTATGTTTAAAAAAAACTAGGCTAACATAGTCTAAGTTCATCGGAGATAGTGTACCTTTCGAACAGCGAAATAATTATTCAAATCGGTCCAGTAGTTTCAGAGCCTATTCAATTCAAACAAACAAACAATGAAATCTTTTCTCTTTATAATATTAGTGTAGATGTTATTTGTTTATTTTTATTTAGAATATATAAGAAAGCATTTGACCACAATCACACCTGATGTTAAGTTATGATGTGGTCTAGGATGGAGCATGCTTACTTAGATAAAGCCTATTCACTCTAGCCTTAAAAACCTCCAAGTTGTAACACTCAGGAAAGACGTCAGCTGGCAGAGAATTCCATATTTTGGCCGTCCGCTATCCGTCCGAGATGTAGATTAATTTAGTGTATCATATCATTTGGTAGTGACCTGTGCCCTCTGAGTCTCGACTCAGAGGGCGTCGTGGGTTCGATTCCCACATAAGTAGTACAAACATTTGTGTTCATGAACATGTCTGTTTGTATTGGTCTGGGTGTTTTCTATGTATAATATGTATTTATTTACAAAAAAAAATGTATCTAAGTAAGTTTATCAGTTGTCTAGTACCCATAGTACAAGCTTCGGTTCAGTTTGGGGCTAGGTGGCGCTATGTGGCCCAGCGTGGCATGTCTTAGGTTATTTATTTATTTTAACTATAATTATAAATCAACTGGTCGGTTACAAGATAGAAATTTTGACGAATGGTTCCTTATGTTTAAAAGGTTAAGAACCTCTAGTCTAGAACATGTAGATTTTCGGCTGAATTGCTAATGTGAGTCTAGATTGTTGTTCTATCTGTTAATCCTTTTACGAATAGAAAGTTTCGTGAGTTCATGTATAAAAATAGATAATTACTCTATTCGTATTTCTTTTGGCTAGACACGTTGTAATTTGAATAATCGTGTTGAATTTCTCATTCTACATTTTGTAATGAAGAAGACGTGCAAAAAATACCTATTTATAGTAGTGTAGTTAAAAGAATAGCGAAGAGCTCGTTGGGTGTTAGGGTTGGGCCGCGGCATGGCGGTGGCAACTGACAGGTAACTGACCAGTTACATGCCCATCGTCACAGCGACTTAGGCTTCTTTTTCGCTTTCCCTCAGGCTTAAGGAAGCTATTATGTCGAGCTGCTACGAGTATATAAAAAAATAGTGCAGACATTTCACCTTTGGCGGTAAAATAATTAGTTAGTTGTAATTTTTATAATAAAGATTCAAGGTCATCATCATCATCCATCATCATCCTAGCCTTTTTCCCGATTGT
Organism: Conogethes punctiferalis; assembly: GCA_031163375.1. Lineage (NCBI taxonomy): Eukaryota > Metazoa > Arthropoda > Insecta > Lepidoptera > Crambidae > Conogethes > Conogethes punctiferalis. Next base: position 19,042,720 of record CM062077.1, on the reverse strand, counting down.
CTCAGGGTCGGCTTCCCAAACTGAGAGATTTGGCGAGGGCTAAGCTTTTACACAGAGCGACTGCCATCAGACCACCGCAACACTTAGGGTAAGCTATACCCATTCCTAGTTTAGGCGTCAGAGTTATCATCATCTCTGATATGATGTAACGACTGCTATCTGAGTTGGTAAAGATAGCACCCGGGACCAACAGCTTAACGTGCCTTCCGAAGCACGGAGGAAATCGGTGTCAAATTTTGGTCACCCATCATCGGATTGACCGCGCCAATGGTTGCACAACGTTGCGATCATTGTTAAGCGAACAAGACCGCGGCGCCACCGAGCTCCTCGGTGATTTCCTGATTCAAGGTCATTGCCACAATAAATATTTTTACGTTATGTAGATAATAGTTTGTATAATTTTAATTTAACCTAGTATTTAATTAATTCGATGCCTTTGCTATGGGTACCAGACAACTGATAAACATTCTTACAATTCTATATAATATATCATATCTAATTACTTATAGGTATTATGTTAAAGCCAAAGTAATAATGGTGAATATAACATAATACTATCCAGCCATTTTATCTATAACAATTTCTCAATTTAGTCAAAGTGATAAATGACACGGAATTAATCACAATAACTAGCTGTTTTATATAATATCTTCGTAAAGTACAGGTACCTAAAGATTTTCTCATCATTGTAGCTATGCTCGACAGCCGAGAAGCTATCTTAACTAATATTATAAAGCTGAAGAGTTTGTTTGTTTGTTTGTTTGTTTGTTTGTTTGAACGCGCTAATCTCAGGAACCACTGGTCCGAATTGAAAAATTCTTTTTGTGTTGAGTAGACCATTTATCGAGGAAGGCTTTAGGCTATATAACATCACGCTGCAACTATTAGGAGCGTAGAAATAATGGAAAATGTAAAAAAAAACGGGGAAAAATAACTATTCCACGCGGACGAAGTCGCGAGCACAGCTAGTAATAAATATACGCACAGGCAAAGCCGCAGGATGCAGCTAAGACCTAATAAAATATGACGTACTTAGAGGCTATAAGTCATTATTCAAAAAATTAATGTACGGGTGTTCTACATTGAGTGCTTTTATTGGGATTTAATATCCAAACAGTAGGTAGTTGGTATTCACAAAGTGTAAAAATCTGCTTATGTAGTAAATGCGGTTGTTTTATTTTGTATCGAGCAAGACGATATAGCTAAACAAAAGCAGTACTTATACACTTCATACAATCACCGAGTGTAAGCGCAAGTGATGCGAAAACCGGAACGTCTTGCTCCTGAGCTAAGCGAATAACTGGAGTTTTTTTTGTCTTATTTCCTCTTGAGAAAGTGGAGAAATTGCGTACACTCAAATAATCAGAGCGACGACGGAGCCTACAGAGGTGTACGTAGGTAATCGACCGACGCTGTTAAATCGACTAACCGACCCTAACGATGGAAAGTAAATGTTACTAGTTTAATAGATGACAAGAAACAGATTTGCTATTTCATTTTACAATACTAGGTGCCTACCTACAACGAGTACCTATAATCGGTGCCTAAACTTAAAGTAGTTGTCGCAAGCAATCAATTTTGAATGTATCAAAATATTTCATTATAGGTACAAATATTTCTAAAGAAAATGATGCGGTAATTGGATATTGGTGTTACGTGTCGCCGTTAATTTAAAAATGAAATTTACGAGTATTTTTTAAGTAATCTATATCTATACTTATAATAAATCTGTAGAGAGGTCAATTCTGTACATAAAATATTTTTTCAAAATAACTATCAGGGGGTGATAAGTGATCGATACTGATACCAAAAATGCAATCAGTAAAATTTTTGTCTGTCTGTCTGTCTGTCTGTCTGTCTGTCTGTATGTTCGTTATAGAAAAAAAAACTACTGAACAGATTTTGACGAAACTTGGTACAATTATTCTTCATACTCCTGGGCAGGTTATAGGATACTTTTCATCACGCTACAATCAATAGGATCAGAGCAGTGACGGGAAGTGTTGGGAAAACGCGAGAAATTTAAACCTGTATGTTTGAACGCGCATTACGCGAAAACTACTGCATAGAATTGAATGCGGTTTTCACCAATGTATTGCTAGAGGTCTAACTTAAAACTTAGGCACAAGGTATAGATGGGTATTATATGGAAGTCCGTTATTTTTGAAACCCGATATCCACGCGAGCGACGCCGCTGGCACAGCTAGTAACTAATAAATAGGTACAACGAAGATATAAATTAGACAGTATAGATGACTGTTATCTTCTTCTATTGGCTTCGTGCACGATGACAGTGCCAACTAGCGTCCACAACTTTGTGAGCTCTGTCACATTGACATTTAGGTCGCAAATTCGTGAAAAAATATCAAAATGAAAAAATAACAAATATTTTCGACTAATAAAACCACGATTTGGGTGGAAAAAATGTTTTGAAATCATTTTGGTCATTCAAATTCTTCAAGAAACGAGCTTACTCCTATTTAAAAGGCCGGCAGCGACCCCAGAACTCGATATGAGTTGCCATAGGCGGTGTCGACTGCTTACCATCAGGCATCACATTTGCTCGTCTGCCGCCTCTTGCCACCTTTGAGTGTGCAATAGGCTATTATGGCTAAAAATTGTAATTAGTCCATCTTTTAGCTTATTCAAAAATAAAAGACACGTATTTTTCCTTTTTGCATTCAAATAAACAATAGCAAAGATACAAGGCATCAAAAGTTAGGAGTCTTTGACGTCACTCGCTCCCGTAAAAATGCCTCACCGAGTGACGTCACGCGTAATTTCAACGGGCTATAACTTTGTAATTTTTAGTCTAATTTACAAATAAAAAAATACGTGTCTTTTATTTTTGAATAAGCTAAAAGACGGACTAATTCAATTTTTAGCCATAATAGCCTACCTACATACATACCTACTTACACCGGCCTTATTTTAAAAGCGATCAAGCATTCAAGTCATGTGCCATGACTATTATCCTATTCGCTAATTCACTTCATTCGCATATTATTACGCACTTGGTAATTATGTACAAGGTAATTGTGATTGCTACTTGCTGCACCTGTCATGCCACCGGTAAAATAGTCCAATTCGCCACATGTATAGCCGCCAGCACTGTACTTTACGGACATACCTGAGAACTTGCAGTTTAAAAATTAGTCTAGGTCTTATCTGGTTGTAAAAAAATCGGTTTACCTGTTAATTCGTAGATTATAGAACCCAATATTTTTAATATGCGTGTGCACGGAGAACACATCGCAAATTCCTGAAAGGATGTTGTAGGGTTTCAGTACAATTAATACTAATTGTACAATAGCGTCCTAAAATTTGTAAAGAGCCTAATTAAAAAGATATAGCCTGAAATATTTGTGACTTTTAGGTTCAGTAGGTATTCTACGTGATAAATGTGAGCATTCGTTATAAAATATGGTTTTAGTTTGTTTTATTAACAAAACCTGCAAATGTCCACTGCTGGACATAGGCCTCCATAAAGACAAGACAATTGTCATTTGGAGCGATTTGCCTTAGTCTCCACGCTTGCCTGGCGGGTTGGTGACCGCAGTAGGTTTCATGGTTGATGCCTTAGTTAATTTTTCTATGATCTAAGGTTTGCTTGATTGTACGAGTAATGGGCACATGTTTTCAAGAACAGCAATGAAACTGTTCATAATTCATACTACTTTTACTATTGACTATCATGCAAGTTTGTACTTTGTTTTGAACACATAAATAGATTTTACTAATTTTGTTTCTTGTTAATTCATTGTCGAATTCGATTGAAACTATACCTACCTATTCAGATTTCAATTTGTGTACACCCCATCCGGTCTGTAATGATGAAAATAATGATGTTAAGCCCAATATCCGGGCCATTTACCAAGAAAAATAACATGTATGTAGTGTAGTTATCGTCGGCTTATTGCAAGAGCTCATTAAGTGACCAAAACGAAATGTAAAGAAATAATTAAATGAAGTTTTATAAACATGCAATAATGATGTTATGTGTAGTGCAATTATTATTATTATTGAAATAAAAGAGAATAATTTTTTTACATAAATCGTAGGTATTTTTTTAAAAGCTAAAAGCAAAAATTAATGACTTCTTGCCATAGCCAATTTATTACTTATCTTCACTCACAGGTGTCCTCACTTAACAATTTCTGAACACAGATTTCAGTTGATATTAAATTTACGTTGCTTTGTTATCGAAAGAACATCGTTTGATAAGGCAGAAAAACTAAATATTGTTTCAAACATACATTTCTGGAAAAAGGTATAGTTGAGAATAGTCCGAACCAAGGAGGAAAAGCAACTACTTTAGGAATAGAAATATAAGTTGGTAAAACATATTACATATGTATTTGTAAAAGTCATTAATTTTTTTTACATGTTTCTTCGCCACTAAAAATCACTATTGCTGATTAGTGATTTTTGTACCAACACAAAACAAAAAATAGAAGTTATCAATTTTATGTGTTGGTTAAGTGAGTTTCTGCATAATCATATGAAACGCATAAAAATAAGTTACTTTTTGATTTTAACTCTAGTTTGATGATTTTTGTAGTTATCGAGTTCTTGCAATAAGCCGACGGTATATTTTGTTGTAATCTTCGTCTGTCTGTATCTTCGCTAAAGAAATAAAAACTGCTCAACGGTTGTTAATAAATCTTGGTACCTACAATTATTTTTCATACTCCTAGCAGGTTAGGTATAGTGTACTTTTCATCACGCCACAATCAATAGGACCAGAGCAGTGAAAGGAAGTGTTGGGAAAACGGGAGAAATTTTTATCTGTATGTTTGATCGCGCATTATTTATTTAATCTTTATTGCACAGTAAAGTAGTGTACTAAAGGCGGACTTAATGCCACATAGGCATTCTCTACCAGTCAACCATTGGGCTAAGCAGAAACTAGCAATAGGGTAGTGTGCCAAAAAGTTTGTTTGAAAAACAAAATTTAGAAAAAAAATAATAGAAGAACAATAAATATTGAAGTAATACAATATAATAACACCTACATAATAAAAAAAAATGTGTATATAGATATTCATTTATATAGAAATAAATATAATATAGTTTTTATAATAACATAAAATTTTATCTTCTATATATTTACATAATAAATCTGTAGAGAGGTCAATTCTGTACATGAAAAATATTTTCAAAATAACTATTAGGGGGTGATAAGTGATCGATACTGATGCCAAAAACGCAATCAGTAAAATTTTAGTCTGTCTGTCCGTCTGTCTGTATGTTCGTTATAGAAACAAAAACTACTTAACGGATTTTAATGAAACTTGGTACAATTATTTTTTTTACTCCTGGGCAGGTTATAGTCTACTTTTCATCACGTTACAATCAATAGGAGCAGAGCAGTGAAGGGAAATGTTGGGAAAACGGAAGAAACTTTTAACTGTATGTTTGAACGCGCATCACGTAAAAACTACTGCATGGAATTGAATGCGGTTTTCACCAATGTATTGCTAGAGGTCTAACTTAACATTTAAATGCCATTTTATGGAAGTCCGTTATTTTTAAAACCCGATATCCACGCGTGCGACGCCGCCGGCACAGCTAGTAATACATAATTGTAAATAAATAAATAAATAAAATATTTGTAAATATTTTGGACTAATAAATAAATATTTATAGATTGTACTATAGACATACAAAAAAGAATATACATTAGAACGACAACTGATAGAAGGAACTATTGCACCAAATTACGCGATAACTAGGTACTGCATGGAATTGAATGCGGTTTTCACCAATGTATTTCTAGAGGTCTAACTTCTAGGCACCATTTTATGGAAGTCCGCTATTTTTAAACCCGATGTCCACGCGTGGGACGCCGCTGGCACAGCTAGTAAAGTTATAAATCAAAGTCACAAGCATTCTACATGAGGCAGTGAAGATGTTTTTCGAATCAGTGTCTTTCGCGACTACATCATTCGAGTCCATAAGCTTTCGAACCAAAGAGGCAGTGGAAAAAAAATCAAAACAGCGAGCGTCGCAACAGCGGTGTTCCAAGCTACGTAGGGGACCCTATATAAAATGTGTGGACTGAGAGATCACAATTAAAATTTATTTAAAAAATTGCGATCCCTCAGTCGACAGGATTAATATCAATTATGTGGATGAAAAGGAAAACCTGTGATGTGTTAATTATTTTACAAAATTTCAAGTATTGAAATACCTATGTGTTTAATGGAAACAATATAGATTCATTTATGAATTCCCGTAAATGTATAGTAGGCATTTGTTGTATTTGGTTTCTTTTATTTTCAGGCCGAGGGAAGCAAAAGAAACTGCTGCAAAGAATTCTACCGATGTTTATCATGCCGTTCCTTATCCAGTCAGCCATCATTCCCATGTTCTTGAGTATGCTCAAGTTCATGCTTTTCAAGTCCCTTATGGTAGGGAAGGTAAATATTCCGATGCGCTTTTTTTCTTTATACATATTATTATCACCTTCATACATGAAAAATGGTACTGTTAACTGTGTCTAACTGTCCGGCTATAAATATGCACACTGTCCTGCACATTTAAAATCTGTTGGAAAAAAATTACAACACGTAAAAAAAGAGACGCACGCCCGACTCTTCGAATTTAGATTTATTTTACTACCCTCGTTTCTCTCTGGGTATTTCTAAAACCACTTTAGAAATCTCTAAAATTATTATCTGTGTTAGGTACTCTAGTATATTATGGACATCAATAATAGGCATATAAACCTTCCTTTTAAATCTCTTTAAGTATCTATTAAAAGAAATCACATCAAAATCGGTTCGGTAGTTTTAACAATCTAAGCATGGGGGGGGGGGGGGGGTGTAAAGGAGCGGCCTATCATCGTAGCTAAACAGCATCACCGGAGCTAAAAGCTACGCCCTGCGATCGTGTGCTTCAAGCTGTAATCCTCATCTTTGAAATCTTAATGAAAACGAAATTTGACTACGCTAAAAAATAGTCATGAAATAGTGACAAATAGTCGCACAAGTAAAAAAACAATTGTCGCATTTTAGTTTCGGAGTTATAGCTATAGGTTAGTGAGGATTATGGCTTGAACATCAAGCTGTAATCCTCACCTCTGATTCAAGCAAACGGTAAAGTTTATCGAATTGTTTTAGGCTCCACAAAATAGTCATGTAATAGTCGCAACGACATACCAAATCTCAGAAATAGTCGCTAAGAGATTCCAGAGATATAAAGGTACCCTTGTGAAGATTCTGGCTTGAACATTTGAAAACTTCAAATATCTCCGAAACGCCTACGATTTTAGGTTTCGAGTTTGTACCAAAAATAGTCTTGAAATAGTCAAAATTCGTTTTCGTTGAGATTTCAAGATTCAAGATGAGGATTACAGCAAACCTGCGATAGCCAATCCGCCTGCCCAGAGCGCGAGCGTGGCGATTATGGGTAGGTAGGTATATCTTTTAGATGTTTGCCCAAGTGGCGAACAACTGGAGAGGTCTCTGTCCAGCAGTGGACTGCAATAGGCTGATGATGATGATGATGATGAAGCATAAGGGAGAGACACATAGATAATCTAAAGCGACTTTGTTTTGTACTACATAATATTTAATGATTAGTGATGATTTTGTTTACATCTACCACATACATAATATTGACTAACGTACCGATATCCGCTATTTAATGATTAGTGATGATTTACATCTATCACATACAGGTTAAATAACGCAAGTCAAACTACCATATTCATTTATTTACACGACCTGTATGAACAAGATGACAATGTGCATTTTATATCAGCTTCAATTGCCTTGTAAGAACAATAACTTAAAATAAAAACCAAATTATACCTACGTACCTACTGAACATTGTACCTTTTAAATTTTTTCCAATTTGTTTTCGAATCATGATTGCATGATGATGGATAATGATGATGATGATCATTTTTGTACGTTCCAGGTGGCGTTGTTACTCATCTTACTGAATGCGTTCAAGAATAACAATGCCGTTAAAGGACGGGACGCTGAAATGGCGAATATACACTATGGGTACCACGGCAACGGAATGGAGGAATACGGGGCTTACATAAACTAAATGGCTAGATATACGTATTCAATAATGGTAATTACACATTATCATGGTAAACGATCTAAGGCAAAGAATGAACGATATAGGTATATAAATTTTATCGAAAACCATTTAGGTACGGCACAAAGGTACAGTTATTTTTTCATGCCGAGTTTTTCAAGGGATGAAGTGAACTGTAAACACATTATTAGCAATCTGAAAACGAATTTAAGTAATCAAAAAGAGTTAAGTGATCGCACACGAGTTAATGACATTAGAATTTATAGATACTCATGATTCTCTGCCTACGCTAGTACTAGATTTTGCCAAATGAAGTAAAAATATTTTTATTCGAAAAAGCATAGACATTTAGGTATATTTGTAGCGGTAGCTGCCATTTGATATGAAGAAAATACGGGCTCCATCGCTTGTATTATTTTTTCATAAAAACAACATTACTTAAAAACAATTTATTTTTCATATAAAAACAGTCTTGGTTACGTAAACATTAGAAATTTTCTGAAGTCTTCTGTAGTCGTTAATAGAATTTACAGATAATAATTAGGTAATTAAGGTTTTCTCAAGATCATGGCTTCAAACTTTGTACCTATTCCTTTTTTTCTACACTGCATTGTAATTAAGAAACCCAGACCATGGATAGCCTGAGTCGATCACCGTTTACATTACATAATAAATAATAAGTACATAGACCATAAGGAAGAAGTCAGTTAAAAAACTTGGGGTTGGGGTTACCCGCGGGAAGAAAAGTATTTACGATTTTCCTGACAAAGAATTTCCATCACAATGTTAACTCTAATCAGTATTAGCTTTTTTGTAGGGCTCCAATATCATAAACTACTAAGTGCCGACGAGATACAAAAATATGAAACTTTTTTACCAAGGAACTTTGGTACAGGGCCGTCTTAAGTATATTCGGCGCCGGGGTGCCGGACTCAACCTGCGCCCTCGGGGGTCCCCCGGGGACCTGCGCCGTGCCGCCCCGGCAGCGACCGGCAGGCGCCCCCGGGCGCCCTGCGCCCGGGTGCTCCGCACCCCTTGCACCCCTGGTAGAGACGGCCCTGCTTTGGTAGGTACTCTCACGTTTTTATTATGTAGGTACATTTATTTTATTAATTAATCTGACGCCATTATTTGTGATGAGACGGTATTCCAATTTATGTGGATTTTCCGTGGTTTATAAATAATGATTTTTTATTACTTACTACACAGATTTTTTTATCAGTGCACACAATTTTTTCTATAATTCAATATCTAAGTAGTTTTTTTTCATTCACCGAGGCTTTAATAATATAACGTGGATAATATCGCAGGTTGTGTAGATAATATTAACAACAGAATAAAATGGGTTAAAAATGTTTGTAAGTTAAACGGTTTTATTGTAAGCTGACATAGTAATCTATACTTATCCCTTATCTATATACTTATAATAAATCTGTAGAGAGGTCAATTCTGTACATGAAATATTTTTTCAAAATAACTATCAGGGAGTGATTAGTGATCGATACTGATGCCAAAAATGCAATCAGTAAAATTTTTGTCTGTCTGTCTGTCTGTATGTTCGTTATAGAAACAAAAACTACTGAACAGATTTCAACAAAACTTGGAACAATTATTCTTCATACTCCTGGGCAGGTTAAAGTATACTTTTCATCACGATACAATCAATAGGAGCAGAGCAGTGTTGGGAAAACGGGAGACATTTTTATAATAAATCTGTAGAGAGGTCAATTCTGTCCATTAAATATATTTTCAAAATAACTATCAGGGGGTGATTAGTGATCGATACTGATGCCAAAAATGGAATCAGTAAAATATTAGTCTGTCTGTCTGTATGTTCATTAAAGAAACAAAAACTACTAGACGGATTTTAACGAAACTTGGTACAATAATTATTCTTCATACTCCTGGGCAGGTTACAGGTATACTTTTCATCACGCTTCAATCAATAGGAACAGAGCAGTGAAGGGAAGTGTTGGGAAAACGGGAGAATTTTTTATGTGTAGGTATGTTTGATCGCGCATCACGCGAAAACTACTGCATGGACTTAAATGCGGTTTTCACCAATGTATTGCTAGAGGTGTAATTTATAATGTAGTCACCATCTTATGGAAGTCCGTTATTTTTTGAAACCGGATATCCCTACGTGCGACGCCGCTGGCACAGCTAGTTGTGCAATAAAGATTAAAAAAGAAATAAGTATAATTCTTAAACTCCCGTTCCGGTTCCCGATTCTGTTCCAGGTTCTATCCCTCCCTCAATTCTTACAAGCATATCTGTTCCCGTAGACAGGTATAAAGATAGGTAGGTTCAAGTACTTAGGTGTCACGCCGGATCTAGGGGTAGAGGTTTACTCGACTCAGAACTGGTACTCCAGTTACTCCACAGAGGCCACACAGAGCCATCTTGTCCCATACTAAGCTGAAGCTTGTACTAAGGGTACCTACTAGACAACTGATAAACTTACTTAGATACTTTTTTGTAAAAAAATCCATTTAAGCATAGAAAACAGCCAAACTAATGCAAACAGACATGACATGGTCAGGTCATGCACATAAATGCTTGTATTGTGAGGAGATCGAACCCTGGACCCCTGTTTTCCTCGTTAAATTATTAGGTCACTTTTTAAATTACTTAAATTCCAGCTATTAAACAGTTCCCGATTCTTCGATTCAATTTTTTCAAGCCAACCCTTTTTTAGGGTTCCGTAGCCAAAATGGCAAAAACGGGACCCTTATAGATTCGTCATGTCTGTCTGTCTGTCTGTCTGTCTGTCCGTCCGTATGTCACAGCCAGTTTATTCCGAAACTATAAGAGCTACATTATTGAAATTTGGTACGTAGATGTATTCTGTGAACCGCATTAAGATTTTAAAATAAAAACAGAAAAAAATCTAAACTTTTTGGGGTTCCCCATACATAGAACTGAAACTGAAAAAATTTTTTTTCATCGAACCTATACGTGTGGGGTATCTATAGATAGGTATTTAAAAATGACGTTGAGGTTACTAACATCATTTTTTTCTAAACTGAATAGTTTGCGCGAGAGACTCTTCCAAAGTGGTAAAATGAGTGTCCCCCCCCCCCGTAACTTCTAAAATATGGGCATGATAAAACTGAAAAAAATATATCACGTGTATCACTATAAAAACTACTAACGAAATTTGGTTTGAATGAAATCTAGCCAATAGTTTTTTTTAAACATCCTAAATCAAATTACCAATTTTTTTCATTTAATTAACTCCAATATAATAAAACGTAAAGAAAAACATTTATTTAGCTGTATAGTGGTACGGAACCCTATGTGCGAGAGTCCGACTCGCACTTGGCCGGTTTTTCTTTTTTTCAAAAACGCGCATGTGGCCAGCATCATTAGTTTACTAAACTTATTTATAAAATAGATTTTAATTAACAAATAAAATCATAAAGTAATAAGAATTACTAATAAAATTATCGTTTTTAAATAACAAAATAAACAGAACCTTACAATAGTATAATTCGGAATAATTAATCCTGCTTCCTTTTAAGTCCCAGATAACGTCGCTAGTGCACTCCGTTACAGGCCGGCCTGACCCCGATTGAATTAGATACTATCTGCAAAGGGTGCCCCGCAATAGAACTTAGAAATGGTGAGCCTTAATCTTGATTTCAGTTCTTTTACTAACCTTTGACTGAGATTGTAACTGTAGACTAATATAACATAAATGGAAATAGGTAGGTACCTAAAGGACGAAATCTGAATATACATCATCATCAGCCTATTGCAGTCGACTGCTGGACATAGGCCTCTTCAGTTGTCAAACTATATCTTCTTCTATCTATACTTATAATAAATCTGTAGAGAGGTCAATTCTGTCCATTAAATATATTTTCAAAATAACTATCAGGGGGTGATTAGTGATCGATACTGATGCCAAAAATGCAATCAGTAAATTTTTTGTCTGTCTTTCTGTCTGTATGTTCGTTATAGAAACAAAAACTACTCAACGGATTTTAACGAAACTTGGTATAATTATTCTTCATGCTCCTAGGCAGGTTATATGTAGTATTCTTTTCATCACACTACAATCAATAAAAGCACAGCAGTGAAAGGAAGTGTTGGGAAAACGGGAGAAATTTTTATCTGTATGTTTGAACGCGCATCACGCGTAAACTACTGCATGGAATGGAATGCGGTTTTCACCAATGTGTAGCTAGAGGTCTAACTTAAAATTAAGACACCATTTCATGAAAGTCCATTATTTATGAAATCCGATATCCACGCGTGCGACGCCACTGGCAAAGCTAGTGTTGCAAATAAATGTACTAAAAGCTAAAAAAAAAATGATATCCATATTGATGGAATTGAAAAAAGAATGTTACCTATACAATTGTATTGTCACCAAATCAAAGGCGTATACACCAAATTTCAGATTAATCGGTGGACAGGAAGAGGGTGAAATTTCAAAAACCGTTTAAAAACCGTTTAATAATAAAAATGTAAATGTACTGAACCTACGCATGAGTGCGCAGTGCTGATTGAGCCGATGTTTTTACGAAAAACAATATCAAATGAAATCTCAATTTTATATCCGGGAAAAACTCGATAGCATTTGATGAAATAATAATAAAATATATAAAATTTGTGCACTGATAAAACATGAATAGATGGATATAATATACTCTTAATTTACTTTTATCCGCTGTTATTATTTAATTTATTTCTTACAAGTTAAATGTTACTTATTTATTTCAAGTCAAAACAAAATATGTATCGGTAAAAATGTGAAATCATGTAAAAAACTTAATTTAGGATAGCTAGTAGCATAAATAAATTATTAAACTTTTATAACACATAAGTATTTATTTTAAATGTAACGTAAAAACGTACTATGTACATATTTTAAGTTTTCTCTAAGTCATTATGTTAATAGTAAAGGGGCTAAGCCACCGCTATAATTTTATGTCTTCATACTTTATTGTTGCTTTACATTATGTACATGTACTAAGTTTAAATAAAATCGCAAGTTTTTAGAAAACCGGAATTTTATTTAAATTACTAGAAAGCTCACTGTACATAACGTCTTTATGGGTAGGTAAATAGTTCCCTTTTATGTTGATTACTCAATCATCTCACATTAACAATATTGAACAAAAGCACTATATTACCTAGGTACTTGGCAAAAGACCGAAGATCAACAACTCATACTTTTGTACCTTACATAAACGAAAGTCTTATTTCTTATTATTAGTCAGTAAGTAAATATAATTTGACCTAAGTAGTCTAATTTTTACCTTTAACACATTTGTAATTTATTGTCAAACCCCATAGGTAGGTACTTAAATCATAACCACACCAATCTTTTAAAGTTTTCTAAGTACCTACTCGTTTAGCTGTTCCTTATAATTTAGAATAGACTACCTACCTATTTAAAATCCGTTAATTTACTTCCTTTAGATAAATAGGGATTATTTATTTATTTATTTGTTGTATCCTAATGTTGTATTAAACAATAAGTTGAAGCTGTAAATGATAAATCTAAGTATGAATATATAAGTAGGTAATAAAATTACTTCGTAATCAACATTTTCATACCTAAATTAAAATGTAAACTTAAATGAGATTTTTATATTTGTTCTAATAAATAACTACCTATTAAAATAAATATTTTTATCAATACCTACCGTTTAGTTAGATTAAGTAGGTCCCACACAACAAAGGTTAACCTACAGGCAATTCTGAGGATATTCCATAACATTATTAAATATTTTATGATCTCCGACAGGTTTACTTATTAGTGTTAAACAAAGTGTAGCCTACGTACCTACGTAATACGAGTATACCTACACACAGACACAAATAAAATCTGACAATATTATAATATGAAATGTTATGACTCGGACATTTGATATACTTATTGACAGATTTGGGTAACAGTAACAGATGGATCATCATCATCAGCCTATCGCCGGCCTCTGCTAGACACTACTCCAGTTGCTCGCCATTTTGGGCAAACACCTGACGGCTTAAGGCTTCGTTCAATCCATCCCTATACGCGGCCTATACAGACGACATTCCGACTCTGAGGGGGAATCTGAAGGAGGGAGAGCGAGACGTCACGCTCGCACTCTTCGCTGACGACAGCGCCTTCTTCGCGTCCTCAAGGAGTACGAAATTGTTGCTGAAAAAGCTCCAAGGGACCTGCTTCCAGACTGGGTGGACAGATGGCGCATGGCCGTCCTCCGGGGGCAGGAGATCGAGTGGAGGCCCACCATTACCTACTTGGGATGTAGAATAGACCGTCCCCTGCGCATGGTGCCGCAGGCGACGCACGCCATTAACATGGCGAAGGCGTCGCGTGCGGCACTACGCCCCGTCCTCACGTCCAGACTCCCGCTCCGCACAAAGACAGGCATTTAAAAGACCTACATAAGGAGCCGCCTCACGTACGCCATGCCCGCGTGGTACGGCCTGTGCAGCCGCTCCTTACGTGGGAAACTACAGGCCCAACAAAATATTACCCTCCGTGTTCTATCAGGGGCAAGCCGTTACGTCCGCAATGACGTAACCGCCCGGGACCTGAGGGTGCAGTCGGTAGAGGACTTTGTGATCCGCTCCGCCCGTCGGATGTACGACGCGGCGGATAACGGGCCACACAGCCACCTACACGGCATAGCGCCCCTTCACGCCTGACCGCCTGACCCGGGGAGACGGGCTCTCCCGCGGGAGCTCGTCCTCGCCGGTGACACAGCGGATAATCTACACCAATCGCCACACCGTCACCCCACGCAACACTCACCACACACCACACCTCCTGCAGTGACACATGTCCCAGGCCCGCCTATCCCCCAACCCCGCTTTCGGGTGGTGGCGGACGACCCCCGGACCGGTCCGCTGCAGTCGACGATGGATCCATCACCGCGGCTGGCCGCCCGGCTCCCGACGGACAGACACGCCCCTCAGGCTACCTAGAAAAGATGGGCATATAAAAAAAAATATAATTACAAAACATATCTTATACGAGTTTAAGTATATATGCCCCACCCGACATACAGACATCATCCTCCCCCTCTCCTGCGCCGCATACCTTGTAAGCCGCAGTCGCGCCAGGTTCCGCGGGAGGGTATCCTGAAGAAGAAATAGCACCCGGGAAGACAGAAGACAAAAACAGACTACATCTAGTCTGATAACTGTAGAGAGTAGTTGAGCCTTATATCCGCGTTCATTGTTCTGCTGTTCATCTACGCCTGACGCGTGATAACTTAAAGGCGATCGGCTTGAAAGATTGTGCTCCTACCTCCGACTTCTTTTGTTTCTTTCATTTGTTTATCAAATGTTGTTTGTTTTGTTTATATTTTGTAAATTTTATGTTCTCATGTTAAGTGAATTTAATGTAATTCTTAATGAGAATAAAATCTTAAACCTTAAATCTAAGACAGCCCCGGAGATGAAGCCCGGGCAAAGATCTGCTGATCGAGGCCCGTACGCGAGGCCCTCCAAGAGGGACCTCTCAAGACCCGGAGTAGTAGCTTCGTTCAATCATGCGGTTTCCACCCGCGAAACCGCCATCAAACCGCCCAACAGTGGACTGCCGCAAGCTGCTTATGATGATGACACTTTTTATCCAAGTAGGTAACTGTAAGTATTATGTACTAGCTGTGCTCGCGACTTCGTCCGCGTGGAATAGTTATTTTTTCCCCGTTTTTTTTACATTTTCCATTATTTCTTCGCTCCTAATAGTTGCAACGTGATGTTATATAGCCTAAAGCCTTCCTCGATAAATGGTCTATTCAACACAAAAATAATTTTTCAATTCGGACCAGTAGTTCCTGAGATTAGCGCGTTCAAACAAACAAACAAACTCTTCAGCTTTATAATATTAGTTAAGATTTGTATACTGCCTGACGTAACAAAATTTGTAAAACTTATGATTCACCGTTTAATTCAGAATCATGTTTGAAATCTAATAATCGATAGTGTTACAATCGCGTGTAGGTACACTAACTGCTTGAAATAAAATGACAATTTCATTAGTCGAGGTAGCTATAACGATCGTGATAACATTGTAGCATTGTAGGAGAACCACATTTGTGCCCATGTGGTAGGTATATACGAGTATATCTTTTTATAGTATCTCGTCATAATGGCTTCCCTACGTCCTTTAAAGAGAAGCCAAAGTCGCTGTGACAACGGGCATGTAACTGGTCAGTTGCCACCGCCCATGCCGGCCCAACCCTAACCCCCACGAGCTCCGGAAACCCTCACCGACAGAAACACGACCCAGAGGTCATTTGGCTGTGGTATTCTATAGGGTGGCGGTCCTATGGAAAGCGAAAGAGAAGCCCAAGTCGCTGTGACAACTGGCAAGTAACTGGTCAGTTACCTGTCAGTTGCCACCGCCATACCGGCCCAATCCTAACCCCCCACGAGCTCCGGAAACCCTACTCACCGGCAGAAACATGACCCAGAGGTCATTTGGCTGCGGTATTCTATAGGGCGGAGGTCCTTCCCCGGACGGGCGGCTCAATTCGAATATTTACGTCAAGACTTCTTTGTGAGACAACTTCACAAATATATTATATACATACTAGCTGCTGCCCGCGGCTTTGCCTGCGTGAACATCGGTTTGTCATGAAGAGCTTATATCATGTACGCTTCTTTGTCTCTTATTTTATTACACGCGCTTACAAATAGATGCTAGAAAGAAGCCACGCGTAAAAATAGCGTCTTTCTATCTTCTATTTTTTAATTATTTTATACTGAGCGCCCGCCCTAAGAATATTCTGTGATGGTCAATTTTTCATCTACTACATGAGATTACCTTGAAAGTTATTTACCGGTATTAATAAGATTTTTTATTTATAGGTGGTACCTATCTATGTATGTACATGTTAGTACAAACATTTTTTTTTTACATTTTAAGTATCACGTCGATCAAAACGCGACCACTTGGCTGGTGTATAAATCCTTACTTACTTTAGAGCGTTATTTTATTTTATTTTTTTTTATTTTCTTTTCAGCTATATCGGTTTGCTTCTAGTATTCTAAGGAGAATTTCACCGTCTGTCACTAACACTGACTGTCATTACCGTCATAGTGACATTTTTTGACTTTGTCATTAGTGTCAGTATGACAGTCTTTTCAAAAAGTTCGTAAACATTTTATAACATATTTTCTCGAAATTATAAATTAAAAAATTGATAAATCCTTGTAATTTATAGCCTATGTGTTAATTTGATGTACAAACTATATTCTTGTAAAGTTTCATTAAAATCCGTTCAGTAGTTTTTGCGTGATAGTGGAACAAACATCCATCCATCTATCCATCCATCTATCCATCCATCTATCTATCCTGTGATCTATCCAAACAAACTTTCGGGTTTATAATATTAATAGGATATATATGTTTGTATCTACTTAAATACAAATATAATAAATACCCAGACGTGGAACAAACAACATTAATTATTTAATGTTCATCACACGAATGTTTATTCAGGGTTCGCATTTGTGGGATGCCTGAATGAAATAAGGGTCGTGCCCTTGGTTCAGAAGGCAGGGGCTACTACCAAGTGAGCTAGTCAATATATTGTTCTTCTAATAGACAAAAACATTTGAAGATAATAATATAATCAAACTAATTTACTACTAATCATATTACCATTATTAGGTATATCAAAAAGGTCCCTGATAAAGATACTCGTATCACAACAACATAGGTAGACCAGGTATTAGATTTTAGCGGACATCTTTACACGTTTACACTGCACATCTATCTACAAATATAATACCTAGGCACTACAAATTATAATAAATAAACAATTGTCCCATTTTGAATTCAGGTTTGCGAGACCAAAACAAATACGGCCTGCAATAAATAAGCCACAAGAATAAAACTATAATATCTATTATGCAAATTTATACACGTTATTAGAAGGAGATTAGAAAAACGCGATGTTTTATTAATATCTAGGTAATGCCTTTAGATATGTTACCGGAAATGTGTTAAAACCGTCATTGTATACAATTCCTAGGAAATGT
Organism: Conogethes punctiferalis; assembly: GCA_031163375.1. Classification (NCBI taxonomy): domain Eukaryota; kingdom Metazoa; phylum Arthropoda; class Insecta; order Lepidoptera; family Crambidae; genus Conogethes; species Conogethes punctiferalis. The sequence goes on along the minus strand of CM062077.1, from coordinate 19,024,648 downwards.
AGGTATGTATTTCCTAAAATCGCAAGGAAATGTGTGAAATTAATTATATTAGACACATTTCCTAGGAAATCTGTACATTTCCTAAATAGCAGCCGGAAATGTGTGTCCAAGAGTTCTTCTTAATGCAGAGAAATACGTGTCCCAGTACGAAGATTGCACTACGTCAGTTCTGTGAGTTGCTAACCTACAATCCACTGGCACCTGCCAAGAATTTAAAAAGTGCCTTTGCAAGAAGTATTATATTACAACAATAATATGTATGTGCTATATAAAATAAAGTATTTTGTACTTCGAAGCTTACGCTGCAAAAATAAATAGTCATATCGACTCCGTTCATAATCATCAGCCTATTGCAGTCTACTGTTGGACATAGGCCTCTCCAGTTGTTCACCACTTTGGGCAAACACCTGTGTAGACGGGTTGGCCATCACTGGGCGTAGCTCCTTGCTCCGGTGATGGTTATACTGCCACCAGTCGGTTGCTAGAGTCTCGTTTGTTATTCGGCAGAATGCATCCTGGGCAGGTGAGGGTGGCTTGGAGTGAAAAGATGTCAGGTCGAAAGGAGGTCGCTCCCTTACATTCCTTGACTCTCGACATCGATTCCCCTGTTTATGCTTAACTATAAAGACTTTTACTTACATATAAAATACTAAATGAAAGTTTAACGTTATAAATTGAATTCATGATAAATGCACATTACAAATTACTAGAGAGTTGATTTTTAACGCTCTGATTAGGAAGAGAACATAATATGAAGATATTGTATTTTACAGAATCATTGTTACCTGATTCTCTTAACAAAACGTCTTGCTAAAACTTATTATTCTTATTTTGACACCGTATTTTCATTACAGAAAGCATTTTTTCATACATTTCCTAACACGATATTGGAATTATATAGAATTCCTAGGAAATTTATACATTTCCTATGAATATATGTGTGAATTAAATTATTATTGAAAGAATATTTTATACATTTCCTGTACAGCTTCGGAATTGTATACATTTCCTAGGAATTGTGTACAATTCCGAGATTGCATACATTTCCGGTAACAGATACAAATCATGACAACATTCAAAGTGGGGATAGTCCTAACAAACCGTGGTCACCATTATTACTCAGTGGTTCGTGTCTAATGCTGCCGTCAATATCTCGGCGAAAACTGAATTGTTACGATGTTGCATTGTAAACTGTCACTCATTAAACAGTCATCAAGCTACATGCTGTTTTGAAGTGTTCTTATTAAACGTTTTAATTGACAACATTAAGTTGTTCGCGGGTTGCGTAACTTGGTTTTGCCGTTGAAAGTGAAAATATAAGGTCAGTGAAATCGTTTAGCAGTGCAATAATTGTCGCAGAGGTAGGTACCTGCAGTATATAATAAAGTAAGTACCCATTTGTAATTGATACCTATGACTTAATAATTATATTAAGCATAACAAAATAACAATAAAATATAATATCAATTGAAGGTACACAGACAATATAACGTTAACATATTTTATCTACACGCGGAAATAATATAAATCCAGACAGTTTGGTTCATTGACAGTGTATGCTACCTTATGATAATGTGATTGCGGGTTCGATCCCCGCACAGTACAAACATTTGTGTGCATGAACAATATGAACATATCTGTTTGTATCGGTCTGTGTGTTAATTATATTGTCCCGCCCTCACTCGCTTCGAGTATTTTAGATAAATATATCATTGGGTTTACACATATAAACATTCCTCTTGGCTCATTCTATCTTTTAAAAAGTACCTACATATATAGAAAATATTGGCTTGTTTCACTAATCCCCGTTGACAGTCCCCGTCAACGGGGATTATTGAACTTTTCGTTCATTAATCCCCGTTAACGCCGATTTGGAGCTATAACGGGGATTAATAAACTTTTTAGTTCATTAATCCCCGTTATAGTACCAATCGGCGTAACTACGAGTACCTATACCTATACCCTGTTGATGGGGATTGTCAACGGGGATTAGTCGATTAAGCCAAAATATTTTTTTTTATGCGCGAGGCGGCAGACGAGCTAATGTGATGCCTGATGGTAAGCAGTTAACAACGAGGTCGCTGCCGGCCTTTTAAATAGGAGTAGGTACGCTCGATCCTTTTCTTGGGACATCACAATATTAATACGATAAACCCTCACTAACACTAATACAAAGTTAGGTAATCTTAAAAGATACTGTGAGTGTGGATGTCGTAGAAGATAACTAAGGGAAAATCGGGCAAAAGCATATTTTGTCTTATGTGTTAGGACAACTGGTACCTACAAATAGAACCTACTGCGATCACCAAACCGCCTGACAAACGTGTTGACTAAGAAAAGTGACAATTGTCATTGGGACAGGCCACAGGAGTGGCCTATGTCCAGCTGTGGAGATGATGACTTTAAATATATCTATACCTACCCATCCATTGTTTTTGTAAATATTCAATGCACAGACGCACTATTTATTTATTTATTTAATCTTTATTGCACAGTAAAGTAGTGTACATAAAAAAAATTAAACCGACTTCAAAAAAAACACTAACGACCAAAACTAAAAAGCGATAAATAACGTAAGTAATTCTATCCTTAATACATAATTATTTAAATATTACAATTATCACTTATTTTTGAAGTCGGTGCCAGTCTCTAGGTACCTAACGTAGACTGTTGTTGTATGACGCGCGCGGCCGGCAAATCCCCACGACAATATAGATACATTTATTTGTTTGGCTGGCACCGACTTCAAAAATAAGTGATAATTGTAATATTTAAATAATTATGTATTAAGGATAGAATTACTTACGTTATTTATCGCTTTTTAGTTTTGGTCGTTTGTGTTTTTTTTGAAGTCGGTTTAATTTTTTTTAAAAAAATAATTTTATTTTTCTATTTTTAGTTGCGTTAATGTGCTGTGACCTTGAATAAGGGGTAATTAATGTCCTTAAGAGTTTTACTTAGGAATGAAAAATTTTGCTTTAAGTCAAGTGAAGACTTTGTGATCTAGAATCAAGCAAATCACTTGCCAAATCACCTTCCCTATTAGCCCTGCATAAGTACTTACTACTACCTAGTTCCTATCGACCAATGTCAGTACTGTTCCCTAACTCCTAACCGTTAAGGAGTTCTGTGGCTTCATCATCAGCACCAGATGCTGACGCCCGGAAGCATATACCTGAGTAGAATATGATAACGTAACAAAAACACCATATGAGCATACAATTTTTGGCTGTTGCCCTCAATATCACTACCTCAATTACACAATATGGACATTTCTCCAGGATCCCATCATCAGAACCTGACTTGGTGATAATGGGACCACCTCGGAAGTGTCTTCTGTCGAACAAAAAAAAAATTTTTGAAATCCATCCATAATTGACGGAATAATCGGTGAACATACATAAAAAAAAAAAAAAAAAAATATTATACATACAGACGAATTGAGAACCTCCTCCTTTTTTCGAAGTCGGTTAAAAAGGCGGACTTAACACTATTATTATGTACTGTTTTATTATAATGTACCTACAACTACTAGTGATAAACAAACATAATTATACGTATTATAGTGTGAATATCAATTAAAATGTAAGAAATAAACATAATGTTTGTAGTTAATAGCTACTACTAGCCAGTCTGTTTATTAAGTATTTGGCTATTTCTATACACGAGAATTAATGAAAGTGATAATTTTATGTAAGAGAGGCAGAGCCAAAACGAATCTTCGCTCGAATTGAGCCGCCCGTCTGGGGAAGGACCTTATAGAATACCGCAGCCAAATGACCTCCGGATCGTGTTTCTGCCGGTGAGTAGGGTTTCCGTAGCTCCTGAGGGATAGGGTTGGGCCGGCATGGCGGTAGCAACTGACAGGTAACTGACCAGTTACCTACTTGCCCGTTGTCACAGCGACTTGGGCATCTCTTTCGATTTCCATCAGGCGTAGGGAAGCCATTATGTCGAGCTACTATAAAAAAAACCTATACCTAAGTAGGTAGAAGACACAGAAATGTGATAAAGCCTCTTAAGCATAGAACGGCCTGTACGCTGAACGCGTGGCTTAATCTTGCACTATGATGCAAATTTGTAGAATGTCAGCTCAATCAGCGCTTGCGTCAATATGACATAAATTCACTTCCAATACTTACGCTTTGGTTCTAAATGTATTTTCTAGAGCTCGCGTCAAGGAGAACGCGCAATCTATTTGAAGTTAAGCAATATGCTGCGTAGTTGCTGTACGTAAGCGTCTGGAAAATTCCTCGCAGTAGTTCTTTGAAATCAGAATGTGATCGCTAGCTAGTCTATCTAAATATTAGTATAAGTATGTGTATACTTATAATATTTATTATTAAATTGTGCAACAAGTGTCTGTTATACCTAGATTTAAGTCAATTGTACGGTGCGCAATAAAGAATATCTATCTATCTATTATGTTGCTATTATAAGACAAGAATATTTATAAGTAGATACATTTAAAAGAACATGTCCTCACTGAACGGACAGACGACGCAGAGCCGAAACCGCTGAAACCGAAATTTTCTAGCGTTCAAATTAAGACGTTATAACCAACACATATAGTTGACAACTTCTATTTTCTGTTTTGTAGTGGCTCAAAAATCACTAACCAACAATAGTGATTTAATTGAATATTGTTTTTTTAAGTGGTGATGAAATGGCTAAGATTGAAATAAATTGGTTATGGCAAGAAGTCATTAATTTGTGCTTTTAGCTTTTAAAAAAATATATTATCTTCTACGTTAAAAATAAAATTCTTGTTTATTTCAATGATAGATAATCATTTACACTACTACACTACTGCTTTTGTGTTTTCTTTATTCTTAACTTAATTGTTGCAAGTAGAAATTTGGAAAAGTTCATTAGAATTACCTAATTAACTTCTCAACATTTCGTTATGGTCACTTAATGAATTCTTGCAATAAGCCGACGACATAGTGTCTAGGGGAAACTGGGGACACTTGATCCTCCCTTTTGTTTTTTTTGGCATTATTTCGTAAATATAACTTGGTACTGAAATACATGGAATTTCATTGGATATGCTAAGTATAATTGCTAATGATGTCGGTAAATAAATTTAGAAACCAGCCCATGAAAACTTCATTTATGGAATGATACCATGTCTCCCATATATACGTCTGACTTGATCCCCCCCCCTTCTGGAACACTACTTAGTACCTAGTGGATTTATCTATTTTTAGGGTTCCGTAGCCAAAATGGCAAAAACGGGACCCTTATAGATTCGTCATGTCTGTCTGTCTGTCTGTCTATCCATCCGTATGTCCCAGCCAGTTTATTCCGAAACTATAAGAGCTACATTATTAAAATTTGGTACGTAGATGTATTCTGTTAACCGCATTAAGATTTTAAAGTAAAATCAGAAAAAAATCCAAAATTTTTGGGGTTCCCCATACATGGAACTGAAACTCAAAATTTTTTTTTTCATCAAACCCATACGTGTGGGGTATCTATGGATAAGTATTTGAAAATGATGTTGAGGTTTCTAACATCATTTTTTTCTCAGATGAATAGTTTGCGCGAGAGACTCTTCCAAAGTGGTAAAATGTGTGTCCCCCCCCCCCCCCGTAACTTCTAAAATATGGGCACTATAAAACTAAAAAAAATATATGATGTGTATTACTATGTAAACTACTAACGAAATTAGTTTTAATGAAATCTAGACAGTAGCTTTTTTTTAAACATCATAAATCAAATTACCTAATTTTTTCATTCAATCAGTGGTACGGAACCCTACGTGCGCGAGTCCGACTCGCACTTGGCCGGTTTTTTTTATCGGTCGGAAACCACAAAAACGTATCTACAGTTTTAATAAAGTACCTATGTTTTCAGCAAACATCACTTAATGTTTTATTATCATAGAATCTTCTCTTCGAACTAAATTTACGTGAAATTAATGTATGTTAAACTTAAACAGCCTTTTCTTTCCACTTATTAACAATCAATTATCTTTTTTCTGCTTCTTAATTGTTTGTCATTTGTGTATTTTCCTATTAATCAACTAAATACCACTTATATTATGCACTACATCACTTAAATTCTTGTAAATCGTCAAGCTTTTCAAATTGTCAAAGAAAGTTCCAAAATTGTGTCTGCTAAAAGCTATGGCACGAGACAAACTGGTGGCTTTGGGTACACGCAATGATAACTCTTTGTGACGATTCATAAAACCGTAGAAAAAATCATAATTTGCCGTTTCCTGTTCAACCCTACTCTATATGGTAAAAAATACTACCTAAATGGAAAGAGTAAAATACTACCTAAATGGTAGTATTTTTTTACTATTTTCAGAATCACATTGAAATGCGAGGTCTCGAACATTCTTAGCAGTTAATCCGTGCTACAATTTACTAGCCAATATACAATAATTAACTGCTAACCCATACTCTTTGGCTTTAGGGGACACTTGATGCGGCGGGATCATGTCTCCCATAAGAAAGTGTACCATGTGTAGAGTAAGTGCGCCAATTATGGACTGGGTTCGTAATATGGACCACCTTCATTTCTCAAAAACCGTCCGTCGTATAAAGTCATCGGTCGCCGTACACTAAACTCCATCCCTCCAGCGGCTCGCTAGTCGCTTACAAGTCGGAAGAAAGCGCGCACATATTTTACGGCAGGCATTTTTCGTTTTTATCAACTCGCGATGTAATTTTTTACCTAACTTCGTAAGCTCATATTTTCAGCAAATATTACTAGATTAAGTTACGTAGATTAACCCATATCTTCCCAAGACTCGAAATCATAAAATATTCGCGGTTTTTATTACGTATATTTAAAAAATACCTCTTCAATAAGACAAAAAATGACCTTAAATTTTTCAGACTTTTATGGAACCTGAGTTTCAGGACCGCACCTTAAATGGGGCGCTGGGATAATATGCCCATGGATTTTGTATGGAGAAATAATATACGTGATGTTATGTTGGACCTAAATTATTTGCAAAATTAAGAGATATTAGACTAATTAAAAATTTTAAATATTCAAAGTAATAAATAAAGTGTAGAAAAATATACTTTACAGTGTAAGTGGCATAATTCAGGACAATGGTAATGGAAACCCACGTCACATAATTTGCTGCAACGAAACTTCGTATGTTTGTAGCCTTTATGAGATCGAATTCGGGTTGTTTCTTTTTATAGTGATACAGCATAGTAGTTTTCTTTTGCCTGATGAAATGCCAAAGCGAAGACCAAGTCACTGCGGTAATAGACAACTAACCAAATCAATTACTTGTGATTCGCCACCGCCTCGCCGGCCTGTAAAAAGACTCTTGCCACTGATCCTGATATACGATCGAAGTAAACTCCAAGAGTGTTTCAGTGAGTGTTCGGTAGTCGCCAGCCTGACGGGTAAACCCTGTTACTGGTGGAGACGATGGAATCTAAAGACACCTTAGTCGATTCATACAGCACCCACCGAATGAGATAGGACGATGATTTGTATTGTTTATCTGTCACCGCATGGTTTCTTATTATGTAGAGATGCATTATGCATTACGCATGTTATGTAGTCTCATCAATTCAGTCAGTTTTTTAGTTTTTTTCTGGAGTGACACGTTCGATTCAAAAGAGACAATGTTGCTTTTCCTAAGATTCTAGTAAGGTTATACTATTGTAGGTAGGTAAATAATAAAACATAGTGAGAATCTTTTACGTATCGTGCTTTTGAGTGTCGATACAATTGGTACTCGTTATTATCACACAAATTTATCGGAAACAAATGATTTGTTAGTACCATTTATTCATTATTATTGCCAACATTTTGGACAAGCCTATCGATTCCACCCATACAAGAAGCTTTTTTCGTCAGGGCAGAGTCCATTATGGCTGGTATAATTTTATAAACTTTCAATAAATAACAAATATAACATAAATTATTGCATAAAACATATAAAAAGTACATACAAATAAAATTAAGGTAGTCAACATCCACGGTGCCTCCTGTTCCCAGCGCACCTTAAATGGGGCGTTATATATAACCTGACAAAAGACATATATAAAAACAAATTTTCTTCACATTCATAATGTTACCCAATAGTACAACTAATAAGTTACTAGAAACATAGCTTCACTAAAATTATCAATGATTATTGTAAGAGTTACAACTTACTTTTTGTTGGCATTGACTTTGGTTGAAATTCACAAAATTCGAAGATTTATAAATACTTTACGTATGAGTGAAATCACTATCAAATTTTATTAGATTAACCGCAATGGCGTCTAGTGTAAGATAAAATTTTAAAATCTACCCACACCTTCATAATTTTTATTTTGTCATGTAAAATGAAAGTGCACCTTAAATGGGGCGGTGGGAAGATATGGGTTAAGCTAGGGGAAAGATAAGTTATTGTACAATTATTCATATTAAGTTGCAATATCCAATAGTTTGTATCATTTTCTTAACAACAATATTAACCTAGAAATGTATGTGTACTATAATATGGACCACCGGCATGTTTTGAATATGGACTAGAGGTAGATATTAAAAACAGTCACTTAAATTTTAACCTGATTGTTTTAGGATGGCATCTACAAATTCTACAATCAAAGAAAATCATCAAACAATATCAAATCTTTCCTTTGATAAGACTAAACAAACATGGGATAAAGATGCAATGGGAAATGCAATCAAAGCTCATAGAAACCCATTTGCTTATCTCGCAAGAGATAAGCAAATGGGTTTCTATGTGTGGGTATTGTGTACCAACGATTAGTTTAGTCTTTAATGATTGAGTGATTTAATTCTAGGTAACGTTTTCTTTATAACGTTTATATTTTAAAATAATTTTGAACCCAATTTACTATGGTCCATATTTTGTACACTTTTTGTAAATGCACAATAGTGTCATATTTTAGAAAATGTTGATTATTTCTAAGATGTTCAGGTTTTTTAGAATTCTAATGATCGTTCCTGATACCCAAATAATTATAGAACTATTTAAAATATAAAAGGCTGATGAATCTTTAAAATTCTGAGTTTTATGTTACAAAATCCTTATGGTGGTCCATAATTGGCGCACTTACTCTACCCTAGCTATGATGAGGGTATATAAAAAGTATTGTAAACAAATGCACAACTATTAACACTTTTCTATGAGACAGACGTTTAAACACATAGATAGTGAATAGTTTAAAAGCGGTACTTATCCAAAAAAAGTTTACTATCCAACGATTTAATTAAAATAAATACTTGCGAAAAATATCTTCTTGCAACATGAAACACAGAATCAACCGTCATTTGTCCAACTGTCAAATTTTAAAGGAGTCGGTAAGTAACCACTTTAGAAAGTTAGAACTTATGATCGCAGGTTAGAAGTTTATGGTAAGTTCTAACCGCCTGCCCAGCGTGGCGATTATGGGTATATCCTCCGGAAGTTTGCCCTAGGTGGCGAAAAACTAGAGAGGCCTATGTCCAGCAGTGGACTGCAATAGGCTGATGATGATGATGATAAACTACAATTGTAGCTAAATATTCTAAAATTATATAGTGTTTACAGAGGCTCTTTAAATCCAGTGTATCTAGTCTCCCGTAGGGATCAAGTATCCCCAGTTTCTCTACCTATTTTATTGAATGACGGTTTTTGATGATAAGCGATAATGTAGGTACCTATATTCTCTTTTTTTTTCAGATAATGTCTTCTATCTTACGTTGGAGCATCAATCACAAGTTAAACATCTTTCTTGGCGTTTCAACGTTATGTTTACTCATATCCACAATAGTACTATCAACCAAGGTGAACCATGCTTCAGGCCGTGTAATAGAAAATGACATGTCACGTGTAAAAAAATATAAACCTCTATCAGAAGATGATGCTGTTGTTAATAAGGTACGTATATAGATAAACGCCTTATAAATTCACTAGCTTTTTGAGGGTTCCGTAGCCAAATGGCAAAAACGGGACCCTTATAGATTCGTCATGTCTGTCCGTCCGTATGTCACAGCCAATTTATTCCAAAACTATAAGAGCTACCTACATTATTGAAATTTGGTGCGTAGATGTATTCTGTAAACCGCATTAAGATTTTAAAATAAAATTAGAAAAAAATCCAAAATTTTTGGGATTCCCCATACTGAAACTCAACAATAATTTTTTCATCAAACCTATAATTGTGGGGGTATCTATGGATAGGTATTTTAAAATGATAGTGAGGTTTCTAACATATTTTTTTTCTAAACTGAATAATTTGCGCGAGACTCTTCCAAAGTGGTAAAATGTGTCCCTATCCTATAATATCATCACTTTAACATCATTAGTCAGATAGTGGGCGTGATTTAAGTAGGTAGGTATATTATGGTCATGGCTCATTTTTACTGCCCTGCCCCCAAATATGGGCTCTAAAATTTGCTCTCGTAATAGTAATTTTATTGTTTTTGGGGCAGCGCAGACGACAGACTTTTTGTGTTGTGTGTCTGCGTCTGAGACATTTAAAAAGAGCGTCTAGGTCTGCCGACAGAATGATCGAAGATGTGCGTCGTGTGCGTTGAGTCTGTGAAATATCCGCGACAGATTTTTGCGCGTCGTGTGCGTTACTGTATATATCTAATTGCAAAAAAGTGCGACACAGATAATATAATCTGTCGTCTGCGCTGCCCTTTAGCCGGTTGGAAGACCCGGCCGGGCGGTATAAAATGTGCATATACCTACTCACTCATACAGTTATGTTTTTAATTATTTTGTAAGTAATGCACCATTGTAGGGATGTAAGGGAGCGACCTATCATCTTTTCGTTCCAAGCCATCCTCACCTGCCCGTGGTGCATCCTGCCGAACAACAAACGAGGCTCTGGCAAACCGACTGGTGGCGGTAAAACCATCGATAGAAGGCGTAGCTAATACGACAGGCCGTTGACGGGCAGCAGCGTCACCGGAGCAAGAAGCTACGCCCTGCGATCGCCAACCCGCCTGCCCAGCGTGGCGATTATGGGTACTTATATCCTCCAGAAGTTTGCCCTAGGTGGTGAACAACTGGAGAGGCCTATGTCCAGCAGTGGACTGCAATAGGCTGATGATGCACCATTTGTTAAGGAGACGCATCGCATCCTTCGGCTCTGCGGCTAAACGATACCATAAAATTAAAAAATACGAAATACCTACCTTTAAATATAAAATCCGGCAGCGACCCCAGAACTCGATATGAGTTGCGGGTCTCCATGGGCGGTGTTGACTGCTTACCATCAGGCATCACATTTGCTCGGCTGCCGCCTCTTGCATAGAATAAAAGATAGGTACGCAAGAATGACATAAATTAACACCGTGATTGTTTTTATTTCAGAGTGCATACTACAGACTCCCACGAAATTTAATTCCGTTAAATTACAATTTGACATTACGGCCCGATTTGACGAATAAAACATTCAACGGTGTTGTGACAATAACTGTTGAAGTTATAGAGTCAACCAAAACAATACAACTTCATTCAAAGAATCTACAAATTATATCCACAAGGCTCAAACTCAAGCAAGGCGATAAAGTTAGCAAAGAAATAAATATCGGATCATCAAATTTAATTCCCGGCAAAAGAGAATTACTCTTTATTTCTTTAGAGAAATCTATGATCAAAGCACACAAATATGAACTTGTACTGGAGTTCTCGGGAAGATTGGACAAGGGGATTGTAGGATTTTATTCAAGTACACTTAAAAATGGCAAGTGAGTACCTACCTACCTTTAAATGTGCAAACTGTATTTTTTCTAAGCAAAGGCTTCGTCCGTATTTATCCCGTGGCACAGTCCCGTGGTTACTCTCCAATTTTGTACTTACCTATAAAATGTCCCTTCAATTTTATTGGCGCGAACGCTACATTTTTATAGTTTCATTCATGCAAACCAATGCAAACAAATATAGCTTTATACTGCTTGCTTATAGTACACTAGCTTTTGCCCGCGACTTCGTCCGCGTGTTTAAATTTATACATACAAAAGTTTTTTCCCGCTAACTCCCGTTCCCGTGGGAATTTCTCAAAATACAGCCATAACTAAACTTTATATTTACTAAGGTACCTGCATGCCAAATTTCAAGCGTCTAACTTAAGCGGTTTAGATTTTTCATACAAAAGGATTTTCCCGCTAATTCCCGTTCCCGTGGGAATTTCGGGAATTCCTTTCTTAGTGCACCCCTACGGTACCTAAGCTACGTCCCTTCCAAATTTCAAGTGCCTACGTTTAGCCGTTTGGGCTGTGCGTTGATATGTCAGTCAGTCAGTTTCTCCTTTTATATATAAGAAGAAGATTTTATATTTATTTTATTTTAACACATTATTATGAAGCTTCTCCAAAGCTATCTTTGCCGAATGAGCTAAAAAGTAAAACTTCAAAAATGTAGGACGGCTCTATGCAATACTATGACAAACTATAAACTTACACCAAAAAATGAAATGTTGTACATAACCATTCCCTTCATTATGTATTACTAGCTGCTGCCCGCGGCTTTGCCTGCGTAAACATCGGTTTGTCATAAAGAGCTTACTCTGTCATTTTCTTTGTCTCTTATTTTATTACACGGGCTTACGAATGAATGCTCAAAAGATGATGAATATATAGGTATTCTATTCGAGTACTGAGAAATCTGAACATAGGTTGACACAGGACAAACACAATGTGCGCCCTGCGGTATGGGGCGTAGAATACTACCGAGATATCCCTGCCTGTCGACTAAAAGGGCCTTCGGGGTTGTGGCTTGCGCTCCAGTTAGCGGCCTCGAGGAAGACGACGACACGTGCCTCCGGGCACGTTCTTGCTGGGCGGCGCAGCGCCGATAGCGCTGTTTGAGTCCAATCCCTCCGGGCATCGCGACCCTCCTCAGACTGAGTGCTCGTAGCCGACCACCGTCGGGTTTAGTAGGTATTCTCCGCTAAATAGGAGTGGGCCCCACAAAACCCAGGTGTCCCGTACCCAGGGCCCTGGTGTTTGCGTAAAAGCATTCCCGCCGAAAAAAAAAGGACAAACACAATGTAGGTACATCTTGTTGGCCATTGAAAGCCGCGGCCCATTCTTCAGGAACCACCTTGTCTTAAGCTATGGTTCACATAGTTGTACGTTTTGGTGACGACTTATCTAGAGCGACATACACTCCCTGAACATAAATTATTCGAGCTATCTAAAGCAGGATCTGGATTTCCTGTGTATCAACAAATATTGAAAAGCCATGCTAAAAATACTATCTTCAATTTTTTGGCTTTTCATTATTTCATACTGAGCATCCCTAAGAATATGCTGTGAAGGGTAATTTTCATCTACCTACATGAAATCACCTAAAAATTATTTACCGATAAAATGATTAAGATTTTTTTTGTCTATAATGGTACCTAACTATGTACATGTTAATACATTTTAAGTATCACGCCGATCAAAAAGCGACCACTTGGCCGGTGTATGAATATTAACATACTTCAAAGCGGTATTTTCTTCCGCCATACGTAATTAAAACGATTTTATTAGGCTGAAATATCATAATATTAGTATTGAGGACAGAAATAACAATTTGGATTAGAAAAATGTTTATTAAGCATACACTGATAGCAGTTTCGTCGCATCCAATCTAGACATGTGGCCCGTTGTGAGCCTTCTGAGAATGCAGTTAGGTTTTTGGTTTTTGGATCTTCATTAAACTGTGATTCATTATCAGATGCAGAAGGTCTGTTTTGACCGTACACGATTCCTAAATTTTGTTCCAATTTGTTGATGAATGAGGTGCCTCTGAAACTGAGCAATATTTTGGTAGACAACGCCGGTGGTTGTCCTTTTACGTTGGTCGTCTTTTCACTTATAATATTTTCCGAAGAATTGCAGTCCGAAAATAAGCCGCACAATTTTAATTCACAATTATTTATGTGTACTTATTAGTGGCGAATTTATTTCGATTATTGCCGTATTTACCTCAATATCAGTTCCTGTCATGTCAAATTGATAATTTCGCTGACAAAGTCAAGAAATGACAGTATCTATGGTGTATTCAAAAAGTTCTTAATCATTCCGTAACATATTTTTCCGAAATTCTAAATGAAAAAATTAATAAATCGTTGTAATTTATAGCCTATATGTTAATCTGATGCATAAACAATATTCGTGTAAAGTTTCACTAAAATCTGTTCAGTAGTTTTTGCGTGAAAAGGGAACAAACATCCATCCATCTATCCATCCATCTATCTATCCAAACAAACTTTCGCGTTTATAATATTATATATATATAATATATATATATATATATATATATATATAAGTGGGATACCACGTATTACCAAAAGAATGTTAGACTCAAAGTTCAAACTCATTAAATTATATTACTGAAAACTTCACTGACGGCTTACGAACTTAAAGAGCTACGCTTAGAGATTGCAGTTCTGACGCAATGTTAATTCAACATGGCTACCTATTAATAATTATAGGTACCTAGTGTTTGTTTTATTTTGACATAAAACATTTATGAGGTATACCACCCTGATCGCAACAGGCTAAACTGATAAAATTCAAATATGAGCTATAAATATGGCTCATTAGACATTATTTTTACATTGGCATTATAAGTTGGTCCTATGATTCATTTGATAGTGATTTCTGTCTTTTGACCCAAAGTTCGTGGGTTCGATTCCCTCACAGTAAAAACATTTGTGTTTATGAACATGTCTTTTTTTTTTATAGTGGCTCGACATAGTGGCTTCTCCGCGCCTGGTGGAAAGCGAAAGAGAAGCCCAAGTCGCTGTGACAACGGGCAAGTAACTGGTCAGTTACCTGTCAGTTGCCACCGCCATGCCGGCCCAACCCCACCCCCCCCCCACGAGCTCCGGAAACCCTACTCACCGGCAGGAACACGACCCGGAGGTCATTTTCTATTGGTCTGGGTGTTTAATATGTAGTAATGTAGCGACCCCACCCGACTACTTACAAATCCGACTACTTACCGGGGAATCACGCCTTGCCGTCGGCCGCGGGTTACTATGTATAATATTATATTTATTTACAAAAAAGAGTACTTAAATAAGTTTATAAGTTGTCTAGTACACAAAGTACAAGCTTTGGCTTAGTTTGGGGTTATATGGCAATGTGTGGTCCGGTGTAACATGTTCCATGGCGATGTGTAGTCCGGCGCGGCATGTTCCAGTTGTTTGTTACTTTGGGAAAACATCTAGAGGATTTACCCATAAACCTTTATTGTTTTCCGACACCTACGTTATACTTAAAGCGCATCCGACTTTTTTATTGTTCAGTTTAGTTTCAGCTTGCATTGCGCGTGCTGGGCTCGAGCTATTTTTTTTGTTTCTTTTTTATAAAAATAGCGTTTAGGATGACCTTACTCCACCTGATGGTAAGCGGTCGTGAGGTCCAAATGTTAGGTCGACAGGCACAATAGGGCATACCCACCACGCCTGTCGCCCTATCTATTTATTTCTTCGCATTTCATATTACTTCTACGATTACAAAAAAGTAAATGTTCTTTAAAAATATTTAATTAAAATATATTTTGAACGTGATGGTTATTGCAAAGCTGTCAGGGATCTTTTTTAGACGAATGATTTTCGGAGAAGAAAAGAATTACCGCTTCTTTTCATGTTTGAATTTTATTATGATCAAGCAGGCTTCACATTGATACTAATTTTCTCCAGATAAGCATACTTTGAGGTTGGGTTGGGTTGGAAAATTTGTATATATTTTCAATCCCGTTTCTTTTTTTTATTAAACTATGTAAGAGACTCACTTATTGTTAGACATATTTACACTCACTATTTAGATGTTTTCATTGAATTTTGCTGAAATACAATACGTTTTAATCGTTCCTTTTAATCGTTGTCAAACATTTGACAGACATCCTGCCCCCCCGTTAGTTTTGATCACTAGGGGCGCTGATGTCGCAGCGTTTTGACACTTTATCGCATAACATCGTCCGACATTTGTCATGTCAATGTCAACAAATGTCAAATAACTTGGACGGAAAAAAAATGAATGGAACAGGATAAAATTATAAAATACTAATGAAGTTAATAGCATACACTGGAAATGAATGTAAACTTTTACTTAAGACTTGGCAGCATGGTCTCAGACCTTAGCCGGTTCCATTAGGAACGAATTTAAAAAAAAAAAAAAAAAAAATCAACAAATGTCAACCAAAAGGAATGAACTGTTTGTTTATTATTTTTTCTGCAATTCATCAATTCATTTCATGTGTTGTGTTTGTTTTGTTAAATTAATCGAGTGATTAAAAGCGTTTTATAGGTTCTTTTTTATGTTTTCACATTTCGGCCGACTTGGTGTGTTATCCCTGCGTAATTGTGTAACTACTTTACGTAAACACCGACCGCATTATCACTCCCGATTTTCTACTATGGCATCAACTGATTTATTAAAATTATCCGAAAGATTATCATCTCTGGTGCGCCCCGTGCATTATGAACTATTTCTACAACCTGACTTAACAGCTGGTATATTCAAAGGAACAGTTAAAATTGATGTTGTCGTGAAACAGGAAAAGAGTTACATTAATCTACACACAAAGTTTTTAGATATAAACTCGGTAAAAGTGTTCCAAGGTGAAAATGAGATACAAGTTACCAAGTATTTAGAGGTGAAGCAAATTGAACAATTGCTAATAAACTTTGATAAAGTTCTTGATTCAGGAAGCTACAAAATAGTAATTGATTTTAGTGGCAGTCTTACTAGAAACATTGTTGGGTTTTATTCATCCCGAGTAAAAAATGGCAGGTATAAACCATTTGATTTATAAAAATTTGTATAATTAGGCACATTACACATTGATGTGTAATGCAGTTAATATTACATTTTTTGTTTTTAACGAAATTAAAGTAATAAAGAGACCACACAAAATGTACAACAAATAGATTTTTATGCCCTGAAAAATTTGTAAAACAAGAAGAATGTTGTAGAAATACAATAGAGTTTTATTAGCTGCTCCGACAGTTAATATAGAGAAATCTGGTTGACATTTAAGTGATTTTATTGACTTTAGATTGAGAATAAAACCAAAACATTGAGTTCTTATTTAAGTTTTAGACAAAGTTTTATTAAAGTAGGTACCTAAGTATATTTTACAAACATTTCTTTAGATTTTGTATTAATTATATTTGCAGGACCATGGTGGGCAGCAAATTTGAGCCAACTTATGCTCGACAAGCATTCCCATGCTTTGATGAGCCAGATTTCAAAGCCACATATGATATACAACTGGTAAAGCCGCAGTCTTATGTGGCTCTTTCTAACATGAATGTAAGTAATTATATTGTAATCTTTGATGGCTCATTTTTTTATAGTAGCTTGACATTATGTCTTCCCTACGCCTGATGGAAAGCAAAAGACAAGCCCAAGTCACTGTGACAACGGGCAACTAACTGGTCGTTTACCTATCAGATGCCACCGCCATGCCGGCCCGGCTTTAACCCCCACTAACTCCGGAAACCCTACTCACCGGCAGAAACACGACTCAGAGGTCATTTGGCTGCGGTATTCTATAGGGTGGCTCATTTAGAGATACCCATCTCCTGACCCAAGGTTGTGGGACCCACCTGGGACCAAACAGTCATGTGATTACCCTTTGTGCTTGTTCCGGTGTATTTGTATTTCTATAAGAATTCTATGTAATATTGCTTTCATTGTTCTGATATCCATAATACAAGTGTTCAAGCTAATAATTTGGGATAGGAGCAATATCTGATATTTACATCTATATCTACTTTTCTTAAAATAGGTATATATTTATAATAGCGGCTGTGGTTCTATGACCATCCGCTGAAGTCATTTGCACAGCAGAATATTTTTCCCACCCAGCCACAGGTATGATGTAACAGGAAAGTTTAAAAGTTATTATACTATTCTTGATTTATTTCATAAAAGTACACAGGAGATGTATTTTGGAATTTGTAAGCCATCACCTGAATATTTATCTCGGGTGGGGATAGAACCTACAAACCTTGCTTCAGAAGGTAGAGGTCATCATAAATTGAGCCACCAGGCCAGTTCCAAAGTCCAAATACAAAGTATGTGTGAATATTTAAATAATCTATTCTTTTTCACAGGAAATATCTAAAGCACCTGAACAAGATGGCCAGTTCGAAGTAGTTTCATTTGCCAGAAGCGTTCCTATGTCGACATATCTTGTTTGTTTTGTCATTTGTGACTTTGATTATAAGCAGAATGAAATAGACTCCAAAGGGGTTGGGAACAATTTTATACTGAGATCTTATGCACAGAAGAATCAAATGCACAAGATAGATTTTTCTCAAGATATTGGGAGGAGAGCAACAGAATTCTATATACAGTATTATGAAGTGCCATTCCCTCTTCCTAAACTAGGTAAGGTCAATTTTAGAAAACACTTATTACAATATAGCTTAAAATTATCCATAAATGATATGATATAGGTATGATATGACAACCTAAAGGGTGGCGATCTGAAGGTTCTGGCTTCGATTCCTGGTCAGGTCTATTTAGGAATCAAACTTTTCAAAATGCTCAGTCTAGCCTCCTCTAGTGATATAGTATGGTACTCATAGTACAGGGGAAAACCATATTTTGAGAACAGATGGTTGTTGTGAATTGTCTGGCACATTTAATTAATTTAATATTGGAACAAAATAAGTTTTGATAGTAAATAAGAAATAGTAAGTTATCATTTCAGTGGAATGAATATATCAGAGGAAGTCTGAAAGTAGCGCTAGTGACAGAAAAGTTAAGGAGTAGCAGATTAGCATGGTTTGGGCACATTTTGAGGAGGCATGAAAGACATGCAATGAAACGAGAATTCAGTATGAATGTGGAAGGATATAAAGGAAGAGGAAGACCGAAAAAGGAATGGATGGACTGTGTGAGAAATAATATGTGTGTCAAAGGTGTGACTGTGGAGATGACGGCTGATAGAGAAGAGTGGAAGAAGAAAACATATACCGACCCCACTTAGGGCGGGATAAGGGCAGGATTACGATGAGGTACTACTAATATTTAATTAATATCTTAATTTCCAGATATGATTGCTATACCGGACTATGTGTCTGGCGCCACTGAGCACTGGGGCCTCATCACATATAGAGAAACATCATTCCTTATTGATCAATCTACGGCCTCATCTAAGAACAAATTCAATGTAGCTAATACTGTAGCTCATGAGTTGGCGCACATGTGGTTTGGAAACTTGGGTA
This sequence comes from Conogethes punctiferalis, assembly GCA_031163375.1. Classification (NCBI taxonomy): domain Eukaryota; kingdom Metazoa; phylum Arthropoda; class Insecta; order Lepidoptera; family Crambidae; genus Conogethes; species Conogethes punctiferalis. Next base: position 19,005,479 of record CM062077.1, on the reverse strand, counting down.
AGTGTTTATATTAAAGGTTCTGTTTTTTTTTATTGCTTTTTGGTGGCAGACGAGCAAGCGGCCTGTCTGATGCTAAACGGTAACCGCCACTCATGGGCATTAGCAATGCCAGGGGGACAGCAATGCCATTACCTACCGTGAGGAAAGAGTTCTCCTTAAACCTCCTTTAAACAAGGACATGTCGTAGCGATCAGGAAACACACCGCGGCTAGGAGGACGACCTCCCAGCCGCGGTGTTTCCTGATCTCTCGCAAACTCTGGCACGAGCCAGAGTTTGCAAGTCCGTGGCAGCAACGAACGCTGAAAACGAATGGTTCTGGAGGTAATTGTTTCCAGGTGATACGGATGGACCCTACCGCGGCGTCGAGTAGTCTGTTTACTCACTTATTCATACCAATATTAGAAATGTGTGAAAGTAAGGCTTAGCATAAGCTGAGACGCAGACAACATAGCACAGAGCAGTTTAGGCAGACATATTATGGGACAGACGTATGTCTGCGTCCCACCTGTCAGTGCCGCAGTGTATGTAGGTTGATGACAGATTTTGTGAAACACAAAATCTGCTCTGCCCTGCGCTGCGTGAATCCGCGTCGCCTACGACTCGGCTTACGCTTAGCCTGCATATACACTGAAATTTAGATCATCATCATCATCATCATCAGCCTATTGCAGTCCACTGCTGGACATAGGCCTCTCCAGTTGTTCGCCACTTGGGGCCAACATCTGGAGGATATACCCATAATCGCCACGCTGGGCAGGCGGGTTGGCGATCGCAGGGCGTAGCTTCTCGTTCCGGTGACGCTGCTGCCCGTCATCGGTCTGTGGTATTTAGCTAAGAGAGGTAGGGCATAGCGAATCTTCGCTCGAATTGAGCTGCCCGTCCGGGGAAGGACCTCCACCTTATAAAATACCGCAGCCAAATGACCTTCGGGTCGTGTTTCTGCTGGTGAGTAGGGTGTCCGGAGCTCGTGGGGGGTTAGGGTTGGGCCGGCATGGCAGTGGCAACTGACAGGTAACTGACCAGTTACTTGCCAGTTGTCACAGCGACTTGGGCCTCTCTTTCGCTTTCCATCAGGCGTAGGGAAGCCATTATGTCGAGCCACTATAAAAAAAAAAAAAAAAAAAAGCTACGCTTTCAATCGTGATGGTTATACCGCCACCAGTCGGTTGCCAGCGCCTCGTTTGTTATTCGGCAGGATGCACCACGGGCAGGTGAGGTTGGCTTGGAGCGAAAAGATGATGGGTCGCTCCCTTACATCCCCAAATTTAGATATTTTAATTTTATTTATATAACTGGTACCCATGCCACCCACTCATGGAATAGTTTTTGGAGCAATCTTCACTCTTTCGTGGATTTTAATTTAATTTAATAAAGCTGATTCTTAATTAAAAGCCTAAGGTGTCTTTGTAAATTAGTGATTTCAATAATAATTTTGTCTTGTTCCAGTTACAATGAAGTGGTGGGATGATTTGTGGCTGAATGAAGGTTTCGCGTCCTATATGCAGGTGAAGGCGTTGAACGCTATTGAGCCGTCCTGGCATACGGTAGGTACAAGATAATCCTACAGGGGTGAAGAGGTAGCCAAAGACCTCCCAATTACTCTATTCGATATAGAGATCTCTAGATATTTATAAGTATTTTTTAAATTTTTATAAGTCACTAGCGACCCGCCCCGGCTTCGCACGGGTTCAATCCAATTTTTCCCGCTAACTCCCGTTCCCGTGTGAATTTCGGGAATTCCTTTCTTACTGCACCTCTACGGTACCTAAGCTACGTCCCTTCCAAATTTCAAGTGCCTACATTTAGCCGTTTAGGCTGTGCGTTGATATGTCAGTCAGTCAGTCAGTTTCTCCTTGTATAAATTTAGAAGATATATACGGGTATAACCTGATGGTTACATACCACAGGCCAATAACGGGCAGCAGTGACACCGGAGCGAGGCGCTACGCCCCTGCGCCAACTCGTCTAGCGCAGAATGGCGATTATAGGTAAAGCCACCAGATGTTTGCCCAAAGTGGCGAACAACTGGAGAAGCCTGTGTCCAGAACAGTGGACTGCAAACGCTGGTGATGAAGTATTATTGAAATCCATCCGTAGTGTCGAAGATTATATACACACAGACAATTATTTTAGATTCTTGCTCTGTAATTGTTTCTTTTCGCCTCTTAGGCTTCATTCAAACATACGGTTTTCACCCGCGAAACCGCCGTCAACCCGCTACCCCTGTTCACACTATCCACGCGGCGCGGCGGGGCGCGGCGTTCACACTGCGGTTTGGCGGGTAAACCACTACCGCACAGCGGCCGTGGCGGCCGTTTGCGGTCGATCGCGGTCGTTTTGCGGCCGCCGCCGGGCGGATTACCCGTCAGTCTGAACGCAAAAACCGCATGTCTGAACGGGCGCTAAGAAAAGAGAAGAAAAGAAGACATATTATTATGTCGAGCACACTTGTTCTTTTTTTTTATTCAAAATGAGTTTGCGCTTGACTGCGATTCGCCTGATGGTAAGCGATATCGTAGTCTACGATGGAACGCGCTCACCCAGCAGAAACCGGTTCACTCTCGCCTTGAACATCGGAAGATTATATCTTTCGGGGAACAAGGAGCCCGGCAAAGAGTTCCATAGTTTAGCAGTTCGCACTATGAAGATAGAGGCGAAACGCGCTGAGGGAGTGTTTTTCTGTATTATTACATGTACTGATATCTTCTATATCTATACTTAAAATAAATCTGTAGAGAGGTCAATTCTGTACATTAAATATATTTTCAAAATAACTATCAGGGGGTGATTAGTGATCAATTCTGATGCCAAAAATGCAATCAGTAAAATTTATGTCTGTCTGTCCGTCTGTCTATATCTATCTATACATATAATAAAAATGTAACGAGTCGCTGTCTGTACATGGAAGATATATGTGAAAAAATATTATGGGAGGCCTTTATTAATGTAATAGTACCCAAAACAATGATTTTTGGAATTTTTGTCTGTTTGTCGGTTTGTCTGTTTGTCTGTATGTTTGTGCACGCTAATCTCAGAAACCGCGTATCCGATTAAGATGCGGTTTTCACTAATATATTGCTGGAAGCTTCCCTTAACATTTAGTGTTTGTTTCATGTTAATCGGTCCATAAAAAAAAAAGTTACGCCCTTTTAACTAATCACGTCGAGCCTGCTGTACGTTTGCGCGGGTATATAAAGCGCGCCGAGATCTGCGTCGCGGCGCTGCCAGCTGCCAGGCACTGGGGGTCATTAAAATCACTACCCAAGAAACTATTCCACGCGGACGAAGTCGCTGGCACAGCTAGTATATTAATATATTTTTGTTACAGCTGGATCAATTTTTGATAAAGACTCTACATTCCGTGTTGGTGACAGACGCGAAGCTTTCGAGCCATCCTATTGTCCAGACAGTAGCCACGCCGGATCAAATCACGGCTATATTTGACGCCATCTCTTATAATAAGGTACGTCGTCCATGCTTATATATCTTGTACTAGCTGTGCCCGCGACTTCGTCCGCGTGGAATAGAGTTTCATCATCTACCCGCATGCCAAATTTCAGCCCGATCCGTCCAGTGGTTTGGGCTGTGCGTTGATAGATCACTATGTCAGTCAGTCACCTTTGAGTTATATATATTTAAGATTAAGATAATATGTCTCCGTGAAAAATACGGTTATATTATACCTAATCTATCTCGCGAGATTGCATATTATCGAAAGATTGCGAAATGACACAGTTTAACTATTATTTTTCGGTAGACTGTCTGGATTACAAAGTGAAATTCGTAAATTAAAATCTGCTGCACGTTAAACTTTCAACAGTGCTCGATCGATCACCGAATAATAAAACGTTAAATTGTAAGCATTTGTTACGGTTTAAATTGGATAATCCTAGTTGTATTGTATTTGTAATAGTTAGACGACAAGTCAGTTCAAGAACAAATATGGTTAGTAAAAGATTAATTTCTTAATAATATCTGATAAGTGAGTAAGTACCTATAAGTGATGTATTATTCATCATGCAGGGAGCATCAGTTCTACGGATGTTGGAAGGATTCATAGGGGAGGAAAACTTCCGCCGCGGAGTATCAGACTATTTGAAAAAATACCAGTTTGGCAACACAGTGACTCAGGACTTGCTAACATCACTTGAACCTTATTTCAAAAAGGACAATCCTACGTTAAACCTTATGTGAGTATTCTTAGTGCACCTCTACGGTACCTAGGCTACGTCCCTTCCAAATTTCAAGTGCCTACGTTCAGCCGTTTATGGTATTTTACAACGAAACAAACAAGACTTTTTAAAATAAGGAATTGAGTAGTGCTTTGATCCCAAGCCTCCGGATGTTAAGTGACGTCAAAACACCAACAAAAGCTGATCCACTCTCGCCTTCAAAATGAAGATTATTTCTATCGAATAAAATTTTATTTGGTCTATGAATGTAGAGACAAAATGCACTGTGCGAGTTTTGGGAACCTGCACTATAAACTACGCTAAACTAAACATTGTCTTAAATTTAAGTAAATGAACTGTAGAGAAACATATTATCACCCGTTTTCACAAACAATACTTATCTATAAAAACTTACAACACTGAGGAATATGCCGCGGGATTTAATTTAATTCGTCCCGCCCTGCTTTATCATCAGACCAGTAATGAAAATACAGCATCTTTGTTTGATGCTAAACCCAAGGATTCGCATAGTGCATTTCGCCTCAACTTTCATGCGAATGGCAAAATTATGCAAGTACGAGTATCTAATGTACATAATACATAAGAGAGGAAGGACATAGCGAATCTTCGCTCGAGTTGAGCCGCCTGTCCAGGGAAGGACCCACCCAATAGAATACCACAGCCAAACGACCTTCGGGTCGTGTTTCTGCCGGTAAATAGGGTTTCCGGAGCTCGTGGGGGGTTAGGGTGGGGCCGGCATGGCGGTGGCAACTGTCAGTTAACTGACCTGTCCGCTGTCACAGCGACTTGGGCTTCTCTTTCGCTTTCCAACAGGCGTAGGTAAGTCATTATGTCGAGCTACTTTAAAAAAAATTCAGGCTCAACTTATATGTCTTTTATATTTATATGTCTGTTATATTTTAGGTACATAATGGACACGTGGACAAGACAAATGGGATATCCAGTAATAATCGTGACCAAAAGCAGCGAACCAAATACATTTGAACTTAGCCAGAAGCGTTTCTTATTAGACCCAGAAGCGGCCTATCCAAATGATTCGGAGTTCGAGTGAGTCACTGTTTTTTAATCGTTAAAGATATTAGAAAATAAATGTATGCGAAAGTTTATTTGGATAGATAGATAGATGGATGGATGTTTGTTGCTCTTTCACGCAAACACTATTGAACAAATTCTAATCAGAGGGCACTGCCGTGCCCCCTGCCAAGTCGAGCGCGAAGCAAACACTGCCGTACCATCCTTTACTGGAACCATTTCGCCGTATTTTCAGGCCCCTATTTGCGAACCTCTGGATAAGACCAGAACGCTGAAATTTTCGTCATCCAGTAAGCTATAATTACATACTTAAAATACAAAATTTCAAGTCTGTAGTTCATTTAGTTCCGGAGTTACGCGTAAGCAAAGTTTCACATTTCCGACAGACACTCACTCCCTCATGATCATCAAAATAGAACTAGTACTTACCATAAACTCAGAGAGCTGAAATTTGGCACAGAATTAGGAGTTAATGGCCACATAAAGGGAAAACTATAAAAAGTACGAAAATCGAAGATCTAATCAGGGTCACCTGGTGACCCCAAGAGCCCGAACAACCTACTAGAGATCGACATATACCGCCTTTACAAAAAATATTCAATTTGGTGGGCCGCTTCATTTGATGTCAAAAAATCGATGGTCTGAAGTATCTGATGAAGAACCTTCAGCTTCAGCTGATCTCAGCTGTATTAGAGATATGGTAACCCTTTACTAAAAAAATCGACTGTCACTGCAAAAATCCAGCGTAGTGGGACACGTTTCTGCAAAAAGAAGTGAAATCCCACCAAAAACATTCTGTAAAAAACCAGCCAAGTCTCGATGGAGCTGCTCTAAAAAGTAATGAAATCTAGACAAAGTCGTGCCAAGTCTAAGGTTCCTTACTGCGATTTCTTTATTATTATAGTTTATGTTGTGTGACTTAACCTTGTGAAAGTTTAATAGGCCTTTTGCCGTAAAAAAATAAAAAATGTAATTAGTCCGTCTTTTAGATTGTCCAAAAATAAAAGACACGTATTTTTTCATTTGTAAATTAGACCAAAAATGACAAAGATATAGCCCGTTCAAATTACGCGTGAAGTCAAAGAGTGGGAGTTTTTTCGCCAGTCAAAGACCCCCACTCCTACATTATGATGCCTTGTATCTATGTTATTTTTTGTTTAAATGAAAAAAGGAAAAAAATACGTGTCCAATATATTTTTATAATCTAAAATTCGGACTAAATATAATGTAATTATTTTGACCCTGGAAACACCCCTAATAGACCCCTATTACCCAATAGTATTGCATATCTGTATATCAAAGTCCATTTTTACATGAGTCATAGTGATTTTCTTTACACCTCATGAAATAATGAGTTGTTGTGATTAGTGCAGGTATATATAGCTCAAAGCCTGCACAAAATCGCTTCTTCTAGCTGCTAAAACGCGCATTTGGGCTTATACATTTGAGGTATTTTCAGCTACTTTTTAACATAGATGAAAACCTTCCAACGTGATTTGTCGTGATTTTTCCGTGCCAAATATAATAAATCAGTGTTCATGTTTCTCTTTCTCAGCTACCGGTGGTTCATTCCTGTGACGTACAAGACGAATAAAAGAACCAACAATACCATATTATGGTTCCCAGACAAAGTCGATAAAGGTAACTTGGACACTATCTTCTTTTTTGCTTAATATAACTAAATGCCCAACGGATTGCGAGTCGTTCTACATCACATCTGCCTAAAAGTTAGGCTGACCTTATATATTATGACCTTAGGAGAACTGGTTGCTGCCGCTGTTGGCATAAACTGGAAGTCCGGGATAGAGAAATATGGCGTGAATTAAAGGAGGCCTACGTTCAGCAATGAACTGACTAAAACTGTTGATTTGATTTGATTCCTAATATACTACTTCTGCAAGCCATCACCTGCCCGTGGTGCATCGTACCTATTAACAAACGATGCTCCGGCAACCGAATGGTGCCGGTATAACCATGACAATTGAAGTCGTAGCTAAATACCACAGGCCGATGACGGGCAGCAGCGTCACCGAAGCGAGAACTACGCCCCCTGCGATCGCCAACCCTCCTGTCTAGCGTGGCGATTATATTTAAATCCTCCAGATGTTTGACCAAAGTGGCAAACACCTATGTCCAGCAGTGGACTGATTTACTCGTTCCAAATCTCACCCTGGCCACTTCAGCCGGCCTATCCTATGCCACCTCACGCCAGCCATCGATTTCGTCGATGTCCTTTTATGCTTAAATTACATTAGTAATAATCAAACACTTTATGAAGTAAACTTGATCTGTTTTAGTTACATTGAAACTGGGTGAAGGAGAGACTTGGTTCAAATTAAACAACAACCAAGTGGGATACTATAGGGTCAACTACCCTTTGGACGTGTGGGAGGATTTGATAAAACAATTGAAAACTAATAGCCTACAGGTTGGTACAATAAATAGGCTTGTTGCCGTAAAAATGTAATTAGTCCGTCTTTTAGATTGTTCAAAAATAAAAGACACGTATTTTTCATTTGTAAATTAGATCAAAAATGACAAAGACACACGGCGTGACGTGTACGACGTAACGGGCTATCCGTTAAAATTACGCGTGACGTCACGCCGTGTGACATTTTTTCGCACGGAGTGACGTCAAAGACTCCCGCTCCTAAATTTTCATACATTGTATCTTTGTTATTTTATGTTCAAATGAAAAAAGGAAAAATACGTGTCCAATATAATAATATTTTTATAATCTAAAATACGGACTAAACATAATGTAATTATTTTGACCCGTTTCGTAGAATGCGAGCATCGCTCGCCAGGTCTCCTTTGACACCATCATCGAGATTCGACTTCCTGAACGACAGCGACCAGGACAGGGCGTTCATTCATCATCATCATCATCAGCCTATCACAGTCCACTGCTGGACATACGCCTCTCCAGTTGTTCGCCACTTTGGGAAAACACTTGGAGGCTTTACCCATAATCGCCACGCGCGCTGGGCAGGTGGGTTGGCGATCGCAGGGTATAGCTTCTCGCTCCGTTGACGCTGCTGCCCGTCATCGGCCTGTGGTATTTAGCTACGCCTTTAATAGGGATGGTTATACCACGACCAGTCGGTTGCCAGAGCCTCGTCTGTTATTCATCGGGATGCACCACGGGCAGGTGAGGGGGACTTGGAGCGAAAAGATGATGGGTCGCTCCCTTACATCCCGCTTATTGGAGTGACGAAATCGGAGCGGTCATTGGGGGGGCGATAAAGCCTTTTTTTTTAGAGAAGAATGCATTAGGCACCTTCATGCCGCCTCCGGGGGGAGTCGGCATGGTGTGTGGGACTCACACCTCCCATGATGGGAGGTGTGAGCCGCAGATGACAAGCGGCCGGTACTCCTGGTCCGGGGAGGGCAAATACCACTACCCCCGGCTTCCGGGGAGTAATAGGGTGCTCCCCGGGCGGACCTCGTGCAACGGTGTGGCTGCACCCACCACACCGTTACGCCCCTATGAGTGGATCGCGCCCCCGCGCTCACCACTCGGGGCACGAAGGAGAGGCTCAGAGGGCATACGATGCGTTGTATGCCCTCCGGCGACGTCCGGGCCGGGGGCGGCGCGTAGAGGGCGATAAAGCCTTAGCCAACCAGACTGGCCAAGTATACGATAGTAGATGTCACACAGCATTAGAATAATTTCTTTACAGACGTGCAGGCTTCCTGACGATGTTTTTCTGAATTTCAAAAGTAGTATGTGGCGGGATTTGAACCGCTGCCCCTCGCATAGAAGTAGTATGCAAGTGGTCGACTCTCTACAGGAAGATTCCTACAATAGGCTAAACGTAATGTTAAAGTACAAAATTTTATTTTTTGTTTTCAGTTGGGAAATTATTTTAATTTAAAAAGTTATCAAATTCAAGTTTATTAGAAAATACATACCTACCTATGTATTATGTTCTACATTCACCGTTATAAGTATAAATAATAGACATTGGACCTTTTCGCAAAATGGTTTACACAAAAAAATTAACCTAATCTCTAAATTACCTATTCTTCAAAAGACCTTTTCGCATAATACCTCATTTTGGAAAATACTCATGTGTAATGTTTATTTATTTATCTTATATTCAGTTCACCGTATCGGACAGAGCGCACCTCCTGAACGACGTGTTCGCGTTGGCAGACACCGGCATGGTTCCGTACGGCTTGGCCCTCGGCCTGACTTCTTATCTGACCTTGGAACAGGACTATGTACCATGGGACACGGCTGCGAATATGTTCGTCACCTTGTCCGATAGACTGATCGGCACTATGGCTTACGATACTTTGCAGGTAATGACTATAGTACCTATTATGTTACGTGACTACTGTTATTTCATAATAAAAGAAGTAAAGCTGAAAGGCATAACTATACCATTCGAGGCCCGTTTATAAATATTTAATAGTAAATTATTTATATATGTATGGATCGAAGACGAACATTTACTCAACAGTTGAGGGAGAAAGTTAATGTCATGACGTACCCCTGTACGTCATGACATTGACGTCAACTCCCTAGTTGAAGGCGCTGGCGGAGTCCAGGGAGGAGTGGAAATTGCTCCACCGACAAGAGCAAAGCTCTTAAATTTAGTAGTAGTAGTATGGATCGTAGTGCTGGCCTATTAAGAAGACGGATGAAAGAATAAGAATGTTGAGATGGATGTGTGGAGTGAGTAGAATGGATAAGATAAGGAATGAGTACATTAGGGAAAGTATGAAAGTGGCACCAGTGACAGAGAAGTTGAAAGGAAACCGTCTGTCTTGGTATAGGCATGTAATGAGGAGAGATGAGAGACATGTTACCAAGACCGAAATGAAAATGAATGTGAATGGGTGGAGAGGGCGAGGCCGCCTGAAGAAAAGATGGGTGGACTGCGTGAATGATGATATGGCTGAGAAAGGAGTGAATGTGACCATGACGGCTGATAGGGATGAATGGAAGAAGAAAACGTATTGCGCCGACACCAGATAATGAGAACAGGGCAGGCAAATGATGATAATGATGTTATCTATACATACATATTTACTAAAAGAACATGTCCTGACTGAACGAGCAACGCAGAGCCGAAACCGCTGAAGCGAATGCGATGAAATTTTGCATGTTGGTAAAATTTATGACGTTGGCGTCCGCTTAGAAGGGATTTTTCGAAATTCATCCGCTAAAGGGGTAAAATAGGGGTTGAACGTTTATATGAACTTTGTAATTTTTTAAATAAATTTTATAAAAATTGGTATTCAGGCTTATAAAACAAAACTAATAATTTCGTGCATCTCACTTTTGGAAATTCGCAGTCCAAAAGTCAGATGCACGATGCACAGTCAGTAAGGGGTTAAATAGGGCTTGAAAGTTTGTATGAAACTTTGTTCATTTTTTTAATTTAAAGCCTTGAAATTTCGAATTCGCTCTTTAATAACAAAATAAAAATTGACGTGTTTCAGCTTTTTAAAGTATTCACCACTTAAAGTGGTATAATAGGGGTTGAAAGTTTGTGTGTGTGAATTTGTTTCTTAATCTTTGACGGCAAAACGGAAAAGCAAATTGACGTGATTTTTTACGTACCTACTTACCTAGAGATAGTTGAAGAGATGGAGAAAGACATAGACTACTTTTTGTCTCTTTGTAAAACATTTCTGTGACCAACCTACATGAATGCGAGCGAAGCCGCGGGGGCACAGCTAGTAGTAAGTAAATAAATGTTGGTAGCCTAGATTTTTCTCTGACGGGGGCCCTTTATCTGCTGGGGCCCAGTGGCGTTTTGTCAACATAGGACTGTAGCTACGCCACTGGTAAAAACGAGGTTCGATTTAAGAAAGAGCTCGGGCGTAGGATTAATTTAGTGGCGATACGAAGTTCAAGAGTCAGGCGATGGAGCGCGCAAGGCTTTGAGTTTCTCTGAGGGATAGAATTTGCAGCGGTACCATCAGCCCAAACACTAACGGCATTGAAAGAAAGAAAAGAAAAATCGCTCGACGGGGTCCTGGACCGCATTTCTGAATGGGGTGCCAGCAATCTCGTCGAGTTCAATGCCAAGAAAACACAGGTGTGCGTATTTTCTGCCAAGGTGTCTCCTTTTGAATCCTATCCCACTCTCCGGAGCACCTCCTTGCCAATACAGCGGGATTATATCGAGAGCGTCATCAAAACAGCTTCCCGTAAACTCGGAATCCTGAACAGAGTGAGACGGTTCTTTACTCCGGCGCAGCTCTGTGTCTTATATAAGACGCAGGTTCGTCCGTGTGTGGAGTACTGCTCTCATCTCTGGGACGGTTCTGCCAAGTACTTGTTGGAGGCTCTTGATAGGTTGCAGCGGCGTGCTATCCGTATTGTTGGGGATCAAGAGGTGACCAAAAACCTGGAACCTCTTCAGCTACGTAGAGACATTGCCAGTCTTAGTGTTCTCTATCGTCTTTACAATGGGGAATGCTCCGAAGAGTTATTCCAACTCGTTCCATCCTCTCCTTTCCACTCCCGAACAACACGTGCTGGACAGCGTTGTCATCCGCATACCATCCAGACGATGGTGGCGCGCACCAAGAGGTTTAGTTCCTCGTTCTTGCCCCGTGCCATTAAGTCTTGGAATGCCCTTCCAGCTCATGTGTTTCCTTCTTCTTACAATCCTGGGTTCTTTAGGCGGGGCGTGAAACGGCATCTCAGTGGGCCTTCGGGGTGAGGGCGACAAGCGCAATAGGTCTGTTCTATTGTGCCTGTCGACCTAACTTTTGGACCTCACGACCGCTTACCATCAGGTGGAGTGAGGTCATCCTGAAAGCTTTTCTTATAAAAAAAAAAAAAAATTTTTATTAAGGCATAGGCCACACACACTACGGCTAAATCGCCGCGGATTTTAACCGCCTTGTGAGCAAAGGAAACTAATTGAAGCGGCCGCACTGGCGGTTTTTTTTGTGCCTGATTTTAAAACCGCTCTTTGCTGCTGAATGACCTAGTGGGAAAAAGCTGCGCACAAATTTGCAGTACATAGAACTTATATTTGCGGTATTAAACCGTAGTGTGTGCATTTCGAGCGGTTTTGCGGTTCCGCGGTTTACCGCTTGCGGTAAAAAACGTGCCGTGTAAGCCTGTTTATTTTTATTGCGCTCCGAATCTGTACACTGAACTGGAATGGGACAAGACACGGCTCCATAGGTTCTGATAAACGGATACGTGACTGGAAATCTCTTTAAGGCACACAGAGTGTGAGACGCCCTCTAGTCCAGTCATTTTAGGTTTCATCTGCGGAAAAATTCCTAGTGAGCTGAATTTTTGTATGTTACACCTTTATTACGGCATTGTAATGAAGATGTGAAAAATCGACATTGATATCGTGCCGGCTAAAAAAGTTATAAAGGGCAAAAGGGTCACGAAAGCCAGTTTTTCGCAAATATCTGCCTTCTGAACCAAGGGTCGTGGGTTCGATTCCCACCCGGGACAAACATTCGTGTGATGAACACTTGTGTTTGTTCCGTGTCTGGGTGTTTATATTTGTATTTAATTATTTATTTGTGGTACCTTCGTTGTTCTGATACCCATAACACAAGTGCTTAAGCTACTTACTTTGGGATCGGAGCAATGTATATGATGTTCAAATCAAATCAAATCAAATCAAAATCTCGTGATCTATTGCTCAGAGGTCAATAAAAGTCATTATAAAAATTGTTTGTCATGAAGTTGTCTACAAAAAATGTCTCTTGTATTTTTCTGTAGAATTAACCTACGCCCTTAAGTTATACCTATAGATTTAGATTTTATGTTGTCATTGTTTTTCCTTTTGCAGAAATACGTTCAGCGTCTCATTATACCGTTGTACGGACAGCAAAGTTGGCAGCGGACTAATATCGGAGTCGTCCAGGGGTATGAAACATAATTTCATATGGATTTCATTCCAATAGACAAAACCTTTTGCAAATAGGCTTGTTTGGCTAAAAAATGTAATTATTAGTCCGTCTTTTAGCTTATTCAAAAATTACAAAGTTATAGCCCGTTGAAATTACGCGTGACGTCACGCGGAGTGGCATTTTTACGGGACGGAGAGTGACGTCAAAGACTCCCACTCCTAACTTTTGATGTCTTGTATCTTTGCTTTTTTAATTTGAATGAAAAAAGGAAAATACGTGTCCAATACATTTTTATGATCTAAAATACGGACTAAATATAATGTAATTATTTTGACCCCAAAAACATCCCTATTCCACCTTTATTTACAGCTTGTTAAGAACGAGAATCCTGGCGCTAGCCGTCCGCTTTCAACTGCCAGAGGCCGAAGCGAAAGTTAGGAGTCTGTTCCTGGACTGGCTCAACAGTCATGGTTCTGTAGACGCAGTATCCATCGAGCCAGATTTGAGGGACTTCGTTTATTATTACGGTAATTAATTTTATATAACGTGTTTATAAATCAGAGGTTTTGACGAGCCATCCGCTTTACTACTATTTTACTTCTTTTTTAATTAGGCATCGACTTTACTGTTTTTTGATTGGAACCGAACTGCACGTGTGTCTCGGTTATTATAACAAACGACGTGCCAATAGCTTACATCTTTAGTTATAATAAATCTGTAGAGAGGTCAATTCTGTACATGAAATATATTTTCATATAAGTATCGAGGAGTGACTAGTGATCGATACTGATGCCAAAAATGCAATCAGTAAATTTTTTTGTCTGTCTGTCTGTATGTTCGTTATAGAAACAAAAACTACTCGACGGATCTTAACGAAACTTGGTACAATTATTCTTCATACTCCGGGGCAGGTTATAGTATACTTTTCAATTACTTTTTAATTTACTGTATAGGTATATGGGGTGGATCGTGTAAAACTGCGTTTCTTGAAATTAAGAGGTCCCAACGTGCTGTGCTGAGAGTTATGCTCCAAAAACCGTTTCGATACTCTACGGACGCACTTTACAAGGAAGCGGGAATTCTCCACGTGAGACAGCTATATAGGTTACCTGTACGGTACCTGGCGAGTTACCTGTACCCAACACAAGAAAACGTTAAACTCTGACGACTTTGACGCAATTGCTTCCAAACGTGTATTTAAAATTCCTAAACCTCCCGTCCGTACATCCTTTGCTAAGCGCCTCCCTATATTTTCTCATCCACATATCTACAATAAAGTAAATCGATGCTGCCCTCTCAAAGAATTATCACTGTACAAAGCCAAACGGACCGTTAAAAACGTTAGATTTTAACTACCTGGACACGGAAAAACTACTCCCTTGACCCTCCACGCAGACACGCAACAAAATCAAAAACACACGTACACTAACAAACACACATTCAGACACACACATATATTACATATACACTTTCATCTACATTCATACACATGAACGTTTTTACCATTTTCTTTATGTTTTGTTCATTTTAATCCCCTTCTTTTTTTGTATTGTAAAATTTGTAACACTTTACGGCAAAATTTCCTTACTGTTATTGTGTTCACTAGACATTTTGTAGGCAAAAGCCGAAGCGTCAAGTATGGAATGTTATATTTTTATTAATATCACTCACCGACTCCTGCGATACAGGACTGCGAGCCTAGTGCAGGAGTCACTGATACCTCACTATGTTTCCTGAACTTGGCAAAAAAGAATTTATTATTTATTTATTTTCATCACGCTACAACAAATAGGAGCAGAGCAGGGAAGGGAAGTGGTGGGAAATCGGGAGAAATTTTTATCTGTATGTTTGATCGCGCATCACGCGAAAAGCATGGCATTAAATGCGGTTTTCACTAATGTATTGCTAGATGTCTAATTTAAAATTTAAGGAAGTTTTAACCAACCATTTTATGGAAGTCCGTTATTTTTGAAACCCAATATCGCGTGGGACGCCGCTGGCACAGTTAGTTTAAAATAAATCTTTAATTGTAGTGCAATAAGGTCTTACTTTAAAAAAAATGGCTTCCTGACATTGTGTTTTTTATTTCTCTGAAAAATGATAGAACACTTTTGCAACTCCAGTTTGTAGGTGGTGCTAAATCGTTTGTCGACTACCTTCGGGCAACTGACCAAATTCTTATTATGTACCTAATATGGCACTAGGGCTACATAGCGTGCCTAATACCACTCGACAGAAACAAGTTTGTAGGTTTTATGTAATATCTTTATATTTAATCTATGTTTCTTGTACAGGCATGAAGCCGGCTACGCAAGCGGAATGGCACAAGCTCTGGGAGATATATCTGAACGAGGAAGATGCTCAGGAGCAAACGAAGCTAAGACATGCGTTAGCCGCACCAAGGGACCCTGGCTTGCTTAGAAGGTTAGACTCGCTTCTTTAGGTAATAGGGAGTTTACAACATACATGATACATTATTAAAACTTGCACCTCAAAATGTAAAACCGTTCTTGTAATTTGTTGGTTTAGGAATAAGAAGTGACTTGTTGGTGCAACGTTTATCTATTGTGTCTACTTTAATCATAATAAATAAATAACCCAAGACATGCCACACTGGGCCACACATCGCCCTCTAGCCCCAAACTGAGCTTGTACTATGGCTACTAGACAACTGTTAAACTTACTTAAATACTTTTTTTTTTGGAAATAAATACATATTATACATAGTAAACACCCAAACCAACAAACAGACATGTTCATGAACACAAATGTTTGTACTGTGCGGGAAACGAACCCACGACCTTTGGCTCAGAAGGCGGGGGTCTCTACTAAATGAGCCATCGGGTCAGTCAAGTCAATTTCGTGGACAGCTAATGGGTTAATGTCTTCTTCTTCTCGAGTCAATGGTACTTCACCTCAAACGGAACCAGCCCAAAACCTGGCGACTTGGATGCCGCTATCGGTCGCCTTACAAAGGTCACCCATCGTGCATGTAGTGGGACTGTGGGACACAGCTGGCAGGTGCGCAAGTGTGCCATGGTCTGCAATGGTGCACCACAGTTGCATCCAGCATGCAAATTCCCGTTTAGCCCCCACTTAACCAAATTGGATCTACACCGGCCAACTCCGGATCGAAGTCAAAGTGCAAGAAAGGAGCCTCCCCCGCGGCGCTCCCTGGAAACAGCTAGACCCGGTAACGCAGGATCTATGTTGGCCAATCCTATCACGACAATGGTAAACCTCAACTCAAGATTGGGTTAATGTAACGCAATATGATCTATATTTGAATGGTGTTTGCGTCTTTAGCTTTTCTTTTGCGTCTCTACGCCTGTAAACTATAATTAGTAGATATTTATTTATTATATATAACCATAACTCTATAGTAATATATGAATAGTACCTATATGTATGTATCTATCTATTGCCAATATATATTTATACCTATTTATATTAAAAAATATAGATAATATCATAATTATGAGAGCAGGTACAATCGTCCGTGGGCTTCACTCAGCAGGACTCACTGAAAACCAGCGCCGTGGCTTCTACGGGGGCCACGGCCTAATGCTGAGTGAGGCCCTTTTATTTTGGACGTCGCAACGGCCGTGTCCAGTCTAATTGTTATGTGTATTATATTTGTATGTTTATCTTTGTTTGTGTTTAAGTGTAATTTGTGTGTTCTGTATATCGTGTTGTGATGTCCAAAAATAATAAACATTTCTTATTCTTATTCTTAAACCTCTGTTTACAGATGCTATTTATTAAAATGGTTCTACTGTAGAGATCGTCTAATCTAAAATGACGCGCCCCACCACCGCTTTTACGCTCACAAGCAAGTTTCAAATAATGCAACTATGATTGGTTGTTCAATTGACGGTTAAATTCAAACATAGGAACAGCGCGATTTGTAGTCCAACTAGTTTAGTTGATCGTGAACTCGTGAGAGGAAAAGTCGTCTTGTTTCATACAATGTGACAGCGCTGCTCCATTGAGCGAGCGTTGTCGGATTGATCACCCGACTAGCCGGCCGTCATGTGCACATACAAATCATAGTTTACTAAATAATCGGCGCTTCCACACAGATAAAGGGCCGGTGTTAATATTTGCACTCACACTGCTAAATAAAATAATTAAGAAGTGGGGCGCGCCATTTTAGTTTAGACAATCTTCTACCCTGATGTTCTCTTCGTTGTAGGTACTTGAACCTCGCGTGGGACGAGAAGAACATTCGCAGCCAGGACTACCTGACCGTGCTCGTGTACATTAGTATGAACCCCTCGGGCGCCGCGCTCGTGTGGGACCACGTGCGCACTGAGTGGCCGCAACTGGTCGAAAGGTATACTTTTTTGTTCATCATTAGCCTGTGGACGTCCACTGCTGGACATATTATACTGCGAGCGTACAAACTACTCGATGGCTGGCAACGCATCTGTGACTCCCCTGGTGTTACGGTGTCTATGGACTGAATTGATCACTTACCATCAGGTGATCTTCAGGCCCCATTACAGAGGGGGCTGTAACTGTAATGAAATAACAGCATCTAAATATATAAAACTCAAAGGTGACTGACTGACTGACTGACTGACTGACATAGTGATCTATCAACGCACAGCCCAAACCACTGGACCGATCGGGCTGAAATTTAGCATGTAGGTAGATGATGTGACGTAGGCATCCGCTAAGAAAGGATTTTGACCAATTCCACCCCCAAGGGGATAAAATAGGGGTTGAAAGTTTGTATGAAACTTCGTCAATTGTAAACCGTTCGGGCTTAGACTTTACATTCATAAAGCTACTATGACGTAGGTATCGCTAAGAATGGGTTTGAATCATTTCTACCCCCAAGGGGATAAAATAGGGGATGAAAGTTTGTATGAAACTTTGTCAAATTTAAACCGATCGGGCCGATTTTGAATGCATCAAGCTACTATGACATAGGCATCCCGTAAGAAAATTTTTTGATAAATTCCACTCCAATATTTCAAATTTTTAAATCAACCCTTTACGCAATAAAATAGGGGAGCAAAAAACTGACTTGAAAGGTCGAGAAATAAACTCACAGCCCAAAACTAGGTACTGCTTCCTCTCAATAAATGGCGTTACTGGTCAAATTAAATCTAAACCTAAATAGGATATAAAAGGAGAAACTGACTGACTCACTGACTGACATATCAACGCACAGCCTAAGCAGCTAAACATAGGGACTTGAAATTTGGAAGGGACATAACTTAGGTACCGTAAAGGTGCACTAAGAAAGAAATTCCCGAAATTCCCACGGGAACAGGAATTAGCGGGAAAAGCCTTTTGTATGAAAACAGCCTGTTGCTTAACTTAGACACTTGAAATTTGGCATGCGAGTACCTTAGTAAACTTAAAGCTTAGTTGTAACAGGATATTGCAATGTTCCCACGGGAACGGGAGTTACTGGCAAAATAAATTGAATGTAAAAATTTAAACACGCGGACGAAGTCGCGGGCAAAAGCTAGTTTTTATATATGTCCAACCAACAAGTACACTCTTTCGAACAAAAAAAGAAATTTTAAATCGGTTCATAATTCTCGGAGATATGTGCTAATAATATACATACAAAAAAAAACGGTCAAATTGAGAACTCCCTCCTTTTTTGGAAGTCAGTTTAAAATAGACCTCCCCCAGTGTCAAGTGTCACTTGGGAAGATTTGCCATAGTCACCACGCTTGGCAGGCGGGTTGGTGACGGCAGTAGGTTTTTTTGTAACCATGTAAACGCCACAGCCAGTTTCCTAATATCACCTTCATCTTGAAGAAACATGTAAGACAGACTTGTCCCAACGAAAAATGGAAATACTACTTCAAAGGTGATATTCTCAGGGATCGCCTTCTTGGTTTGTCATATGTGTGTCGCAGTCATCTGGTTGAATCTCCTATTTAATCGAATGGCTAGCGCGTTTATTGAATGACGACATTTAATTGAATGACTACATCGAACGTTGACTTAACACGCATCACTTAACGTCCAACTAGGTAGCGGATTGAAACATAGCCCTTTGAACAGAGCGGGGGTAAGAGCAGTCAGGTGATTGAAATTTAGTTAATTTTTTTCCCACGCGGCGTTAGTAGTCACCAAAACAAATATGGCGTCAAACAATCAATCAAAAAGATATGAACAGTGTTGATATTTTTTTGATTAGATTTACTTTAACTGATTTATCTTCTTCTTCTTCTATACTTATAATAAATCTGTAGGGAGGTCAATTCTGTACATAAATATATTTTCAAAATAACTATCAGGGGGTGATTAGTGATCGAAACTGATGCCAAAAATGCAATCAGTAAAATTTTTGTCTGTCTGACTATTATGTTCGTTATAGAAACAAAAACTACTCGACGGATTTTAACGAAACTTGGTACAATTCTTCATACTCCTGGGCAGGTTATAGTATACTTTTCATCACGCTAGAATCAATAGGAGCAGAGCAGTGACGGGAAGTGTAGGGAAAATGGGAGAAATTTTTATCTGCTGTTTGATCGCGCATCATGTGAAAACTACTGCATGGAATTGAGTTTTCACTAATGTATTGCTAGAGGTCTAACTTAAATGTAGACTCCAATTTATGGAAGTCCGTTATTTTTAAAACCCGATATCCACGCGTGCGACGCCGCCGGCACAGCTAGTTCGTAATAAAATAGTGTGACAGCATGGATTTACCTATTAATACGCCGCCGCCGGATACTTTTAAAGAAAAATTAAAAACTAAACATTACACAGTCGGCTTTTACCCATTCAACGACTATGCTAAAATGACGTTCAGTCAAGACGTTAAACGTTTCATTAAATAACTTGACGAGTTGTCCTTTAGGCATTCAAATAAATGTCGTCATTCAATCAACGCGCTAGCCATTCAATTGAATAGGAGATTCATCCAGATGACTGCGAAAAAGGCCCGATCAAAACTAACTACAATATTTATTTATATTCTTATATTTCTTTTTTATCAACAGGTACACCCTCAACAGTCGGACATTGGGCAATTTGATTCCTGGTGTCACCAGCGACTTTAATACAGAGCTCAAACTGAAAGAGGTAAGCAAAGTTTACATTGATATAGAACCGTGTTTACATTCAATGTTGATTTATATCTATGGTCTAATATCCCGCTATACAACGACCTTCACCGAGACGTTTATTGGATGAAACTTATTTTATATGTAATTAAATATGTCAATAAATATAATGCATAATTATGGACCATATCATACCCTGGACCAAAATTTGATCGGCAACCCATATGCATTATACTCTCAGGTACTTCAGGCAGTGGCTAGCATTTCCGCACACTCTTTAGTCTAGTAATGAAACGTAAACATTTGTATTTACAGATGGAAATGTTCTTTGAAGAGAACCCTGAAGCGGGTGCCGGCGAAGCGAGCCGCCGCCGCGCCCTAGAGACCGTTAAAACCAACATTAAGTGGCTCCGCACACACCACACGGCTGTGTCCTCGTGGCTAGATGAACAATAAGTGCCTTATAAACAAATAGCCTTAGTGGCTAAGTAAATACCGTATCGGGTTTATATAAAAGCATTCGATAATCGTAAGTATAGAAAGAAACAGTCGACATATCGTAGAAATTAGTAAATCTCACGACTTTCGACTGTAATTTATTTATTTTGAACAAAAACGATCATGTGAACAAAATATAATTTTAAGAAAATTACCTAATTATAAATGGTACCATAATACCATTGATGCAACGGAAAATATACATTTTGTTTTGAAATTCAATTTAGCTACATGCATGTCCGGGCGCCCAAAGAATGCGTTTGTGACTAGTCAATTCATAAATTTGCTAATTGGTCAACTGTCAATAATTTTTCCCAAAATTAACACGCTTAGTGTAAGTTGGCATAATTATTCCATTATTCGTGTTTTCACTCGTTAATGAGGTAAAAAAAAAAGGTATTTGAAATGTTGCCGTAAATTGTACGCCAGTTCATAGTTAAATCGCCCATTTGGTCACGACCTGTCAGAAAGTAGTTTATTGTCTATATGTCGACTCGCAGGCAAATTCTATAATTCGCCCGTATACAAACGGCGTAGTCAGTTTACAAAGATAAATACGTGTTATAAAATGCCGAAGGCAAATTGTCATCGCATTGACGTCGACTTGGTTTGTGTATTAGGGTGACCATGGTAATAGAAACGAAACAGGGTTTTTAATCATTTTATTTAGGTATTTTGTATTTAAGTTTAAGAGTTGAATATTATTAAATAATTTGGTGCGAAAATAATTAGTCTATTAAATAAACATAAAATTGAAACCGAAACCAAACAAAACCTGCACTAAATGGCACCGTGTGAGAACAAAAATTCTCCCTAATCTCAGAATACTTACACATAATAAACTTACCAATAATTACCTATTAACTAAACAAGACATTCAGTGGTAGGTAATAACAAAAAAAAAACAACACTATTTCTTTGTTTCACCTAATTCTGCTTACTATAGTAAACAGTCTGATTAAACAAGCATAAAATTTATAGAATTAAAACAAGTGTAAAGACTAAGTGTAAACAAGTAGAAAGAAACATTATGTACCTACAAAATAAAAAACATTTTATTGCAATTCTCAGTTCCTGTATACCAGTCTCAGATAACCTTTAAAATTGATTGTTTTTTCCACGGTGTTTTCAGAGACTCCTTTGCGATTGGTATAATTTCAAAAGTTCACTATAAGGTCCTTCAGTCCTTAAAATCTATTTGTAACACCCGATTTAGACGTGTTTTAAAAATTTTTTTCCTCCGCACTTTCACAACTGATGACCGCCATATTGGTTTTATTGACACGCAGCGCCTGGCGCGGTTAAAATTGGTAATAATTTGAACAATATGCCGCGGCAATTTGTAATCGGCGGTACTAACGTCGCTCGGCATATTAGAAATTGACCGACATTTTACATACGGCGTACGGCATTTTATAACACGTATCTTTGTAAACTGACGACGCCGTTTTATACGCGCGAATTATAGAATTTGCCTGCGACATATATAATCATCTCTACAAGTTACCTTCCACTTTTAATTTTACGTTGTACAATTATCTTATATTTTTATTGTTCATCATGTTAAATTAACGAAGTACCCAGACGTAGGCTTTGTACAGTATGTCATATCTGAAGCATAATTATACATATAGTACGTACCCTAATTAGTTCTTGTAATTAACATAGTGATTTACTTTAAAAAGTCTACACTGGTGTTACGTAAGGGTAATTTGGGCCCGTCGTCTGCAAATATCGGTATTATATTTGTATGTCGCCGTTTCCTCGAAGATATAGTTAGCTATGACTGTATGAACAATAAAACTGCTTCTACCAGCAAG
Source organism: Conogethes punctiferalis (assembly GCA_031163375.1). Classification (NCBI taxonomy): domain Eukaryota; kingdom Metazoa; phylum Arthropoda; class Insecta; order Lepidoptera; family Crambidae; genus Conogethes; species Conogethes punctiferalis. The sequence goes on along the minus strand of CM062077.1, from coordinate 18,983,044 downwards.
AGAGTGAGGTAAAAGTACCTACTGGGAAAGGGGGATTGTATTCTTTAAATGCACACATTTTGTATCACTGTAAAAGTAGGAGTTGGAAGGTTGTTGCTTTTTATTGTAAAGTTCGTGTACGTTCGTTCATGCTCTCAATTTTCGCGGCCTCGGACAATGTACGGGCATAGTTTGTCGATAACGTAGAGCGGGCTTAAGGCTACCTGCGGACATTCCGCTCATGTGAAGTTACGGAATAATAATCGAGGTAAATTCATTAATATGGAATTGCATAAAACCACCGCTTCACGTTTCCATTGATGGATTCTTACGTGACCCACCGCTCGGCTGCCTCGAATCAGCTGGTTGAACTAAATGGTTATATACATATTATTTCATATAGTATGTTTAACAAACAAAACAATAAATGTAAGAAAGTAATGTGGAAATCAACAAATTTTTATAGTTTCATAGTGTGTATTTGATGGTCATAACAAATATTGAAACAAGTCATTATGTACTATATGTATATTTAACATTCTTTATGTTCTTTAAAATGTTTTTTAGTGTAATGATAAACTTATCTAAGTCTAAAAAAAGTCCTATTTTATGTACAGAAGTCTGAAACTTGTGATTATACTCCAAGCTTAAACAATCTATGATATTGAATTTTGCATAATTTTGTATTAATTATTACAACTCAGTATAAAGTAATAAATAACTTAAGGAACAATAAACGGTCTTTTTTGTAAATATGTATGCAGTCGATATTAATAATAATAATACTCTGCTGATCGAATTTCAGCCCTTGCGGGGCCAATCTTAGATCTACGTAATACACAATAGTGCATATTAAGTGTTCGCTGAAATACAGGTAAACTCTCAAAAAGAAAAGATATTAAAAACATGTAATAGCATAACTTGCGCAGTGGTTTCTACGTATGATTCGGCTTAGAGTGCACAAGACTCATATTTCGTCTTTTCTAATGCTAAAAAAACGAAGTACTGGGTAGGTACAGCGGTTATCCATAATGGATCTACGTTCGTAATATCTACTATCTTGTTTACATTGCATCTTCGGTGGTTATTATCTGCTACTTAGTCAGTAATCTGCCCTAAGTAGCCGATAATAGCCTCGTGACGATGGGTCACGTTTAGCTGAGGAGATGCTTCTTATTGCCTGATCACTGCATAGTAGCTGTATGCAGTGCGCACAACCTGAAAAAGAAATGGATGGTTTGATTATAATAATCCGATACATAAATGATCTGTGTATGTTTATAATGTAAGTAGCCTTTCGTCGCCTGATGGTAAGCGAAGACAGGCTCAATTTGCTACGACAACGGACAAGTTTACGAATCAATCGCATGCTACCCAATATACACTACCAGGCGGGTAAACCCTGCTGAGAAGCGGCTGAGAAGTTGAAATTTTAAGAAGTCGAGTCTCACGACACCCATCAAAACTATATAATGGGCGGTGATTTGTATTCTTTTCCGTCAAGCAAAATCCGATCACTTTTAATCCTTATAATAGGTAGGTCACGTATGCTTCGGCGTTGTGAGCGTCAAAATCGACAATAAATAACGATAACTTTTGATGCACTTACTTAAATAATGAATGTGAAAATTATACAACTTTATGTACTGACCAGTACAAAATGTTGACATTTTAATTTTGCAGAAATTGTATCAATTTTCATATGAATTCAGCGATTACACGAATCATCAAAATGGCGGGACCAATGTTTTAATCAGATAACTTTAATTTGGCACTTACAATTGCGTTGAAAATTGAGTACATACAAGTACAAATGTAGTACTAAGTCTTCGGGTCTGAATTACCTGCCTCCGAGTAGCGCTTTCTGATGGCTCCGCCACTTTGACGTCATAATGGCGGGACCAGGTAAACCTTGACATACTTCCTTTATCTTTAGAGGGTACAAATTTGTGGTTTCGGGTACAAATAGTACAAATGTAGTACAAACCCTTACATGTGCTATATTTTAAATTGGGGACTTGGTCCCGCGATTTTGACGCTCACTCGGCGTTTACACAGGGGGGCTTAGTGGGTATGCCGTCCCATTTTTTTTGCCTCCCAAATTTTACAGTAAATGTTCGAAATGTCGCCCAACGACTCATATAGCACACTATATGAAAATAGTGACTCATCAGTGCAACTGCAGGGTAAGGGTGTATTCATAATGGAGAAAAAATTAAACATTTTTTTTCAAAACATTAAATAAGTTTAATAGAAAAATAATAAAGTATCAATGATTTTAAACATGTTAAAATATTCCTATTAAGGTAATTTTTAATGTCAACTTAAACGCTATATTAGTAGAGTAACACATATTTGGATTAATCGTAATAAGTACTAAAATAAAAAAATACAAAATTGTCTTAAAACTAAGTACTTAAATCGCTAATCAGTATCGCTAGATTCTCCCGTTACATTTATTACGAATGAATTTTGTTCTGCATGTTCCATGACGTCATCCAAACCCCACATGGTATTTTCTTCGCGTATCACGTGGTCGCAGCATTTCTTCCACCGATTGGCGTCTACTAACGCGATTGCGTCATAAAATATTTTTTTTACGTCACTCATTTTGTATGTAGTATTATTCGCAGCAATATAATTTTTTATTTGGGCCCACACCATTTCAATCGGATTTAATTTACAATGGTAAGGCGGCAGACGAAGAATTGTAATGCCATTGTTTTTAGCAGTCTCATCTACTAAATATTTATTATATTGTGGGGCGATTTCGGCGCTATGTATAATTGATCCACTTTTATTTTTTTTAATAGGTGAGATATCCATTTTCCAAATTTAATTTTAAACAAGTAGTACGCAAAATACACAACCGATCAGTTCGAAGGTCTGACTTCAACTGAGCACTGTGAACTCGCCTTACTAATTTCTAGCGTTTTAATTGGCTAGGGGGTGTGGCTTGGCCGGCAGTCGGTGATGAGTCACTATTTTCTTAACGCGAATGAACTATAGCTTTTGCCCGCGACTTCGTCCGCGTGTTTAGATCTTACATTCAAAAGTTTTTTCCCAATAACTCCCGTTCCCTTGGGGGTATAAATGATCAATACCCTTTTTAGCGGATGACTACGTCTTAATAGCTTTATACATGCAAAGTCTTTAGCACCATCGGCTTAAAATTGACAAAGTTTTACACAAACTTTCATCCCCTATTTTATCCTCTTGGGGGTAGATTTGATCAAAATCCTTTCTTAGCGGATGCCTACGTCATAGTAGCTTTATACATGAAAAGTCTTAGCCCAATCGGCTTAAAATTGACAAAGTTGTATACAAACTTTCATCCCCTATTTTATCCCCTTGGGGGTAGAAATGATCAAAACCCTTTTTTAGCGGATGCCTTCGTCATAGTAGCTTTATACATGCAAAGTCTTAGCCCAATCGGCTTAAAATTGACAAAGTTTTATACAAACTTTCATCCCCTATTTTATCCCCTTGGGGGTAGAACTGATCAAAATCCTTTCTTAGCGAATGCCTACGTCATAACATCTACCTGCATGCCAAATTTCAGCCCGATCGGTCCAGTAGTTTGGGCTGTGCGTTGATAGATCACTATGTCAGTCAGTCAGTCACCTTTGAGTTTTATATATTTATAGATAGATATTTAATATTTATTTATATATTTAGATCCGGCACCGCCGCACAAATGGTTCTTGTTGCCCTCTTATGTGATTTTGGGCTATCTACTTTGAGCTGCTTTTAGTCACTGTGCTCAAAATACGAGTACCATAAATAATAAAAATGATATGAGAATAACTTAAAAATGTGAATAACAAGAGTTGTGACTTTCGAAGGATTGGATGTTATAAAATGACTGCTTTATTAAAAAACGAGCTCTATTCAAACGTAAAGAGATAATAAATCTCAGAATTGACAAAATTATGCAAAAATACTAGAAAAGAAAGTGTTAAAAGAAAATTATAAATTATGAAAATTACACGATTTCCGATACTTGACCACCTTGACCATTAATTTCAGAGAATCATGTCCCCTCAAAGGATATATATGTTTTTTTTTTTTTGTGTTATTATGAAAGCTTATGATACTGGGCAGTTTTTAAAATTAGTCAGAAGCTATGAAGTACTCTTTGTTTTTTTTTTAATTTAAATTTGAATTTCTATTATGTTCTGCATGATTTACGTTTTTTTCACTATCGATCAAAAATTTTATATCTTGTAGTAAAGTTAGGACGGAGATTTTTTTGCTCATAAAACTGCAACCTATTAGTGGGACATTAGGATAAAAACAAAATATCCAATAAAAGTCAAACCAAAAACCAGTTATAATTATTTAAAGCCGCCTGGTCATGAGATCATAAAAAAATAACAAAAACAATTTTTTCTCGAAAACTACAAAAAATCATGGGGTTTAATCGATAGGTATGGCACCCTGCTATAACCTCGCGCCGGCTTGACACCATATAAGAAACACCCTGTATAAGCTATCTTTTTGCATATTTTATTTTCAGCTAGACCCTTGAATTAAAAAAAATCTGCTGGGCGAACGTTCGTGCAGCAGAATTTGGTTTTCTTGAATAACTCTGAAGCCCTAGGAGGCACATCCACCAAATTTCGGGCACCGACATCCGATACAAGGTAGTACAAATCTGCATCATTAGATTCTTGAAAAGCGACAAAAAAAAAACAAAATTCTGCTGGGCGAACGCACACAAAACTTTACGGCCGCGCCCTTCACAAGAATCAGTCATTGAAAAAGCGACGAGCACACAAAACAACTGTCGCTAAAAAAATCACAGAAACCGATCGGAACTTTCTTTAACGACGAGGCTCGGTTTACTGATTCGGGAATGGTGGCTCTCTACACCCCTAGCAGCAGAACGCGGTACTACAAAAATTCTGCCCGCAACAACATCAGTTCGGTTTCTTTTGGGTACCCCCTTGTAGTGGTAGGTATTTCCAGTCCCCGTAAAACCTGTTCTGATCGTAAGCATACTTGCATTGATCAAAGACGGCAAGTCCAGCCTCGTGAAGGGGCCTGCACGGATGTATCTCGGCAGCATCATGCCCGCGCCCAGCAGCGCCAGCTCCCTGCGCGTGCGCGGGCTGAGGCACCAGTGCGCCGCGCCGAACGGGCCCTGTCCCATGCCTATAGAGCTCTGAGGAACACAAGACAAGATTTCATCATCATCATCAGCCTATTGCAGTCCATTGCTGGACATAGGCCTCTCCAGTTGTTCGGCACTTAGGGCAAACATCTGGAGGACATACCCATAATCGCCACGCTGGGCAGGCGGGTTGGCGAGGGCGCAGCTTTTCGCTCCCGTGACGCTGCTGCCCGTCACCGGCCTGTGGCATTTAGCTACGCCTTCAATTGTGATGGCTATACTGCCACCAGTCGGTTGCCAGCGCCTCGTTTGTTATTCGGCAGGATGCACCATGGGCAGGTGAGGTTGGCTTGGAGCGGAAAAATGATAGGTCGCTCCCTTACATCCATCCAGACTAGATTTAGTCTCAGGCTTATAAGGCCAGAACCGAGGGGGCGGCGGGAACCGCCGAGTTTTTACATTTGGGTAGTTTTTTTTTATGACAGGGGGGGCAAACGGGCTTGAACGTCACCTGATGGTAAGTGATCACTTCAGCCCATAGACATCGCACATCGCGCCCTTGAGAAATCTGTATGGGTCCATACCCGCGCCCGACCCCATGGGCGGCGGGCGCGGCGCTGGTTTACACTACTTATCTATGGTAATTTTGGGAAAAGATGCGAAATAGTGCTATTACGAACCGAAAGAGATGCAATAATACAATGATTTTTAGAATTTTTGAGTTAATCTTCTTCTATCTTCTTCTATCTATATCTATCTTCTATACTTATAATAAAACTATCAGGGGGTGATTAGTGATCGATACTGATGCCAAAAATGCAATCAGTAAAATTTTTGTCTGTCTGTCTGTCTGTCCGTCTGTCTGTCTGTCTGTATGTTCGTTATAGAAACAAAAACTACTGAACGGATTTTGACGAAACTTGGTACAATTATTCTTCATACTCCTGGGCAGGTTATAGTATACTTTTCATCACGCTGCGACCAGTAGGAGCAGAGCAGTGACGGGAGATGTTGGGTGTGCTTCAAGCTGGAATCCTCATCTCTGAAACCTGCATGAAAACGAATTTTGACTATGCCAAAAAATAGTCATGAAATAGTCATAAATAGTCGCCAAGTAAAAAAAATAGTCGCATTATAGTTTCGGAGTTATAGCTATAGGTTGGTGAGGATTCTGGCTTGACGTTCAAGCTGTAATCCTCACCTCTGATGCAAGCAAACGGCAAAGTCTATCGAATTGGTTTATGTTCCAAAAAATAGTCATGAAATAGTCGCAACGGCATACCAAATTTCAGAATTAGTCGTTAAGAGATTCCAGAGATATAAGGGTAGGTTGGTGAGGATTCTAGCTTGAACATTTAAAAAATTTAAATATCTCCGAAACGGCTACGATTTTCGATTTGAGTTTTTGCCAAAAAATAGTCATGAAATAGTGGTCTCCAACGGAAATAAATTTGAGCTGATTTAATTTGAAATTAAAAAGTGTTAATTTTTCCCTACATTTCTATGGAGGTGCAGTCGTGTACAAAATGTTTACTTCATTTTATACTATTGTATAATATTTCGCTTGAACTATAATATTTCGTCAAATTAGGTGTTTTCCAAGACTAGTGACTAGACCGAGTGCTATTATGATTAAACAAATAAAAACAAACATTTATAATTTTTGTAGCTATTTTTATTTAGTACAATTTAAAGCTTGAAAATGCGTACATAACATGTTTAAATTAAAAATAACTAAATATAATGTTTATATCACAGCAATTAGTTTTGATCACAATTATCATAGTTAGTTCAATATGAGTTGGATTACGTTCACAGGTTTGTTTCTACAAAAATCAATGTAATACAGTGCTGGTAGGAAGGGTGCTTTTTAAAGTCGCAAATTCAATAAACGAATCAGACACCAACAATCCAAGCAGTAGTATTCGCGTGAGGCGCGATCAAACATACAGATAAAAATTTCTCCCGTTTCCCCAACACTTCCCGCCATTGCTCTGCTCCTATTAATTGTAGCGTGATGAAAGTATACTATAACCTGCCCAGGAATATGAAGAATAATCGTACCAAGTTTCGTTAAAATCCGTCTAGTAGTTTTTTTTCTATAACGAACATACAGACAGACAGACAACAATTTTACTGATTGCATTTTTGGCATCAATATCGATCACTAATGACTCCCTTATAGTTATTTTGAAAATATATTTAATGTACAGAATTGACTTCTCTACATATTTATTATAAGTATGGATAGAAGATAACTTGTTATAAAATGTTTACTCAGTTACGAAACATTTTCTAACATGAAATAATTTTTAACACAATGACATGTGATTAAATGTCTGCTAGCGTTGCTAAACATTTTCTAACGGCGCGGCAGTGTGGGAGCACCATTAGTGCCTTCCCACAATCATCGTCGCGGACATTTCATTGACTTGAGTATTTTGCTTGACAGTCACGCCATCTAGTAAGTGTTGTGGAACTAGCTTTAACCATTTTAAAAACGCATTGCTGTGACATTAACATTAAAGGTAAATGTGAAATATATGTAAAGATCAATAATTAAAGCTCATAGTTATTCTTTTTGCTGGGTGGGAACAGGTCGGTAATTGTGTATTATATGTACTGATTTCAGATTTAAACAAGTTTTGTACTAATATGCAAACTTTATATTATAATAAATAAAAATAGCTACATAAAAATGTTTGTTTTTTTTTTTGTTTAATCATAACAGCTGCCATGGAAAATACCTAATTGAACGAAATATTATATTTTAAGCAAAACATTTCACAATAATATCAAATGAAGTAAAACATTTTGTATACAACTGTACCTCCAAAATTGTAGGGAAAATTATAACTTTTTATTTTCTAATTAAATCAGCTCAAATTTATTTCCGTTGGAGACGACTATTTCACGACTATTTTTTGGCAAAAACTCAAATCGAAAATCGTAGCCGTTTCGGAGATATTTGAAGTTTTCAAATGTTCAAGCTAGAATCCTCACCAACCTACCCTTATATCTCTGGAATCTCTTAACGACTAATTCTGAAATTTGGTATGCCGTTGCGACTATTTCATGACTATTTTTTGGAACATAAACCAATTCGATAGACTTTGCCGTTTGCTTGCATCAGAGGTGAGGATTACAGCTTGAACGTCAAGCCAGAATCCTCACCAACCTATAGCTATAACTCCGAAACTATAATGCGACTATTTTTTTTACTCGGCGACTATTTATGACTATTTCATGACTATTTTTTGGCATAGTCAAAATTCGTTTTCATGCAGGTTTCAGAGATGAGGATTCCAGCTTGAAGCACACGATGTTGGGAAAACGGGAGAAATTTTTATCTGTATGTTTGAACGCGCATCACGCAAAAACTACTGCTTGGAATTTAATGCGGTTTTCAATATGGTATATCTTTAAATTTAGGCACCATTTTATGGAAGTCCGTTATTTTTGAAACCTGATAACCACGCGTGCGACGCCGCCGGCACAGCTAGTTTAGAATAAGTAAATAAAAGGCCGGTGGAGCATAAACCTCATATAACAGACTACAACAAAGAATAGACAATCAATAGAAAATCATGGATAGTAAAAAAGGCTTAATAACAAATAAATACATGTGAGTTCGTCACAAGTGCATTTAAAATATCAAATATCTAGGTATACCTACCTACTCTGTAGGTCCCTACATGTAAATAATTATTTTAGTTAATGGAAAAATGGATGCTGTCAGGTACAGGAATGATAGTCGTACATAAATAGGTACCATTCTCATTCCTGTGTCTGACAGCCAAAGCCATAAATAAGTATATATGGCCTAGGGCTGTCAGACCTTTATGTCAGACCCTGGGATTGGGAAGGCTTATTCGCAGAACGTCTACCCGTACCTACTTCGCAAAATGTTTACCTACCAGTCGCAAAATGTAGGCATGTTTCTCATAATGACCTCTCTACAGATTTATTATAAGTAAGTGCAGATTTTATAGATAACTAGAACTTTGAACTAGACAGTTAAACCTAATAAATACCTACTAATATAACCTTTGCACATTGACGCTCGATTGGCCTCTGCCTCTGGGAGGTTTGAGCGTAACCAATCCAATAATTGTCCCTCAGCTGCCTGAATGATAATAAGCTAATTAAAGACAGTTGTAAATTAATAACAACCTTTGTACATTGACGTCATTGTGTTAGGAAAGTTTATTGAATTTCACATATTCTCCTTGCTCATCGTGTTGCAATAATTAATTTTAAGTTATCGGTCGTAGGTCACTTACAACCAGCTGGTGCCGGCGACTTCGTTCGCGTGGACTTTAACATTATTTATTGAGTGCAATATGATAGCAATTATTGAGCCACCGATCCACTGCTCGGTGGCTCAATAGGCTATTATGGCTAAAAATTGTAATTAGTCCGTCTTTTAGCTTATTCAAAAATAAAAGACACGTATTTTTTATTGGTAAATTAGACTAAAAATTACAAAGTTATAGCCCGTTGAAATAACGCGTGACGTCACTCGGTGAGGCATTTTTACGGGAGCTAGTGACGTCAAAGTCTCCCACTTTTAACTTTTGATGCCTTGTATCTTTGCTATTGTTTATTTGAATGAAAACAGGAAAAATACGTGTCTTTTATTTTTTAATAAACTAAAAGACGGACTAATTACAATTTTTAGCCACAATAGCCTATTGCTAGTGGACGCCTAACTTCTGAACCAGGAGACACAGAAATAAAAAGTTAAATAAAAAAAACCCTACCCAAAAAGTACGCAATTATTATGACAAAATGGTAAGTTGTAGCGTATTTTAAAATTGGCTGTTATATCAAGTCTATAAAATGGGACTGGGTAGAAATCAGCAAAAATATTAAACACACAGATAGGTACGTCAAATTTATAACATCCCGCCGTTTTTTGCGTCGGGGGTTAAAATGGTATAAAACTATAACGGGAGTAGGTATTAGATGACAAGTAGGTATGCCTATTATTGTCTGATGTAGAAAGCCTCCAAAGAAGAAAAAAGTTAGGTACCTAAGTTAATAACTAAAACTTAAATTAGGTAGGTATAATTTAACACATCGTTCCTTACCCATATTTGACTTTCAACATTGCTATGCGCTCCTGGTAGTTTTTACAATACTTACAAGCGCGCGCCGCATAATCAAAGATGGATAATGATTTTGTCAAAGTATTCGTCCCCGTTTTTCCTTATCACAGATCATCATCATCATCATCATCATCAGCCTATTACAGTCCACTGCTGGACATAGGCCTCTCCAGTTGTTCGCCACTTAGAGCAAACATCTGGAGGATATACCCATAATCGCCACGCTGGGCAGGCGGGTTGGCGATCGCAGGGCGTAGCTTCTTGCTCCGGTGACGCTGCTGCCCGTCACCGGTCTTTAGTATTTAGCTACCATCACACATATCCATCTTTTATCTTCCCATGTGGTTATTCACTCCTGGTACGTATTATTTACGCCCAGAAACTTTTTAGTACTTACCTATTTACATAACTAAATACCTATCTCAAACTTTTGGCCCAGTTGACCCCTTAGGCTTCAGCACGTAAATAACTGGTCCGCGAACATTTTTCAGCGTTGGCCAGATGAATACCTACTAACCAACTGACAATGTTATTAACTCGCGGACTAGAAATTACGTGGGCCACTTAATACCTAACACGTGGGTTCGTTTCCCATTAGGTACGAACATTCGTGTGATGAACATTTAATTTTGTGTTTGTGCCAAATATAACACAAGTGCATAAGCTACTTACTTTGGGATCAGAGCAATGTAAGTAGGTATGTATGTGATGTTGTGTGATATTTATTTATTTACTGATCATTGCTACCCAGATCTCTTATACTTAATTTTTATAGATAGGTACCTAGGTACAGTTTTAATTTAGTCGGTTCATTATAGATTAAGTAAATGGATACCTACAAAATTGAGCGAAAAAATGCCGGCTATGCCTTACCTCGACTGAAATTCGGGCAATGCTATCGCAGGGAACATACCAGGTATTAAACATTTTAGAGTTTATAGTGAATTATTTAATTACCGGTAGTTAGGTACCTATGTTCGGAATACCTACCGTATTTTTATATCTCAACTATTTGAAGTTATTTTAAATATTAGGTGGTGTTGGTTAGGAGTTTCTTTTTTATTCATTAACAGCTGTGTCTATGACTTCGTCTGCGTGGAATGGTTTTTATGGGTAGAATTTTTAATCAATTAGTCTAATTAATTTACAAATCAACAGCCTAAAATATAGGTAAGTTTCAAGTTTCTAGCTCTAAAAATGACGATACATATAACTTTTCGTCCCCCCTTTTCAACCCCTTACAACCCTTTCGTATAAATATTGAATGCCATATTTATTTATTCATATCAAACACACATTTTACCTCTTTGGAAGCGTCTCTGGCGCAAACTATTCAGTTTAGAAAAAAATTATATTAGAACCTCAATATCATTTTTGAAGACCTATCCATAGATAGGTACCCCACACGAATGGGTTTAATGAAAAAAAAAATGTTTGAGTTTCAGTTCTAAGTAGGTATGGGGAACCCCAAAAATTTATTGTTTTTTTTTTTCTATTTTTTTAAGAAAAAACTCAAAGCGGTTTACCGAATACATTACTTAGGTACCAAGTTTCCACAGTATAGCTCTAATAGTTACGGAAAAAAGTGGCTGTCACATACGGACGGACAGACGGACAGATATGACGAATCTATAAGGGTTCCGTTTTTTTGCCATTCGGCTACGGAACCCTAAAAATGGAGTAGGTAACTTCTCCGTTTTCCCAACATTTCCCTTCACTGCTCTGCTCCCATTGATCGTGGCGTGATGTAAAGTATACTATAACCTGCCCAAGAGTATGAAGAATAATTGTACTAAGTTTCGTTAAAATTCATCGAGTAGTTTTTGTTTCTATAACGAACATACGGACAGACAGACAAAAATTTTACTGATTGCATTTTTGGCATCAGTATCGATCACTAATCATCCCCTGATAGTTATATTTCATGTACAGAATTGACCTCTCTACCGTTTTTTTTTAAGTAGGTAAGTACTTATAGATATAGATGGGTCTGGGTTTGGCCACAATTCACCTGATGTTCAGTGATATTGAATACAGAAAATTAAATACACATTATCTCATGCCTTGAACACCTGAAGATTGTGTTAGAAAACTAGCAAACTGTGAACGCTCCATTTCAAGTATGTAGGTGTTAGGTAACCATGGAAGATCATATTAATTCGATGCGCCTCCAACTCAGTCGGCTGCAAACAGTTTGCCTACTATATTAGGAACGAAGCCTGAAAAGGATGCGTTAAAGCCGTGATATATTTATTAAAAACTAATTGTTTGCGTGATATTTTTGAATCATTTTGCGCTGGTATAATTAAAATGTAAGGGAGCGGCCTGTCGTCTTTTCGCTTCAAGCCAACCTCACCTGCCCGTGGTGCATCCTGCCGAATAACAAGGATGTAAGGGAGCGGCCTGTCGTCTTTTCGCTCCAAGCCAACCTCACCTGCCCGTGGTGCATCCTGCCGAATAACAAACGAGGCGCTGGCAACCGACTGATGGCGGTATAACCATCACAAATGAAGGCGCAGCTAAATACCATAGGCCGATGTCGGGCAGCAGCGTCACCGGAGCGAGAAGCTACGCCCTGCGATCGCCAACCCGCCTGCCCAGCGTGGCGATTATGGGTATATCCTCCAGATGTTTGCCCCAAGTGGCGAACAGCTGGAGAGGCCTGTGTCCAGCAGTGGACTGCAATAGGCTGATGATGATGATGATGATGATAATTAAAATAATGCCGAGTTACACAAGTAGACTTTCAAAATTCGGATTAAAACACTAGTCAACTAAAAAACAACTTTTGCATGTAACATGAAAACTTTTATCCAATTATATTTAAGACAAGAATAAACTAGAAAAAAAAAACAATTATACATACAGACGAATTGAGAACCTCCTCCTTTTTCGAAGTCGGTTAATAAAATGAAAATGCTTTTATTATGAATAATTTTTTTAAAAATACGATTACAAATGTTGAATTTTTATCAATAAGTAAGAAGTTCTTTAGATTATTGCAACATTAATATGAATTTATTTTAAGATTTTCATCGGTATTTTGCTACAGGGACGTCTCGTTTTAATGTTCATCTAATTCGCTAACATACATGAGCTCTATTTTCTCTGATATCGTCTATGATAGAGATGTTTTGGTGGAGTCTTTCACCGTGTTCATCGATGAAGGCGCCTAAATTTTAAGAATAAGTAAGTATAAAGAAAATGTGTTTTCAGCGAAAAAATTTATAATTTAGGTTTTAATTTTTTTTTATTTTTATTAATACGTAAGGGAAACAAAGATGGTTAATTTTTGGGTAGTAGCTGTAACATGAAAACTAGACCTGATGGAATCAAAATAAATATGGTAATAAAATGAGGATAGGCAGGTTATTTAAAATTAGCAAGCACCTTTCTTGTTACAAAATTTTGTTGACCAGTGAAATCATTAGATGCTAGAAGAGACGAAATCGATCTAATTTTCTTGTTTAAATTAATTAATGGCAATATTGACTGTTCAAACCCTTATCAAAGATAAATTTTAAAATTCCATACAAATATCCCATAATCATATAAAACTTCTCTCTCCTCCTTTCCGCACGACAGTTTTGGGTAGTTCTTCCCCAGTCTCAAGGCTCTGTAGGGTCTACAATTCAAATAGCACGAACCTGGATATATTTAGCAGTACATTGCGTAAATTAAAAGAAACTGTTGGTGCACTAACGTAATAGTATAAGTAGGTAGTATAAGTTTATCTATATGTAACATTAAAGTTGAGTATTTAGTAATAAACATGATGCTAATGCATGCTGTGTTTACCATTAAAATATTGTACATTAAGACTCGTATATATTTGAAATGTATTGTTAATTAATGTAAATGTACGATTGTCGGTAGACCAAATAAATAAATAAAATAAAAAACCGGCCAAGTGCGAGTCGGACTCGCGCACGTAGGGTTCCGTATCACTATACATCTAAATAAATGTTTTTCTTTATTCAATATTATATTGGATTTGATTTACAATTTACGAGTATAACGTATTAAAAAAAAACTAATAATTAGATCTCGTTCAAATAATTTTCGTTGGTAGTTTGCGTGGTAATGTACATCATATATTATTTTTACATTTATCATTCCCTTATTTTAGAAGCTTAGGTTTAGCTTAGCTTAGCTTTTAACATAGGGGGGCACACACTTTTTTCCACTTTGGAAGCGTCTCTCGTCTCGATCGCGCAAACTATTCAGTCTAGAAAAAAAATATGTTAGAAACCTCAAAAAATTATACCATCGTACGCCTAAGCCGTGTAAGGATCAATATAACACAACACCATTACCTACCTCGTGTAGAACGTTGTCTCCGTAGCGGCAATACAAGTAGAGCTGCGTGAGCGTCGCGCATGTGTACTGGACCAAGGAGACCAGTTGCATACTGCTCAGTTCCTGATCCAACAATACATTTAGCTATTAGTTAGTCAGTCTAAAATTCAACGGTGTGGCCTAAGAAATTACCTATGCTCTCCGAAATTCCTTTCACGTTTCTTTTTTCCTATGTTTCACAGGAAAAACATGCTATCAATACCTACCTAATAGAACATTTAAATAAAAATCTTTGGTTCAAATTAATACAATACAAAAATATTTATTTTCAACAAGTAGGTACACGCATTAATTTATTATCATCATTATAAAATTTTTTGATGCTTTTAAAAATCTATTGTTTGGTAACAATAACAACAATTTAAGAAACTCGCCTACACTTAAGTAGGTACCTAATTTTTTTTTATGTGACGGAAATTTAAAAAAAGAAGTACCTATTTAGACAATTTTATTTTTTGTTTGTAGAAAAACCGAAACGGGTCAAATAAATTCATAAATAACGCGGCGTTTTGCATAATGAATGGTCATAAAAATTTCCGTCTCACTTACAAGCTTTGTATTTAACTACCTACTGTCCAATATGAGAAACTGTGTTTTTAACCGACTTTAAAAAAGAAGGAGGTTCTCAATTCGTCTGTATGCAGGTATAATATTTTTTTTTATGTATGTTTACCGATATTTCCGTCAATTATAGATGAATTTAAAAAAAATTGTTGGCCAGAGGACACTTCCGAGGTGGTCCCATTATCACCAAGTCAGGATCTGATGATGGGATCCGGGAGAAATTGGCGGCAACAACCGAAATTGTATGCTCATATGGTGCTTTTGTTACGTAATTATATCTTACTCAGGTATATGCTTCCGGGCGTCAACATTTGGTGGTGATGATGAAGCCACAGAACTCCTTAACAGTTAGGAGTTAGGGGACAGTGCTGCCATTGGTCGATGGAAACTAGGTAGTAGTATGTACTCATGCAGGGCTAATAGGGCAGGTGGTTTGGTACCTAAGTAATTTACTCGATTCTAGATTGCAAAGTCTTCACTTGACTTAAAGCAAATTTTTTCTTTCCTAAGTAAAACTCATAAGGAAATTAACTAGCATTTATTTAAGTTAATCGTAAGGTTAACGTTAACACATTAACACAACTAAAAATCGAGAATTAAATTGACTTTTTAAAAGAAATTAAACCGACTTCAAAAAACACACACAACCAAAACTTTAATCTGACAAAAACTGGACCTGCATAACTAAAAAGCGATAAATAACGTAAATATGTAATTATCTACTTAATACATTTACTTATTACTGCTTAGAATTTGACGTATTATTTTAAAAATATATTTCATGTACCTAGAGAATTGACTTCTCTACAGATTTACTATATTTAGCACATGAAATATATTTTTAAAATAACTATCAGGGGGTGATTAGTGATCGATACTGATGCCAAAAATGCAATCAGTAAAATTTTTGTCTGTCTGTCTGTCCGTCTGTCTGTATGTTGGTTATAGAAAAAAAAAACTACTGGACGGATTTTGACGAAACTTGGTACAATTATTCTTCATACTCCTGGGCAGGTTATAGTATACTTTTCATCACGCTATAATCAATAGGAGCAGAGCAGTGATGGGAAGTGTTGGAAAAACGGGAGAAATTTTTATCTGTATGTTTGATCGCGCATCACGTGAAAAGTACTGCATGGAATTAAATGCGGTTTTCACCAATGTATTGCTAGAAGTCTAACTTAAAATGTAGGTACCAATTTATGAAAGTCCGTTATTTTTTGAAACCCGATATCCACGCGTGCGACGCCGCCGGCACAGCTAGTTATTTTTAAAATTCAAAAGTTAAAGTTAAGTTAAATTGGACATGATATAAAATGTGATGTGAATAGTCTAGAAGTGTTTTGAGCATTTAACTAACTGTGATTTTGTGACGCAAATTCAATAAATGCTAAGTATAGTAATAATAGGCTTACCGAATTTAATTGTACCGCAACCGAACATAATGTGAGTGTGGCCAAAAAAATATATACGCCCAGTACATTCGTCAACAATTTACTCAATTCGTTACTTGTACTGAAATATTATAAGTAGGTGTAATTAATAACATCTACTCTCCTGACCCAATTTCGGGGCAGTATCGTAAATAGGTAGGTACGCAGAAAATATTAAAGTGCACAAGTGTACCTATGCGCAAACACAGATGCACTCTCCGTTTCTTTAGTCTCAATACGATGGTAAAATGATTGCACACCTCGTTCCTTTAGTCTCATAATCCACAGGCACGATAGTTCAATACAACCGGAGAGCTCAGGCGCAGGACCAAGGGCTTAACGTGAACACATCGGAAAACGCCGATGCACGGCCGTGTATTCGACCGGTTTTGTCCGACCCCGGATTCGAAACCGGGACCTTACGATTATCTGGTGGCACCTGCGGCAACTCAGCAAACGAGGCTGCCTAAGTGTAATTATTAGCTTAAAATATCACATAATGATAATGGCAATGGCATTGCCTAAGTGTACCTAATTATTAGCTTAAAATATCACATAATGATAATGGCATCTACCGACTTAAAGTTATTGCTATAAGTAAACTTACTTCATCAACAGCCCGTGAATTTTATGACATCTGATAATTCTTTGATGTGCCCTTTCATCCCTTCTTTTCGACAACTGCCAATGTCTTCCCTTGCCTCCTATATTTTCACTGTAAACACGCAATAAAGAAAACTGGCCACAAATGAATATCATTACTCCAATCGACGTCAGATCAAATGCTACGTGAAGGATAACGCAATAACAGGAGCCGATTATCTCTATAATAATATTGATAACGTGACCGACGAAACTTTTGTTAGCAAACGGTTCCCAACCCGGTAGTATACGTAGCCATTCCACGTGCTCCCCCAATATTCTGAGAAAGGCGTACTCCACAAAAGGTGATACGGCGAAAATGATCAATGTCGTAATGTACATCCTGAAGAGAAACGTCGAAACTGCTTGAAACTGAGCGGTGTAAGAGTTGATGTATTGAGGAAAATTAAATGTTTCGTTTTCATCGTCACTTTCGTATTCAACACTCGCCGGCTCATAGCTGATCTGTTCTTTCTCTAACGCTGTTATATTGCTCAAAATAGAACTCCATTGTTTGTGGTTGCAATTTAGTGATAAAAACTTAAGAAACCCAACGAAGCAGAAGCAAAGAACACTGAAGCATTCAAAAAAGCGTTCTTCGTCGTCAACACTGAACAAAGCAATGATCATTGCCACATCGGCGATGACAAAGCAAATAACGGATACTGAGGCAATCCAATGCCACTTTATTCTGTCATCTTCGAATGTTATCCCGGTATTGTTAATTGTTTGTGTTATCTGCTTTCGTAAATTGTATGTCGGGGAAGCTTTATGATAAGTAGCCCCTTTCTAAAACAAGGAAATATAAACAAACAATTAGAATGAGAAAAATAATTATGTTCTGGATTAGGGTAATCCGTAATCCTTATCCATCTAAACATCTTAATATAAAAATTATCGGTAGTTAGGTATAACAAAACAATCTTCAAATCACTGAGGAGTTCCCTCAACTGTCCTTCGGCTCCGTCAACAGACTCTCAGACCTTCATTAAATAGTAGGTAGTATAGAGGAGTGGTTATAATATTTAATGGAAAAATTAGTAAACACGCTAGTCGTAAATACTACTTTCGTAGGTTCCCTTCGATTTCTCTGGGATGTGATCCTGGTTTTCATATCATGGTATCACACTATCTACAAATATCCCAATCCCCTTTTCAAAAAGAAAGGAATTAATTACTAAACGCAGTAAATTCGTGAAAATAAACCAACGTACCCTTTGTCTCATCTTAAAATATTGCAATTGAACAGGAATGAGCGTAAGGTCAATTTAACGTGCAAACTAGAACGTAAGCCTATACAAATGGCTAGAGTAACAGATCTATTGTAATAGTGTACGTATTATTATTTATTTAAAGGTACTATCGAGTAGAAATTAAAGAACTGTTCGACAGCTGTGATTTTACCTACTGTTTAGAAAACTCTTGTGAAATATATGACGGAGGGGCGAGCGGGATCGGCGGAAAACTCGATTCGTCATCATCCGCCATGTTGGGTAGTGTAGGTGTTGCTTGTCCGAAATAAACTCGCAGATCGATCGCAATAATGTTCTATAATCGAATTCGGTAGTAATTAACAAACAATAAGGTAACACTAACGCGATGCAAATGGATGCAATATGGAACGCGGAGAGTTCTGCACTTGCGTCCGATCAGTATGGCGGCCAACGTTAGAATGCCATTTTTCTGAACCAAGCATAGACCACTCCCAAGCGATGACAGATGCCAATGTCACAGCTTGACGTTCCGCACCGTCCATAGACATCGACCATAGACGTAATCGAATTACAGGTCACATCGACCATAGACGTAAACAGATGACAGATGACGTTGACTGATGACAGCTACTGTTGACAGGTGACGTTTCGCACGTTCGAAGCGCCAACTCGCCGACACGGCCATCCTGCCGCATCACACGTCCTCGTGTGCGTCTGAAAAAGAAACACACTACCAGTAGCTTCCGCCAACACTCGGTCATCTCTGACCAACAAAAGAAAAACGTGATTACATAGCCATCACAACCAAGCTGTAATAAAACAGCTTTATAAACACACTCTTCAAGGGAATGATCTCATACCCACTATGTACACCGATCAAAATATGCCATGTACCACACTGATCACCTACTATGTACTCCGATTACAAACCATGTACCTCTTATCACACACTATGTACTCTGAATACAAACCATGTACACAAATCACACGCTATGTACTCTAGATTACAAACCATGTACAATAATCACATACTATGTAGCCCGATCACAAAGTATGTACACTGGTCACATACCTACTACTCGTACCTTTTACTAAGGTAATCAACTTTGGAGAATATCTGAAGTTCGAACTCGAAATCAAATCAATTAACACTCATCAAAACACAACTGAACACATATCACGATTAACCGTTGCATAGAACGTACACATCAAGACACATAACACCTCCCTCGAGCATCATGTTCTCTTCGTACTTCTACCAACACACATACCAACACAAGCAAAACGCCTCCCTCGAGCGTTATGCCGTCAGTGCCTCCCTCGAGCACTAACATCCACCATTGCCTCCTTCGAGCAATGTGGTAACCGTGCCTCCGTCGAGCACTCACAGCCACAATTGCCTCCCTCGAGCAATGTGGTAACCGTGCCTCCTTCGAGCACATAGGCGAACAATACCTCCCTCGAGTATTGTCCCCTCGAGCACCTCCTTCGAGCGCTCCAGTAACACCTCCATCGAGTGTTACCGAACTTAATCACGCGATGTGCCAGAAACTTCAGATACTTGATCATCACTCTGATCAACCAACTCTTTTACAACCAACTGACCTTCAGACATCCTCCTCAGTCTATCATCATTAGAATCTAATGCTTTAAACAAATAACGATCACCATCTAACAACTCAATGACCCTAAACGGTCCTTTATACCTATTTCGGATCTAATTTCGTCTGGTTACGTTCCTCATTTTGTAACAAAACAAAGTCACCTACAGAAAATTGAATAAGCCTAGCCTTACCAGAGTCATAACGTGTCTTCGAGAAGGGCTTCTTACCAAGACCTATCGCCTGACTCGACAGCAGTGAGCATACTTTTTAAGGTGCTCATAACGCGTTCGACCTATCCGTTGGCCCTATTACTACCTGTAGCAATCAAGTGTAACTGTATGTTAGACGTATCACAGAACTCACGAAATTCGCGGCTAGCAAAGCAGCGTCCTTGGTCCGCAATATCAGGGAAATAGCTAATTTTACAGCTCGAATATCTACGTGCAAAGTATGCCATGGAATAGCAAGCTTAGGTATTGGGTGAAGCTCAGCTTGAACTTTCCCCGTGTGGGTTTTGGAAACTTTACAAGTGACACAGTTGTCAACGAATTTACAGACATACCTACTTGGGCATATTTTCAAGCTAACAGTGAATGGATAGCTTTTCTAGAGTTTTATCCCAGCCCAAATGAATAAGAGACTCATGTGTGTTATTAATAATAGACCATCTAAGCGACCTAGGCAAAATAGGCAAGCAACGAGTCCTACCGTTGCGTTGAATTTTGCGGTGTAAGATTCCAGAACGAATCTCATAAGTTTTAGCAATATCATGAGGAAGTCGGTTCTCACTAACATCAGAAATTAACTTAGAAAGGTCACTATCAAGCTGTTGTTCCGCCAGTAACCAATTATTGGTTAGCTCGGTGATATCAACACGCTTAGGCTCAATTTTCTCAATTGATTTTGGAATAGAAGGGGGCAAGGGATTACGTGAAAAGTAATCTACATGACGCATACGCTCACCTGATCTATGTACGATGTCAAAATCAAAAGGTTGCAAAAACGCCCACCATCTATGTACTCGTGGTGTAAGGTCAAACTTTTTTTGCGCGATGATTGTAACGCATTACAATCAGTAACCACTACAAACTTACGACCGTGTAGAAAGTGTCGGAAATGCTTAACCGCGTTTACAACGGCTAGTGTCTCAAGCTCATAAGAATGATACTTGTACTCGGCCGTCGCAGTACGCTTACTATAAGCAACGACCCTCAACATGCAAACAGGTAACCTGCTGTCTTATGGCTTTATGTTCAGCCGTCCAGACAAGTTTGGCCGTGGAAGACGACGTCAAAGCATACAAGGGTGCCATAATGTGGTAAAACTTGGGTACAATTAATTACCAAAAATAAGACGCAAGTCCAATAAATTGTTGAGGCCACCACTAACACATCGTTCATATAAACCAGCACGTATGTGTTAGTAAGGTCACCCAGAGCCTGCATGACCACTCAATGAAAGCCTTAGGAGCAGGCCTAATGTGCACGGGTGTAGACTGAACGCCATCGCGCTGATCACAATCAGGAATACCAAAGTAAAGTAATTTGTCTAAAATAGAATTAACTTGGGATCTAAAACTGGGGGAAAAACATAGCTATCTGAACTAAATCACTACCACAAAATACTTAGGTAGGAATTAACAACATTCATTTTGCAAATTCTAATTTACTAAACGTCATATAATAACAGCTGATGACCCTGACCAAGGATCTCCCGTCCTGTCATAATATCCTGACATAGGTATCGGTCTGGTAAAATGTGAAAAAGAACCCCTACGTACAGGCCATCTACAGTAACGGTAGGTAAAATCTGTACAGTACCTACTAACAATTCTAGCCAAACCTATACCTAAACCTATACCTAAACCTATACCTAAACCTAAACCTATACCTAAACCTATACCTAAACCTATACCTAAACCTATACCTAAACCTATACCTAAACCTATACCTAAACCTATACCAAAACTTGTTACAAAGTCTCTTCCATCAAAGAACACTTAGCACCTGAATCGTAATAAAATGGAAACTCCTCACCTGAGCGTCTCAGTGTACCACGCGGAGCGGTGACGTCACACACGTCGACCCTCTTCTCAGCAAATGTCTGGGCTGCACCACCGGTTCCCCTGTCGATCGGCTTCGTGCAGTTCTTCGCGAAGTGCCCCACGCCACGGCAGTTGAAGCAGATGACGCCTGGCTTCGCTGGAGGTAGTGGAGGTCGCGAATCCCTCGACGCGGTAGGAAGCGGCTTCGACTTGCACTGGGATGCCTTGTGTCCGGGTTTTCCACAGCTGAAGCATTTTCCTAGACTGGATGTGGTTGAAGGCTTGAACTGCTTCGCATCAGGTCCATCACGTTCAGTCGGCTTCCTCTTCAGGAACGACACAGCAGACAGTTCTTGCTGAAGCTTTGCTCTTGATGACACCTCGGTGGTAAAAGATAAGCGTTGCACACGTGGTTCAAATTGTGAGAGGTGAGCCAGGATACTGGACACCACTATCTCTTCGGTAGACATATCCTTCCATCGCGACATAAGCGACGTATACATAGCAGCAGCATAGGAGGATAACGATTCACCTTCTTTCGGTCGATTATTGTTCAAATTGATGAGAAATGCAGCAGCAGTATCACGACAGTCATATCTCGCATTGAATAGTGATTTAAAATCGGCCCATGTAATACCAGGAAACGTTATTTGCGAAAACCATGTAGATGCCTGACCCTTCAGCGCCTTACTCAGTGCGATAACAAGCGATGCGCCTTCTAACGGTTTTTCCGCCATACATAGGTCAGCAGTATTTAACCATGCACGCGGATCGCAATGCTTATGTGGCTCAAATACGGGTAAATGAATACTATTTCGTTGCGGTACCTTCATAGCCTCGATGATCGCCAAAAAGTTTCGATTTTGTTGCTCCAACAGGTTGCGCCACACGTCGTCGTTATTTCCAGGTGGGAGATGGCGAGCAGATCCCACTTCTGATGACGGAGGGGCGAGCGGGATCGGCGGAAAACTCGATTCGTCATCATCCGCCATGTTGGGTAGTGTAGGTGTTGCTTGTCCGAAATAAACTCGCAGATCGATCGCAATAATGTTCTATAATCGAATTCGGTAGTAATTAACAAACAATAAGGTAACACTAACGCGATGCAAATGGATGCAATATGGAACGCGGAGAGTTCTGCACTTGCGTCCGATCAGTATGGCGGCCAACGTTAGAATGCCATTTTTCTGAACCAAGCATAGACCACTCCCAAGCGATGACAGATGCCAATGTCACAGCTTGACGTTCCGCACCGTCCATAGACATCGACCATAGACGTAATCGAATTACAGGTCACATCGACCATAGACGTAAACAGATGACAGATGACGTTGACTGATGACAGCTACTGTTGACAGGTGACGTTTCGCACGTTCGAAGCGCCAACTCGCCGACATATACATATAGTGCAGCGTTTCCTATCCTTTTTCAGCCACGGACCCCCAAGCATATCAAGCATAATGCCAAGGACCCTTGAGTAAAAAAAATTGCAATTTTCTGACCTTTTTATCTTACTTAGAATGTAAGGTTCGCCCGTCCGGGGAAGAACCTCCACCCTATAGAATACCCGAGAGAGGTGGGGCATAGCGAATCTTTGCTGGAATTGAGCCGTCCTTCCGGGAAAGGACCTCCACTCTATAGAATACCGCAGCCAAATGACCTCCGGGTCGTTTTTCTGCCGGTGAGTAGGGTTTCCGGAGCTCGTAGTGGGTTAGGGTTGCGCCGGCATGGCAGTGGTAACTGACAGGTAACTGACCAGTTACTTCCCCGTTGTCACAGCGAATTAGGCTTTTCTTTCGTGACCCCCAGGGCATCGCGGATCACAGGTTAGGACACAATGGTCTAGTAGGTAGGAAAAAATCTATTATTTTAGTGCACATTACAATCCGTGCGTCGGAATGCAAGCTAAGTCTTTAGTCCTGCGCCTGATCTCTTTTCGGTCGATAGTTCAACACGACACCAGGTTATGTTAATGACGAAACAGAGAGTCATCATCATCATCATCAGCATATTGCAGTCCACTGCTGGACATAGGCCTCTCCAGTTGTTCGCCACTTAGGGCAAACGTCTGGAGAATATACCTACCTATAATCGCCACGCTGGGCAAGCGGGTTGGCGATCGCAGGGACTAGCTTCTCGCTTCGGTAACGCTACCTATACCGTCATCGGTTTGTGGTATTTAGCTACGCCTTCAATTGTGATGTTTATACCGCCACCAGTCGGTTGCCAGCGCCTCCTTTGTTATTCGGAAGGATGCACCACGGGCAGGTGAGGTTGGCTTAGAGCGAAATGATGATAGGCCGCTCCCTTACATCCCAAACTAGTCAATTTAGTGAAAGTGATACAATGACACGGAAGTAATCACACCAACTAGCTATTTTATTTATTTAAACTTTATTGCACAAAATGGTACAAAAGGCGAACTTAATTCTAGGAGCATTCTTTACCAGTTAACCTTTAGGTCATGCAGAGAGCAGATTTATGTGCGGTGAGTGTTCAAAGAGAAACACAGTGGAAGATGATATTACCTAATATATAAAAATAAACTAATATAATAAATATACTACATAATTATTATACCATAAATGTTAAATAAATATATACATAAATACACAAGTATATTATAACATAAATATAATTATACAAATATTTGAAAAACATACACAATATAAACTTTTAAAAATATAAATTTTACATAATATCTTCGAAGACTTGGAGAAAGTGATTAAACAACAACAACAGGTACCTAAATATTGTATCAGTTATGCTCGGCAGAGGCTTGGGCGACAGTTGTCTTCTTCTGCGTGAGAGTTGTCTCGCAGAAGGAAGCGCGTGGTGTCCGGTCCTTACCTTGTTCAAATCTGTACTTTAGCACCACTAGCACGGGCCGTTCTAGGTAGGCACCACAAGCCTAACCAATAAAGGGAGGGGCCTTTATGGGGCGTGTGGATCGAATTCTAGGCCCACTCCGCCAAACGATGATGAGGACCCGTGCAATGCAGGTGGAGGTGCCACCGTATTTGACGCCCGCTGGGTCCTGGTTGTTTAATTAATTTATCCAAGTCTTCGAAGATATTTTATTATTTATTGAATCTTTATTGCACATTACGTAAATAAGTCGGTACCCAGGGTACTCTGATGGGGCGGACCTTCTGCCGTGCTAACTAAGAGTGCAATAACTATGTTTTGACTACTTTCGAGATATGCGCGGTTAAAGATTTAATTTTTGTTTTGTGTATCTCTTCGTAACTATATTATTATCTATAGTATTAATAAGTTATTGATTTGAATATTTGAAACTTTTGCTAAACGGCAGATATAATAATGTGTAATGTTATTTAATATATTATATTTGTAACATAAGTTTTTATACTCACTAAAAACGTAATAACGTATTTATCGTTAGGACATATGAATTGTTTTGATATAGCGTACCTAATCATAACTGCAATAACTACACTACTTATTGCAGTATTTGTTAGTAAACCGACATATTGCTCTTTTGACTAGCACAAACTATTATTATGATGCCCTACGAGTTTTAACCATATGTGCAATAACTGTCCTAGTTATTGCGGTTTTCCTTAGTAAAATATTAACATTAAATAATAAGTTTCCTTATGATAACTGCAATAACTCTTACTTGTTTCGTTTATGACTAGTAAATGTGTCAAAAATGTATAAAACGTACTAATCATAAGTGCAATAACTGGAGTTATTGCAGTTATGATTAGCTATTTACAAATAGTTATATAAGATATTGCAGTTATAATAACCAACAGAACCGAAAATATTGAAGATAGAAACAAGACGTCTAAGGCGAAAATATAGAGCTCATTTTCCTGATTACGGATATGGTCCTAAGTCAATTTGCCCAAAAACTCGACTTATTGCACTCTTCGTTAGGACGGCAGCCTTGCCTGCGAGTGTGGTGCCCCTCTGCAGAGTATGTCTCACCTGGTCTGCTGTCCCACGAGTGGAGAGACCTGCTCGCTCACCGAGCTAATGTCCGTGCCTGGGGGTGCGGTCGGGGTGGCGGAGCACTGGGCACAGCGTGTTTGATTTCGATTTGCCATCGATACGCATAGAAGAAGTAAATAAGTGTACAAAAGGCGGACTTAATGCCACATAGGCATTCTCTACCAGTCAACCATTGGACTAAGCAGAAAGTTATAATAAGGTGTGCCAAAAAGTTGGTTTGATATGTCGGTTTGATATTATATAAAATAGCTAGCTAATGTAGCTAATGTGAATTCTGTGTCATTTATCACTTTGACTAAATTGACTAATTATAATAAAAAAATATAATGGCTGAATTGTCAACCTACATAATATCCGCATTAATTACTTTGGCTGTAACAGATAGGTACATACCTAACGTAATACATTTTGAACTTTCGCTTTAATAACCTTTAAACTTTCCCGTTGCATCTTATCGTATGAAATGTTTTCGATTTAACGTTATGAAATGTTTCTACCTTATCAACGTCCGCTGCTGGACATACCTAGGTCCCGTGATAATTGTCGTTTTGGGGAATTTGCCTTAGTCATCACGCTTTTCAGCCGAGTTGGTAACATCGGTAGATTTTATTTGTACCCTGTTAGCTGCCCTCCTGTTATTCCCTTATGGTCTAAGATCCTTCTGGTCCTTCATGGACCTTCGCCCAGACGTTTATTGGATGAAACTTATTTTAAATGTAATTAAATATGTCAATAAATATAATGCATATGGGTTGTCGATCAAATTTTGGTCCAGGGTATGTTTTACTGGATGGTGGAAGAACGGGATGGAGAAATGTAGCGCGAGTTACAGGAGGCCAACGTTCAGCAGTGGAAGGACCAGGGCTGTTGATTAATTGATAGATTGAATTCATCAGACCGGTGTAAAATGCACGTATCGATTTACCTGTTTATACCTGTCTAAGCAAGAGTTGTGACCGGAAAAGAATAGGCAGCATAACGTTTGCATATTCTATGGGCTTCATGCTTTCGATTGGTGTAGAATTTATCTAATAATCAAACCGTGAAATGTTTAACCATGCTTACCCCATCCATCAAATCATACCCTGGACCAAAATTTGATCGGCAACCAATATGCATTATATTTATTGACATATTTAATTACATATAAAATAAGTTTCATCCAATAAACGTCTGGGTGAAGGTCATTGTATGGCGGGATCCTCTACCATTAGACGTCTTTTACGACACCCACGCGATGAGATCCTATTTAAATCTTACTTAACGTAATTAAATTTTCTTTTTGATTTTACCACGTTACATTACAAACCAGTGAAAATAAATTACAAGCGTTCTAAGTATTTTCTATGCGAGCGATGCAATTAATCACAAATCGTCCTTATAATTCAACATTGAAAATGTTTGCAAACAAGTTACACCTTTTTCGTGTTATTTGAAGTAGAAGGATTTCTATAATTTATTTCACACCTGTAGGTTCTCACGCATAAATACAGTAGAATATTGCAGTAATCTACAAGCTATATTACCCACTACCCACCCTTCTAATTTTAATTTGTCCGCTGTTAGGTACAGTAGGTAGGTATCACCACGATGCGGCCGTATGCTTTGGCGTTACCTGTGTCCCTGCAACTCGCTGCCCACTGGCGACACAGGGGGGTTCAGTGGGTATACCCTCCCAATTTGGGAGGTGTGAGTTCCACACACCATGTCACCTCCCCCCGGAGGTGACATGACGTTGCCTAATGCATTCCCCTCGTACTGAAGTGTGGTACGACGGTTGTAATAATTGTCATAGAGTTTGGCTTTTTTTTAGTAGGATTGCCTTTACGCATACACCAGGGCCCTGGGTACGGGACACCTGGGTTATGTGGGGCTCACTCCTATTGAGCGGAGAATATCCGCTGAACCGGACGGTGGTCAACGGACCACTTGTAACGACAAGTCGCCTCCTACGACAGGCGGGGATACCTCGGTTGTATTCTACGCCCCATACCGCAGGGCGCATAGAGCGTTTGGTTGGATTAACCGGCTGTTTATATATTTCGACCGCTTCTGCTTCGCTGCGCACCAAGACTGCTAAGTGCTCAGGAAGGTTTCGTCGACTCCATGTCGAGTCTTACCGAACACTCAAGGAGTGTATTTTGATTCTTTATATATTTAGATACTTTCGGTGGGATCTAGATAGTAGGGGATGTAAGGGAGCGGCCTATCATCTTTTCGCTCCAAACCAACCTCACCTGCACGTGGTACATTCTGCCGAATAACAAAAGAGGCGCTGGCAACCGACTGGTGGCGGTATTACGAGTATAAACATCACAATTGACGGCGTAGCTAAATACCACAGACCGATGACTGGCAGCAACATAGCAGTTAGCCCATGTTGTAATTTCTGGATTCAAATAATAATATAGCAACAACGCAAAAGGGTGGGCTGGGCTAATTACTCACTCATTGCAAGAACTTGCTCATTAAAATGCGGAGCTAGATTATTATATTATGGCGCAATTGTTGATGAACAGGCAACCGACTGGTGGCGGTATAACCATCGTGATTGAATCCGTAGCTAAATACCATAGGCCGTTGACGGGCAGCAGCGTCACCGGAGCGAGAAGCTACGCCCTGCGATCGCCAACCCGCCTGCTCAGCGTGGCGATTATGAGTATATCCTCCAGATGTTTGCCCTAAGTGGCGAACAACTGGAGAGGCCTGTGTCCAGCTGCGGACTGCAATAGGTTGATGATGATAGATAGATACTAGTATCTATCTATCATCATCTCTCATAGAAGACTCTAGAGTCTTCTACACTTCTATACGAAGAAAAACACAATGTAGATTTTAATAAATTGCCTTATATTTATACCTATGATACAATATTTTGCACAAGCACGTACAATACAATCGATGTCCACAAACTCTGCTAGATTCGTTTATTTGGCTGAATGTGTATTGTATTCAAAAAGTATTATGAATAGGTAAACATAATACTTGTTAGGATTTTTATATAAGAACCGAAACAGATTGGATTTGATTGGTGTACATATTATATTACCTACTTCAAAAGCCTATTGAGACTTTCAATTACTATCGAAATAATATTATAGTTGAATATTTTTTTTAAACCTGATTCGTCATTGACGAAATATCACAAAATATTTATGTTAACATTGATAGGATTCGGTTTATTACCAGCCAGACTGGCCTGAGTTGTCCCAGCCTCCGGACCTGAAGCTCGAATCGCTACCCCATCCACTCGCTCCCCCATAACCTCCGGAGCTTCTTCCGAATCCTCCCGACCCTCCCCAGGAGCCTCCACTCGACCGGCCATTACCTCCCCAACCGGCTGATCGCCCGAAACTGCCACCGGATCCGCCCCAACCGCCCGACCCGAATCCCCCCGAACGGCCAAGGCCACCTCCAGAGCCCCAAGAGGAGGACTGAGATCCGAAACCGCCCGATCTCCCGAACCCTCCCCCGGAGCCTCCCCAGCCCCCGCCGAAGGAAGAGCGCGCTACGCCAACTGTAGGGAGCCCGCTGAAACCGCCGCTGAAGCTATCCGAACCGCCTCCACTCTGCCAACCGCTACCACCTACAACAATTTAATTAAATTTTTATAGTTATCATCATTATCATCAAGCTCAGCTAGATAAAGGCATCTTTGTCACAATTGTGATTTGGGGAATAGTCGCTACGCTTGGCAGGTGGATTGGTGACCGCAGTAGGCTTTATTTATACCCAGGTAGACGCTGCTACCCATAATATCTTGTTAAGCCCTTAGTAATTTTCTAAGATACCCATGGTGTGCGATGGGGTGGTCCTATTCTAAATCCTGAAACCACACGGACGTATTTTAAAGTAAGTATCACAGTTTTATGGACCCCTTTTCTATTGATGTATAATGCTAAAAGGAGTCCAAAGTCCCTGTAGCAACAGACGAGCATCAATATAAATATTTTTTAAATATAAATATTTTTTGTTCATGCATCAGCGTCGCAGTGCCACGAAACATGCTGACTGGCAGCCTATTTAAATAAATATATAATAAATAAATAACCCCACGCTGGGCCACACAGCGCCACCTAGCCCAAACTAAGCCGAAGCTTGTACTATGGGTACTAGACAACTGATAAACTTACTTAGATACTTTTTTTTTTGTAAATAAATACATATTATACACAAGAAAACACCCAGACCAATACAAACAGACATGTTCATGAGCACAAATGTTTGTACTGTGCGGGAATCGAACGCACGACCCTTGGCTCAGAGGGCAGAGGTCACTACCAAATGAGCCACCGAGCCAGCCATTGCCACAACAATTGGATGTATACCTTATCTTATTATACCCTGTAGGTAATTAGGCTTAAGCTTGCTTTAGCCTACCAATCGTGGAAATACTTTAACCCTTTCACGGGCATCGCAAACTACGCCAAACTTGAGCAAAGTCAGTATTAAATCTGAATAATAGTAGACTGAGGAGATCATTCAATATAAAAAAAGAAAAAAAATAACCCTGAAAATAGGTCTTTCAGGCGTGGCAAAATATTTGCCAATGACCTTTAAAAAATTTAACGTGGCCACTATATTGCCAGTGTTCGGAGAAAATTAAAAGAATTTTTATTTTATTTAATGAAAAAGTCAGTAAAAATATTGGCATTTGTCAAAAAACACTAAACACGAATATAAAACTTAAAATTAAATGACTCAACGTAAACAACAAGTTAAAATAATATTTATTCCCTTTTTTTATCTTTTTTCTATCTTTTTCTATATACTTATCCCTCTTACGAGTATATGATTCAAACGCCGTGCTGGCAGTATAAATCCAGGTCGATATAGGTGTATGTGTATCGTTTTAGTTTTATAATTTTTTTTATTATATTTATTTATTCTATCCTGTGGCGTTATCAAGACTATATTCTGACATAAAACCATCTGGGACTTCTTAAATTTCAGTTATTTGTTATGTACTTAAGGGTTTCATAATTTTCTTTTCATTTGGTATCTAAAACAAATAAAATATAGTTACGTAACTACCTAAGCATCGGCAAAAGTTTTGTTTACGGGCATTGGCAATTATTTTGCCACCTATATGTTTTGTTCACGGGCATTGGCAACCTCGAAGATTTTTGTCAAAAACTTTATAATAGAAAGATGAATCAGCGAAATTATTATTATTTTAAGTAGGAAAACTATTTAGGAGTAAAAATAATGATGAATACTGACTTTTCACTCGGACAATCCTCAGATTTAAACGGCTATTTACGAAGCGGCACAAAAACGTCACACACGCCATATTTTTGGAAATGACAGTTGTACAAGAAAGATAAACCAATCAGAGACTTTCTTTTCATTTTATCGTATTTACAATATATGGAGCTAAAAGTAATGAGCCTTATTTATGGTTGATAAGGCTTAATTTTGTAATTATGTTTAAAAATATGGACTGGCAACTATTTTGCCTATACCAATGAAAGGGTTAAATAAATTTATTTCTCATTTCATTTTCTTAATTGCTACGGCCTGATATACGATATACTACTTCCATATGATTGGGAGGATGAAACAAGTGCGCTATTATTACTTACATTAAAATATAAAATAAAATTAAATTGGGTCTTTAAATTAGAAAGACCCAATTTTATTCACAAGCGTCTTAAACGTTTTCCATGCAGAAAGGCTTAGGCTAGAGTTGCCGGATGGCCGGAATTGTAATCATAAAATCCCGGATTACGAATACTTATTTGTAATTGTCACGAGTAGATATACGAGTATGTTACGACTGGTGGCGTAGGTTGCCCTACTTCGGAGCTATTAACTATGTCTAAAAGAGAGTTCGTCAATATATACTCTCTACCAACTAAAATCATTATTACGAGTAGTAGGGTCTACCCTTCTTATACTACCTCTACATTTTTCTGACCTATTTGAGAAATCACAAAAATAATATTTTGAAAAACTAGACCGCATTAAGCCTTCAGTTTTGATTGGGAAAGTTATAAACAATTTCGCTTCTTTAAGCAACAACTTTAAGCTTCATTAAATTAATATCTTTTATTACGAAGCCAATGCCCTAAACGCAATGTCAGTATAGCCATCGGACAAACTTTTTACCTACTCAAGGCCTTACAAAACACCACAGAAAACCTAGAAATGACGTTACGCCTCGGTTTAAGTTTGTATTTCTTTCCCATATTCATGTATTTTCATGTAGAATGTCATGTTCCATTTCCGATTGGATGTACTTAGTCTCAATAAACTCGAAAAATTGTCGGCAAACTTGGAAATTGTCGCGGAAATTCAACGTAGGAATTCTTAATTAAATAGCTCTGACTATTTACTCTAGTAAAAGTTAAATTCCCATTTTCAATCGAAAATTCGCTGTCTACGCGATGCCCACTCGTTGGCCACGCGACGTCCACCAGGTCCATTGGTGGACTTCGCATGTCGACAACAAGTGAACGCCCTACGTCGAGATGGAGCTGGGTGGGTGTGGTGAGGTGGGTAGGTCTAATAAGCTAGAATAGGGATGTTTCCAGGGTCAAAATAATTACATTATATTTAGTCCGTATTTTAGATTATAAAAATATATTGGATACGTATTTTTCCTTTTTTCATTTAAACAAAAAACAACAAAGATACAAGGCATCGAAATGTAGGAGTGGGGGTCTTTGACGTCACTCAGTGGCGAAAAAACTCCCACTTTTTGACGTCACGCGTAATTTCAACGGGCTATATCTTTGTTATTTTTGGTCTTATTTACAAATCAAAAAATACGTGTCGTTTATTTTTGAACAATCTAAAAGACGGACCAATTATATTTTATAAGGCAACAGGCCTATTCTAAGTGGTGCCTTACCTGGATTAGCAGAGACGACAGCAACGATGACCAAGGTAGTAAGTGCTAGTTTGAATACCTGTATACAAATATATATATTTTACTTAATATATAAGTAGGCATGCAAGTAACAGTTCGGGGATGTAAGGGAGCGGCCTATAATCTTTTCGCTCCAAGCTACATAACCTCACCTGCCGAATAACAAACGAGGCGCTGGCAACCGACTGGTGGCGGTATAACCATCGCAATTGAAGGCGTAGCTAAATATAACAGACCAGTGGCGGGCAGCAGCGTCAGCGGAGCGAGAAGCTGTGCCTTGCGATCGCCAACCCGCCTGCCCAGGGTGGCGATTATGGGTATAACCTCCAGATGTTTGCCTAAGTGACGAATAACTGGAGAGGCCTATGTCCAGCAGCAATAGGCTGATGATGAAGTAACAGTTCAAAATCTAGACAAGCTAGGAGCGGGTCAGCCAAGCTCCAGACAAGAGGACTTTCGCTCCGGTTAGCGGCTACTTGGGGGCACTGTTTCGTTACAGTGGTCAGTGGTGTCACCACAAGATGCCGGGAGGACACCCATCCTCCCGAGGTGTGCGCTGCCGCGCAATGGGGGCTGCGTTGAGTCCCTCCGGGCATCTCGACTCATCAGACAGAGCACTTCTAGTGAACCACTGTCGGGACAAGTGCGTATTCTCCGCTAGGTAGGAGTGAGCCTCACCAGGTGTAGTACCCTGGCATTCCTGACGAAAAATAACGATTTACCGCACGCAGCGCCAACCACTTTATACGGAAAGACGTCTTAAGGAGGCCATAGGCTTTTAAGTACATATTAGGTCTCCCTCCCTCTCCCTCTTCTGAAAATTACACTTCCTCTACCTGAAGGTTGTCTGGAAGAGATCGCTTGCTAGCGATAAGACGGCCTAAATTGTACCACAATATATCTGTAATACCTTTTTCTATCAATTGTTTGTGTTTTGAGCAATAAAGAATATCTATCTATCTATCTAGGTAGAGAATAGGTACCTAAGTACGTAACAAATAACCTTTAACCCAAAAACCGACAAGAACAGCCTAAAAAGTTGATCTTAGGTCGCTGTGATATTTTGTTCCTAGTCAGAGATATTTTTTTAAGCATCTTCATATACATATAATAAGTTACAGTCAAAGTTATTAATATGAAAATTATTATACATGACTTAAAGTTATTAATATGGTATTAGCACTACATAGCTCAAACCAAAGTCGCTTTTTCTGTCCCTATATTCCTAAAGCCCTATGTGCGCCTAAATCTTTAAAACTACGCAACGGATTTTGATGCGATTTTTTTAATAGATAGAGTGATTCAAGAGGTAGCGAGGGCGGGTCCCTAGTACATTATAAATGATTAAGAATAAGAATAAGAAATCTTTATTACTTTTACTTGGACATCACAACACAACAATGATAACGTAACAATATACAATCACAACATAACAATAACTAGACACATACATTTGAAACGTGATTACTTATATTATCTATAAATGCGAAAGTTTGTTTGGATGAATAGATGGATGGATGTTTGTTATTCTTTCACGCAAAAACTACTCAAAGGATTTGAATGAAACTTTACAGTAGCTGTAATCAGATCACACCTACATCAGATTCAAAATTAAAAAAAACAAAATGACGCAGGCAAAGTCGCGGGTTGCAGCTAGTTCAAATCAAAGACAATATGACAAGTCCATGGAAAAGTCAGAGTTGCTCAAAGTAATTATAACCTTTTTATTTTGTTGACATGTCTTTTCACATTCAGATTGATAGATTTCAGCATTGGAAATAGGCTGCTTAATATGAGAAACAGGTAAAGAGAATCACTCTGTTAGCATAAATGAATTTTGTGACATGACAATTCCTTCTCCTAATCTGTATAAAGTTGTACGTTTTTCCATCAGCTTATCAATAATGATAACTATTCATCAATATGGTATTAAGTTCAGAAAATAGGACACTTTGCTTATACGTAGATACACGAGCTTGTTTGTGGGATGCCCTCGATTTATCTGCGATCCTATCGTCGGATTAAGATTTAATGGCTGTGGGCGCAACAACAGAAGAAATGCAAAAACATTATAGGTACCTAGCTGTATAGTATATAAAAATAAAAATATCCGGATTAATCACTTTAACTGTAACATATACTTACCTACGTAACTAAGTACGTTATAATGAAAACTAACAAAACAAGTTTTTGTCTATACTGGGTTATTTGGCTATTTCATTTGACAAGTAGGGTCTTGTAGCGCAATTAGTTAAAAAGAAATTCAATTTTATAATTCATTCATTGTTTTCAATGTCATTTTGTTTCATTGTTGATTTGATACAAATTTAACAATGGCTTGTTCGCCGCGCATGTATCTATAAGCAGAATAAATAAACAGATAGAGTATTGATCCTTACTTACCGACATTTTGGCAGCTGTAACCACTTTGCTGTTGATATCTTCTTCACTGCTTTATATAGTAAGTGCATCTGTAACCATGAAGTTTTTGTGCATCGAAATGAATAGGCCTTAATGTTCGCCAATTATATCACAATTGGTAAGTCACGGTTGGGCCATTAATCGCCTCACATTACGCCTACTTAACGTGACGTCTTACATCCTCCTTACGATACAGTAAACAGTCATACTAAAGCCTATGACAATTAAAAAAGTTGACATAGACACGAACAGTAAATTGCACATAATGTCTATATTGACTGGCATGGTGGCTAATACGAGTAGCAGTAATGTGCCTTCCTAATTCCTATGCGATATTATTATCTGATATAACTTAACGTTCCAATACTCAAGATCATCAGTATCCATTGCAGAATACTCGTACATAGGCATATAGATACTTGGTTATGTACTGAACACATTTATTGGCTTTAGAGAAATATAATGGTCCACTTATATCACGCCGTGGCGGTATACCTATAATGTTTAATGTAATAAGAAACATGAAAATAGCATGAGAACTCCTCTATTGTAACTTGAACAATGTTGTATTTTTGTATTCGCCATCGCATTTTGCATTTGCCATATCATTTTGAAAGTTTCGGTGTGTAGGACTAGGTAGATATTTTGGGCCGGTTATCATGCGTAGGCAGATTTGAGTAGATTACGTGCTGACATAATATATCTGATGCTGACTGTATCTACTTAAGTTACGACGGTCTTTTGTTTGTATTACCTATAAAGTACGCACAGTCCGATTTCAGAGGTATTTCCTTCCTCCCGCGAACGCTACGTTCGTGGAATGTGCTCCCTGCCGAGGTTTTCCTGACTAGTATACAGTATGTATGGCACTTCAAGCCTGTAGTAAATAGGTTTCTGAAGGGTCGGCAAAGCGCATGCGATGCCCTACTGTTGCAGGCGTTCAAGGGTCATAGTGACCGCTTATCATCAACCGGGCAGTCACCTTGTCAACCTTAGTGGTAAAAAAAAAAAGAATTTCCAGTTATACTATACGGAAAACTTGTGGATCTCTTAATTAATGGACATATTATTACCTACACCGTTTCAAATTCCGCTACAAACGTCTGTTAAATCTAATTTAAAATATTACCATTTACGGTCCCTTTACTGATAGTTCCATTAGAATTAGCACAACTGTCTTTTATTTAAAATGCCACAGGTCTCTCGGCCGTAAGGGGTACTGTGATCTTATGTTTATTTTTTAAGATCTTCTTTTTAATATTTTATGAATACATTTTTTTTCCTTTTTTAATATTTTATGAATACATAAACATGAGATATATTGTCAGTCCTTAGAGGCCATATGAGGATGGAGCCCATGAAACTGATGACCTATGTGACTTTGTGGTTAAACTGGCAGTGGTTGTTATCTGATAATTATTTATTGAAAATTTAATTGCCTAATTTTAATGCATGTAAGTAAATCCAAGCTTAAAACTCGAGAACCGCTCGAACTTGATCAATACTGCTAATTAATTAATAAACTAGACTCAAAAAGGACAATTGTGATGTTCGTATTACCACTTGAGCTCTCAAAAAAACAAACATTTATTTCATTGGATAGGTACAAAGATTAATTTCATTAAATACAATCTGTTTGTACTTTGACCCATGATACATTCAGAAGTGGTGCGATGTTCACCGGGTCAGTTAGTATCTATAGTTTTATCTAATAAATATATAAATACAATGACGGTTGTATGATGAAAATAAATTACAGCATGACTTAATCATTTATTTATTTGAACCAAGCTGAACTTTTTAAATAAGCCAGTGTATGTGTAGGTATGTATGTACGTGGTAAAAGTACAAAGTCTAAAGTTTCAAAGAGTAACATGTGTTACAGGATATCATCCATCAAATCAAACCCCGGGACCAAAATTTGATCGGCAACCAATATGCATTATATTTATTGACATATTTAATTACATATAAAATAAGTTTCATCCAATAAACGTCTCGGTGAAGGTCGTTGTATGGCGGGATCCTCTACTAGCCGGTCGAAGGCGTTTTGCGGGTAGAAACCGCATGTTTGAACGAGCTCTCACAGCGACTAAAAACGCACATGATCGTGACATGAATTTCGGATTATTTACCTGCATTAACTCATCTTGATGTGATACATGACACAAAAAAAAATTGTAAAAATTAAAACCATCAATTGAAATATAATTTTATAAATGTTTAAAAATTCAATTTATCAGGAAATCGTTATTGTAAAGGTACTAAAAGCTCGTAGATCAGATATTCAATGAAATAGTAGGTATACCTAATATTTTTTCAAATTGTCTGTCCTACAGATATACAGGGTGTTTGGTGCATCGTGTGCCAAATTGAAATCAGTGATTGGGAGGGTCCTTGGCTACCTCTTCACGCCCCTTAAAAAAGTCTTGGCCCAACTCATTTTTTTTTCGCAACTAAAACTAATTTGGGTGAAAATTGACGAAAGTCCACACTTAAATTTTAATTTAAAAAAAACTATTGAGTCTAGCCTAAATTTTCTTTTTAATCTTTAAATTGTAATAGTGTACGCTTCTATCGAAACCAAAACCACTCACCTCACACATTAAGTTTTTTTTTAATTGCCCACCAAAGTTTATTTTTGTTAAAAGTTTAAACTTGAACCTCAACTTTGGATATCAATAAAAAATTAACTAAAAGTGATCATGCTCTTCAGATTTCATGAAAATATCTCTGGAGGGTCCCCTTTCTAGTGGTGTGTAATACGTTATGAAAAGTAACAATTTCTATCACTAATTTACAATTTTTCTGTATAGTACGGAGTCGCATTTTTTTAATATTCAACAGGTGTAATACAAATCAAATTTTGCCTTAATTATACTCACTAAGCAGGTAATAGTTTACAATTTTGTAGGTTTTACTTATAAAAGCTATTTAAAATATTTACTTTACCCTTAGAATGTTATTAAAACGTAATAAAAAATAGCATAACTTAACGATAATAAAATAACTGAACGAATCATGAATTACACTGAACTAGCACATTACGCTATGTAGCAGAGGCAGTGATGTTTCATCATCATCATCATCATTTCAGCCACATCCACCCTCTGCAGAGTTTTTTTAAAGTACGGGTTCCTTGTCTGAAAAAGGTAAAGTTATTTCTACGATTTCTGAAATTTATGTTAGTTTTTTTTTATAGTAGCTCGACAGAATGGCTTCCCTACGCTTGATGGAAAGCGAAAGAGAAGCCCAAGTCGCTGTGACAACGGGCAAGTAACTGGTCAGTTACCTGTCAGTTGTCACTGCCATGCCGGCCTCACGAGCTCCGGAAACCCTACTCAC
Source organism: Conogethes punctiferalis (assembly GCA_031163375.1). Classification (NCBI taxonomy): domain Eukaryota; kingdom Metazoa; phylum Arthropoda; class Insecta; order Lepidoptera; family Crambidae; genus Conogethes; species Conogethes punctiferalis. The sequence continues at coordinate 18,944,357 of CM062077.1, read as the reverse complement.
CGGCAGAACCACGACCCGGAGGTCATTTGGCTGCAGTATTCTATAGGGTGGAGGTTCTTCCCCAGATGGCCGGCTCAATTCGAGCGATGATTCGCTATGCCCTACCTCTCTGCGGTAAACTGGGGGAACAGCGCTCACTTCACAATAGTCGCTAATTTTTAAGTCTTTGATCTTGTTATCTCTGAATAATACACACTTCAACTACAAACGTATTTCTCTTTGGTGAACAGAAAATAGTTACCTGGTTACATCATCTATTGCAGTCCACTGCTGGACATAGGCCTCTCCAGTTGTTCGCCACTTTGTGCCAACATCGGGTTGACGATCCAGGGCGTAGCTCATCGCTCCGGTGACGCTGCTGTCCATCATCGGCTTTTAGTACTTAGCTACGCCGGTGGTTATACCGCCACCAGTCAACCAAAAGATAGGTTTGTGGGACGGGACATATTCCCTTAATTTGCCGCTCTTGCTAAAGGACGATGCATTTTAATTCGATTCTTTGTAAACAATCCATTTATTTTTAACCGACTTCAAAAAAAAGGAGGAGGTTCTCAATTCGTCTGTATATATAATATTTTTTTTATTTTTTTATTTATGTTCACCGATATTTCCGTCAATTATGGATGGATTTCAAAAATTTTTTTTTTGTTCTACAGAGGACACTTTCGAGGTGGTCCCATTATCACCAAGCCAGGATCTGATGATGGGATCCTAGAGAAATTGAGGGCAACAACCGAACATTGTATGCTCATATGGTGTTTTTGTTACGTAATCATATTTTACTCAGGTATATGCTTCCGGGCGTCAACATCTGGTGCTGATGATGAAGCCACAGAACTCCTTAACGGTTAGGAGTTCTGCCATTGGTCGATAGAAACTAGGTAGTAGTATGTACTTATGCAGGGCTAATAGGGCAGCTGATTTGGTAAGTGATTTGCTTGATTGTAGATCGCAAAGTCTTCATTTGACTTAATTCAAAATTTTTCATTCCTAAGTAAACCTCTTAAGGACATTAATTAGCCTTTATTCAAGTTCACAGCACATTAACGCAACTAAAAATCGAGAAATAAAATTATTTTTATAAAAAAGATTAAACCGACTTCAAAAAAAAACACAAACGACCAAAACTAAAAAGCGATAAATAACGTAAGTAATTCTATCCTTAATACATATTATATGTATAACTATACTTAATTATTTAAATATTACAATTATCACTTATTTTTGAAGTCGGTGCCAGCCAAACAAATAAATGTATTTTGTCGTGTGGATTTGCCGGCCGCGCGCGTCATACAACAACAGTCTACGTTAGGTACCTAGAGGCTGGCACCGACTCCAAAAATAAGTGATAATTGTAATATTAGGTACTTCATATCAATAGAAACTTCTTGCCACGCACACTCAGGCTATGGAATGAGCAATGATACCTAAATTAGATACCTCATCATCATCATCATCATCATCAGCATATTGCAGTCCACTGCTGGACATACGATGGGTTGGCGATCGTAGGGCGTAGCTTCTAGCTCCGGTGACGCTGCTGCCCGTCATCGGTATGTGGAATTTTGCTACGCCTTCTATCGTGATGGTTTTACCGCCACCAGTCGGTTTGCCAGAGCCTCGTTTGTTGGGAGCGACCTATCACCTTTTCACTCCAAGCCATCCTCACCTGCCCGTGGTGCATCCTGCCGAACAACAAACGAGGCTCTGGCAAATAAGATACCTACATAAACAAAATAATGTCGAGCACAGGACAGCACTCTGGAGGACATTATTATGTCTCTCAAAAACTTTTAAATATCGTGACAAGTTAATTAACACAATGTTGATAATGAATATAAACGCGACATAGGGTCATTAATCATAGCTTCTGATGATTTCGAGCTGCGTCAACATGCGTTGCACGTGACAGATAGTCGCGAAACGGCTCTTCTCACGTGCAAACCCCGTCTACATATTTGTTTTTAAATACATAACACTATTGCTCACACACACATTAATATTATGCACTTATTTGAACACTAGCTGTGCCAGCGGCGTCGCACGCGTGGATATCGGGTTTCAAAAATAACGGACTTCCATAAAATGGTGCCTAAATAAACCTAAATTAATAAAGTTAGACCTCTAGCAACACATTGGTGAAAACCGTATTCAATTCCATGCAGTAGTTTTTGCGTGATGCGCGTTCAAACATATAGATAAAAATGTCTCCCGTTTTCCCAACATTTCCCTTCACTGCTCTGCTCCTTGAGCAGATTTGAAGCTGTGCCGGCGGCGTCGCACGCGTGGATATCGGGTTTCAAAAATAATGGACTTCCATAAAATGTTAAGCCTAAGTTTTAAGTTAGACCTCTAGCAATACAGTGGTGAAAACCGCATCCTAGTCCATGTAGTAGCTTTCGCGTGATGCGCGATCAAACATACACATAAAAATGTCTCCCGTTTTCCCAACACTTTCCATCACTGCTCTGCTTCCAATGATTGTAGCGTGATAAAATGTATACTATAACCTGCCCAGGAGTATGAAAAATAATCTTACCAAGTTTCGTTAAAATCCGTCGAGTAGTTTTTGTTTCTAAACCGAACATACAGACAGACAGACAGACAGACAAAAATTTTACTGATTACATTTTTGGCTTCAGTATCGATCGCTAATCACCCCCTGATAGTTATTTTGAAAATATATTAATTTCATGTACAGAATTGACCTCTACAGATTTATTATAAGTATAGATAGATAGCCCGTCACTACCCCCGGGTGACGGGGATGCCTAAAAGCATTTTCCCCGGCAAAAAAAAAGGCGCTACTGCACTTACTACGAGTAGAAGGAGTCTGCCCTTAATTTGTAAAAACGTCTTGATAACAAATAATCATTTTCAATTTGCTAAAGAAGAAACAAATAGGGCTTGTATTGTTTATTCAAATATTATCTAACTACATAAATAATATGTCAATTTAACTTCTTATTTGTAAACATAGTCACTCAAAAGTTCAAATCGCTTGTTGATGAACATTAACAAGCGATTTGAACTTGGCTATGAATATCGTATAGAGTAGAGTTGATATGTTTAGAGGAACCTCCGCGCATGTCTGTTGCCAGTTCTTGCGAATTCTCGCGGATCCAAGAGGAACCGCAGTAGACGGCCGTAGTGTGCCCCGGGCAACGGCGGCATAATAAAATCTATTAGGAGGTTGCTACCTGCAACCTTTTACCCCTGCCGTGCTTTTCGGCAGAGGCCAGGTGGCTTGCCTTGATCGGCTGGCCTGAGAGGAGATAACCTCAATAAAAAATCCCCGATCCCACCGCTGTAGAAGCTCGTGGCAGGTCGGCCCTTATTTGGGGGTCGTCGGCTGGGTAAGTCGGCGTTACCCTGGTAACAGGGGTCTCTGCCCGGGTGGGCCTTCGTATCCCCAATACTCGTGGGAATGTTATGGAGAGTTTAAATCAAAATGGAGACCGCGTCTCGGCAAACGTAGTGTAGAACGCCCTCAGGCCAGGTGGAGTGACGATTTGCGCAGGACGGCTGGCAAGTGGATGCGAGAAGCCCAAAATCGAGCACAGTGGCGAACCTTGGGAGAGGCCTATGTCCAGCAGTGGACTGATGTGGGCTGATGATGATGATGATGAAATCAAAATATTATTATCCTTTCGCCAATTCTGGGAATGTAAGGGAGCCACCTAACATCTTTTCGCTCCAAGCCAACCTCACCTGCACGCGATGCATCCTGCAGCCTGCCGAACAACGGACGGGGCTATGGCGACCGATGGATGGCGGTATAACGTGGCGATTATAGGTATATCCTCCAGAAGTTTGACCAGAGTGGCGAACAACTGGAGAGGCCTATGTCCAGCAGTGGACTGCAATAGGCTGATGATGATGATGATGATGAATAGTGCCATCATCACCGGATCACCGGCCTATGGCAGTCCACTGCTGGACATAGGCGTCTCCTTTCTAGTCGTAAGCCACTTTGAGCACCTGGAGCCTTTACCCATAATCGCCACGCTTGGCAGGCGGGTTGGCGATCGCAGGGTGTAGCTTCTCGCTCCGGTGACGCTGCTGCCCGTCATCGGCCTGTGCTATTTAGCTATACCTTCAATCGGTTTCCAGAGCCTCGTTTGTTATTCAGCAAGATGGACAGGTGAGGACAGGAGGAAGAATTGTGTGACTCGTTGCGAGTATTTATTCTCACCTAGTGACACGATCCAGTGCGATTCGTTGAGAATAAACGCCATCTTCGGCCGCACGACCAACCCTACGACTAGGAGTCGAAATCCTCGCCATGGTCGAAATTGTATCCTACAGAATTAATAGGTACTCATTTAATGCACTGTTCATCAATTGCGCCATAATAAAATATAATATTGCTTCGTATTTTAATGAGCAAGTTCAATGCAATGAATGACTAATTAACCCACCCAATCGCCTTCTTCTATCTTACTCGTATTATTTGAATCTAGAAATGACAACATGGGCTAACTGCCATTACCTATATCAATTTAGAACAAGTCTAATTGCCATATTTAAATTAGAAGAAAGCATTTAATGGGTGATGTTATTAATGGGTAAGTAATCAGCGTAATAGGGGTGAAATGCCCCACACTTAGTCACAGTATCTAAATCATACCTACTTTTGTGCCGCTAATCGGTCAATCTTAATGTTGACATTGCGGTATAAATTGAGATGTGCGAATGTTCCAAGTGCAGTCCAAACCAATACGAGGTACTGTCCTGTTAGTTCGAGTGAATCCAGTGAACAGTACAGGTAGGAAAAGTATAACATTTAAATAATACAAGGGAATTTAAAAAAAAAATTTTTTGATTGGAATCGTGTGCCATACTGTGGAGTCAGTGAATCAAGCTTAGTTCCTTCCGTAAAGGTAAAAATAATATTTTTTAATTACCCACATATTTTGCTTTCGGCTAAAAATACAATTTCAATAATTATATTTTTTTATTTATATAGAACGTTTTAATGTAAATTTCCATTTGTGTTAGACTACAAATGGAAATTTACATTAAAATATATAATACCAAAGCTATTTCTGCTAAGCCCAATGGTTGACTAGTGGAGAATGCCCACGCGGAATTAAGTTCACCTCTTGTACAATATTTTATCTGCAATAAACATTTTATAAATAAACCTACTAAGTTTTACAAACAATAAAAATCTTTAGAAAGTCTATAGAACGGGTTCCTGTGGCAATATTATTTAATTATATAAATATAATAGAAATAATTACATGTAACGGATACAATGCGTGGTTATTAAACTTGATGTTATTTTATTGTCAAGAGTACGGAAGGTACCTACGGTTATACTCGTAATGTTTCTTTTTATCAACATTTACATATTGTGTTTATGTGAATTAAGCGAAGAAACAGTTAACAATGTTACCTAAGTTCAAATACGACTAAAAATAGTACGAGTATGTTCCTACTCACTACTACATAACATCGGCTTATTGCAAGAACTTATTAACTGCAACAAATCATTCAGTAAGTACCTACAGTTAAAATCACAATGGAACTTATTTGTATGCGTTTTATATTATGCAAAAACTTACTATCTTCTAGCTTTTCAAATTAAGACGTTATGCCCAACACTTATAGTCGATAACTTCTATTTTCTGTTTTGTGGTGGCTCAAAAAGCACTAACCAGCAATAGTGATTTTTAGTGGCGATGAAATGTGTGAAAATAATTACACTACACCCCTGCTTTTGTTTTTTTTTGTTCCTATCATATATACCTACCTAACATAATTATTGCAAGTATAAAGTTTGGAAAAGTTTCTCAACATTTCGTCTTTCGGCTTATTGCAATTAATTTATGAGTTCTTGCAATAAGCCGACGATAATATAAAACAAAGTCGCTTTTCGTGTCTGTTCCAATGTAGGTAATGCATAGATCTTATAGTAGAGAAACCTGAAATACTTGAAGCGAAGCGAGACCGGGTCGCTAGTATATATCTGATTTAAAGCTAGAAAATGAATCATTGCAGTTTCGTTTATATTATTAGGATTTTAAAAATATTTTCAGTGAATAAGTTAGGTAGGTACCTACGCATTGAAATTTGAAACTCTCTGTTTGTGATATCTAACTTAAATAATTATTTAGAGTGTAGTCGTGCAAAATATTATTGTTACGAAGATTTAAGCCGAAAGTGCTCGTCTTTACTCGTATAAATTATATTCTATTTCTAAAGTACGTAGGTATTCACCTACAATAGGTAACCTTGTCCGTTCGTTTTCTTTTTGACACACGCATATGAATAACTGTATTGTTTTCGAAATAACGTACATACCTACTACGTGATTCTTTGGAGGGAACTATTTTATTGCTTTCATTTTGTCATCATAATTGATTTTGTTATATAAATTGGGTGTTATTTTGTGGTCTGAAATTCAGTGAAATGAACAAAGTTATACAAATGAAGTAAATCGTCTTCGAGCGTGCATCGAATTTCGACCGACTTTTGCGTGGACCACTTGCTCTGTATCTGATGGCGATTTGAAGCCTGCTTTTATGGGAAAATTAGTCTCCAAGGAATCCACGATAGTAATATTTTAAAATTATCGAGTTGTATTGTACTCGTAACTTTCTAAAAGAATACTTTGTCGATTTTCACTTGACATTGGTCGTACAAAAAAAAAACTCCCTTATTTAAGCCCGCCGAATAGGTAATTTATAAAAATGAAACGCACCGAAAATTAATCGGAACATGATTAAAAGGGTAACTTGCAAAGGTTTTCATGAAGTTTCCCATCATTTCCCATATACAAGTATATTGCACTGACGGATCACGGCAATGATTTCTCATTCAAATTATAGTTTTAAATAGTTATTAAGCGAATAAATTAGTATTGAAACTAAAATAGGATTTTAAAGTTCTTCCTAGGTATGTGGTATCAATTATTATTATTTCAAGTCGACTCGGTTACATGCAAATAAAGTAACAAATAAACTAATGGATTAACTTATAAATGAAAGTACAAGTACCTACCTGTTTTATAATGATGTCTCATTAATGTGTCACATAACTGTAGATGTATAAAAATTTCCACATCTGCAACGTTATTTTGACCTCATTGTCGTGAAAATAACTTACCTAATATAGTAGATATTAATTTGCATATTTTAATTTTACTCGTATATACGAGTGAATGTTTTTTCTTCTCTACCCATCTACTTGAAACCAATAAATTTATTAATATTAGGATAATTTACCCATTTCAATATAAATATAATATATTTTTTTTAATATATTTCGATTTCTGAGATTTTGGAATCGACCCCATAACCCATACATCATGCCCACTTTAGTACCTACACACCTTAACGTAATAGTGCTGCACTCGCCAGGTATTAGGTGCTCAATGTGCATCCTCTTGGGCCATTTAGAAGGGGGAATTATAAAACGAGCGACGAAAAAAAAACTTTGCGACTGATGATGACATACTGTTTTAATAACTTGAGCGGTAACAATTTGAGTAAGCGAAATATTTACTAAACTAACGACGAATATTAATAGATAATAATCCTGATTAATAATAGTGATTAATCAATTTCAGGTATTGAAATTTTATAAGAGCGACTACATTACTAAGTGAGCGACTGTAAATACAGTGACGGCAACTTCAATATTAAAATAGATTCGGTTTTTTAAGTGAGGTTATACATTTCGAACTACTAAAAAGTTAACTTTGAGCAAAGTTTTGTAAGCTGTTGATGATTATTGGTTACTGATATTCTATTTAAGGGCTTATGTTTTTTATTTTGACACGTATTTTTTATGAAAACGACAGATTGTTAAATGCGCGCGAATTCGAATGGAGGCGGGACGACGAATCGTTGCAGTCAGGAACACCATAATACATTGCGAGAACGATTTCCTCTGTCGCGATTTCTATCTGTTGCTACCGATATGGTAACACTGTGGTCAATATATAACTCTTCGTTACCTGAGGTACCCACTATTGAGCTTCGACAATGGACGGAAGCTTACGTCTCGTCTAAAGCATAAATATAAAGATAGTAGCATCTGATCCTACCAAATGTGAGCTGATTATACTCTGCTTATTAGTGTATTTTTCAAAGTGGTTCTTGTATTCGAAACACTTCATTTAAGATAAAATGCCGTTCAGTATAATAAATACATTTGCCAAATATTGAAAAAAATTCAGGACGTAACGTTGACTTGACATTCAAATAAATATTAGGTCGCTCAAATAATATGAAGCTGCTCGTTTTGTATTTAAAGTAATTCAAATTAATGTTTGTAAGTTGCTGTTCTCTTGATTTCACGTCACTCGCAGTCAGTCGCTCACTTAGTAATTCTATACCCCAATTTAATTAATTTTGACACTTAGAACTGTAATTTACAGTCACTCGTTTTATTGCTGCCCATTTAGAAATACTGCCTCGTGTTTTTACTATTGTTATTGGCTACATTGGCTAGTCTATGGACACTAGACACGGGGAGGGACCCAAGCCTTCCAAAGGACCGGAAAGGGTAACACATTTCCGTGACTTCCATATGGAGACTAATATTAATCTATACTTATAATAAATCTGTAGAGAGGTTAATTCTGTACATGAAATATATTATCAAAATAACCATTAGTGATCGATACTCATGCCAAAAATGCAATCAGTAAAATTGTTGCCTGTCTGTCTGTCTGTTCGTTATAGAAACAAAAACTACTCGACGGATTTTAACAAAACTTGGTAGGTACAATTATTCTTCATACTCCTGGGCAGGCTATAGTATACTTTTCATCACGCTATAATCAATCGGAGCAGAGCAGCGAAGGGAAGTGTTGGGAGAACGGGAGACATTTTTGTCTGTATGTTTGAACGCGCATCACGCGAAAACTACTGTATGAAATTCAATGCGGTTTTCATCAATGTATTGCTAGAAGTCTAACTTAAAATTTATGCACCATTTTATGGAAGTCCGTTATTTTTTAAAACCAATATCCACGCGTGCGACGCCGCTGGCACAGCTAGTAATAAATAATATCAGACATCAAACACAATAACAAATGTTCACCTGGCGAATGTTGGTCGGAATCGTTACATAACATCCCATGAAGGCTGGGGTCTACCAAATGAGGCACCGGGTCAGTCAAAACATTAGACTGACCATAACCATTAATAAATAGTATATTATCCCACAGTAAGCTAACCTATTTTTAAAAGTAGCTTAATAGTTCCTGTTTGATGTTTGACGACATTTAGGAAATTGTTAAATTGCTTGTGTATAATAGGACTTAAGTAACCATAGGTTGGTACCGATGTAAATGTGACTCATTTAGTTAGTCGAAGCTCCGCTGACAATCAAGTCTACTCAAAGGTATGGTTATTCATTTGAAGAACATTAAATTTTTCTTTTGAACACTTTATTGTTACTTTTATTAACAAAACAACATCACAATATTTTGAATGTTTTTTTTTTATATTAGCTCAGCATAGTGGCTTCCTTTTGCCTGATGGAAAGCTAGAAACCTCAGTTTACATCCAGTCAGTTACCACAGCCATCCTGGCCCGTAAATCCAGTCAGTTTATGTAGTTGTTATAAATGTCACCGTGAAATTGATAATACCGTTAGATTATGATCTATCTCACGAGATTGTAAGCTGTCGAAAGATTGTGAACTGTAAGATAATGCTCACAGTTTAACTATGTAATATTTTTTGGTAGACTGTAATCGATCGAAGTGAAATTCTGAAATTAAAATCTGTCACGCGTTAAATTATCATAAGTTCCACTTTGATCGATCAAAATCTACCGAAAAATAATAGTTGAAATGTAAGCATTGTGTTACAGTTCATAATCTTTCGATAGTTTACAATCTTGCAAGATTAATTATAATCTAACGGTATTAACAATTTCACGGTGACATAATATTTGATCGTAGAATTAACTGTAATGAAGCTGACAAAAATCTATGGTGGGTAGGTTAAATTCATCAGTATTGATGTAGCAATAAAGTGATATTTGAAAAATGTGGATCAAAGAAAATCAGTACAATAGGCGTAAGCGTGAGACATACTTAACCACTGATATACATAATATCTACACAGAACGGCGATAACGTCTTATTCATAAAGGATCATAGAGAGTTCCTTTTTCAAGCTTTCGAAAATCGAACGCCTGTAACAACAACGCACACAACAACGCTAGCAATATTACATCGCTCAATTTCAATAGATTGCTCATTCTCTTTGAAATAGGTAGTAAATACCTACATTTATCAGATCATAATACAAGATTGGGCCACGCGCTTAGCGCTTAAAAGGTTAACCTCGATACATTTTTGTGGTGTTCTTTATCAACGTCCACTGGACACAGGCCTCCCCCAATGAAAATTGTCATTTGGGGGGGAATTTCGTTAGTCACCACGCTTGGCAGGCACCTTCTGTAATTTGATAAAGTACAATATATCCATATATCTAAAAAGTAATGTTGTCTAAAAAACTGTCCCACGAGAGTTTTATACCTAAAATGATGCCAAAAGCAATATTAATATTGGTATTAAAAATATAGTAGTAAAAAATTTTTTTAAATGAAGACTGAATAAAATGAAATCTACCCCTCTGAGAGAAAGGCGTGACGTTATGTATGTATGTAAGACTGAATAAAATGAAGACTGTTTGTTAATATTGTATAGGTAGGTACTATAAGTTCAAGAAGGCTCTTATTTCTTTCAAAATTTACCAATCCAATTCTACTGGTATCCTCCGATCCGACATTTCGGATTAGGTGGATTAATAACTTTGTTGGTCTTTATAACTCGGTGAAATATAGGTACACTAAAATCTGTATAAAAATCCATCGAATACTATTGTTAGGAACGCAGTACGAGGTAGCGACCAATAGACGAATAGAGCAAACCCACACAAGGTGAAATACGGCTGAAGTAACATTGCCTTAAATATTTTGATAAAGGGGCCTACGTTCAGTAGTGTACGGACCAGGCGCTGTTGATTGATTGATAGGTATATATAAGGAAACATTTTAGACAAAATGGAAAAAACAAAAAACATAATAAAGTGGGTCTTTCATGAATTGGCTCCGTAGTGCGTTTTTGTAGAAAATATTGACCAACAATTAATGCAGATCAATGAGCCTTGTGCCCGATGGACAATGTCATGGAATGCGGTTATTTCATGAAATTTTCGAGCAGGACATTATGTTAACCACGACCTGGAAAAGATTCCGTCCAAGACTGTTCGTTTTGAGCGTTCATTTCTTCCGCGGACTTGCAAACTCTGGTACGATATCAAGTCGCGGTGTTTCCTGTTTGCTACGACGAAGCCTGTCTTTAAACGTGGTTTAGAAAGTGTAAATCTGATGTATGCGCTACGAGTATATAACTTACTGTAAAGTTTCATTCAAATTAGTTCAGTAGTTTTCACGTGAAAGAGTAACAAACATCCATCTGTACGTACACCCAAACATACTTTCGCATCTATACTAAGTATTAGTAGGAAGATATGGCTAAAAATTGTAATTAATCCGTCTTTTAGCTTATTCAAAAATAAAAGACACGTACTTTTCCTTTTTTCATTCAAATACACAATAGTAAAGATACAAGGCATCAAAAGTTAGGAGTGGGAGTCTTTGACGTCACTCGCTCCCCTAAAAATGCCTCACCGAGTGACGTCACGCGTAATTTCAACGGGCTATAACTTTGTAATTTTTAGTCTAATTTACAAATAAAAAAATTCGTGTCTTTTATTTTTGAATAAGACAAAAGACGGACTAATTACAATTTTTAGCCATAATAGCCTATTGATCGATTGCTGACGGCCTTCTACCGGTGTTTTCAGAGTTACTGTAGGCAGATAGTGTCGATTAAAGACAAGTATCTATTTTTGTTTAACCGCACAGCAACACCCGTCACGAGCGTATCACTTGTGTTTCGCCCCGTGTGACCTAACAAACTCTTTTGAGTAGCAAATTAGTCGTGATCGTCTGGTAGCCTGCGCCGGCGCATTGTGCGGATCACGCCACTCCCGCGACCGGTCGAAAGTTCATACGACATACGACAATAGTACTCTCGTTAATACGTACAAATTGTTCGCATCGATACGAATATATAAATTGACGCCAGCATGATATTAGGATAGTCAGAATTAGTGAAGTTATCGTGTTACATTCGCATAAAACAGGTAACAATGTTTTTATTTATATTATTGGATTATTAGATATTTGTGAAGATTTTGTCTTTGATGAATTATTGTCATTATAAAGGAAAAAACTTTAAAATTGTCGAACATTATTATAATAGGGATGGTTCAAGGTCAAAATAATTACATTTTATTTAATCCGTATTTTAGACTATAAAAATATATTGGACAAAATGTAGGAGTGGGGTCTTTCTCAATATGTCGTCAGTTTACAATTTCGCTGGATAGATTACATTTATTATTAAATTTATTATTATTAGTTTATTTTATATATATTTAGGTATTATCTTTCACTGTGTTTCTCTTTGAACACTCACCGCACATAAATCTGCTATCTGCATGACCTAAAGGTTAATTGGTAGAGAATGCTCCTAGCATTAAGTTCGCCTTTTGTACCATTTTGTGCAATAAAGTTTATATAAATAAATACTAAACCGAAGCTTGTACTATGGGTACTAGACAACTGGTAAACTTACTTAAATCCTTTTTTTTGTAAATAAATACGTATTAGTAAACACCCAGACCAATACAAACATGTTCATGAACAAAAATGTTTGTACTGTGCGGGAATCGAAAACACGACCCTTGGCTCACGAGGCCGAGGTCACTACCAAATGAGCCATCGAATAGAGCGTTAAGTCAATAGCGCGAACGATCTGTGGCTTTGATGCTCGATAGTAAAATTTAGAAACATTGTCTTGGATCTGGGTGTTCTGGGAGTTGCTTTTAGTCGTGCAGATCAAACCTTATTTGTGACTTGTATGCAGCATTTAATTCTTTATCAGATTTTTTTACATCAATAAATGTCGAGTAAATATTACGGGCATGGTATAATTAAACTTAGATACATTTATGCGTCATAATTTTTTTATTATTGTTATCAACCAGACAATAACAATGGTCATTGGTGATGTTTAGGTATGATTATAGTGTGGTATCACGAGTGTCTCGTGATTGTTTATTCCGTAACATGCATGATCCATGAAGTAAAGGCGTTAATACACTGGTGACTACAATTTCACAGATATTTCGTCAGATAGGTAAGTTCGTTTTGCAATTTCTGCAAAATTAGGAAGAAAAGTGTCATTTATTTTAATGGTCCTTAATATTAAACTGTGTGTTTCAATGATGTTCAACGAAAAAGATAGTCTTTCAATCGAAAAGCTTTCATTGCCCACTATCCTTACTTATGTACATATCTCAACATTGCTATAATTATCACAAGTCCTGGCCATCCACAGCCAAATACCTAACTACATTACAGTTTAAGCTGGAACCTCTTAATTGCAGATTCTTTGGAGGGCACATACTTGAACGGAAGCTTTGTCGATCTATTTTATTGCTTTCTTTTTGATGTATATTATTGTTTAAAGTGTTTATGTACTTACTCTAAATATAAAATTGTAGAATTAATTAAAAATCTGATGTAGAGCGAGTCTATCGCGTGGGCCACTTGTTTTATTTCTGAGGTCTGCCGAAATAGTAGTCATCCAGGAATCCGCAAAAGTGCTAAAAGTCGAAACACCTGAGTTATGCGTGTAAATATTAATTCTAAAACGCTACAAAGTCTAGCTAAAAGTTACCAGACCCGTAAAAACTATTGTAAACAACAACAAATACAATTAACAAATTGACATACAATTTGACGTGCCTACTCCGTAGGTACTAACACCCAACTTACGTAGTTATTTGTAAAGAAAGAAATTGAAATTATAATGTTACAATAAGCACAGACCAGAGAAATATTCCACTTCTTAGAAATATCATAGTAGGTACCTACAGAAATATGGCGTTTTATGTACGGATGATTCCAATGGATTCTATGTCTTGTTATCGTCAGGTGTCCAATATCATAAGAAAAACATAAATTAAGATCTACAATCATCCATTATTCAATGTTTATTCTATTCCTTCGGTAATAAGTTCGTACGAAATGCATGGATATCGCAAACTGTGATATTTATACGTCACAATCACAACATAGATAATCATACAAAACAAAACCACTATCAAACAAATAGGTAGTAGCTACTACCTGCTGGATAAGCTTATCCAATTTGCATAATGGAATGATTGCAATACGCTCTTGTTCTCCTATTGTAAAAAAAACACTAGCAATCATTTTAACGAACAATCTCTTGTTTCATCAAGTTAATGACCACAATTTGCGAGATTGCTTCTAATCAAAACAATAACAATAAATAATATTTTGATCCTAACATAGGGAATAATTTCGTTGACTTCCATCCAAGTAGGAGGCGGCCGGTTTAATAAATCCCGTCGGTTTATGGTTCATACATGTACTAAGATGTTGATGTGACCTTATTCCTTAAGAAAAAAAAATCCCAGCCTTTATGCTACATTATTTATAACATACTTATCTAGAATATCTACAGTTGTTAAAAGATCCTTCCAACTGCGAGTCGTACTCGCGCATGAGGGTTTCCGGATCACTTTTGTTGTACTTTTGTTGTTTTGTCCCCTTTAAATATATTTTAATTTTATTGTTTATAATGAACTAGCGACCCGCCCCGGCTTCGCACGGGTGAAATACAATTTGGATATATTATACACATAAATCTTCTTCTTGAATCCCTATAACTAATAAAAAATCCGCATCAAAATGATCATATAAGCAAGCATAAATAGGGACAGAGAGAAAACATAGGCGACTTTGTTTTATACTATAATAATAGTAATATTCATTTATTAATGTCAACAAAGGACAATCGGATTGAAAACCTCCTCCTTCTTTTAAATCGGTTAAAAAGTTGAATATTTTCTTGTAGCAAAAGCGCATTAATCCTCGTTTGACAGTTGTTGAATAGATATTAATTAGGTAATTAGCAACAGTTTGTAACAAAGACCTGTCTCGATCTGAACTGAGGGCTTTGTGCATCACTTATCTCGCAAGAGGGTGCTAAATTGAACCCAATCCATAATGGTCTTCTTTGTCCAATGTGTCCATCCTATGTATTGTTTATTATTTCTCTGATAGGCGTTATCAGATCTATATCCCAAGACATGCGCGAGCATAGTGCCCTATACGTTTATTCTCGATATAATAACACCATTTTTTAACAAAACGAAACCGACTTCAAAATGTTGACAATGTAGACTAACTAAGAAGTACACCCTTTTCAACAACGATGATGCCAACATCGATGTTCGTAGCAACCTGAATCAGCGGGATTATATCGAGAGCGTCATAAAAACAGCTCCCCGCAAACTCGGAATCCTGAACAGAGTGAGACGGTTTTTTACTCCGGTGCAGCTCTGTGTCTTATACTTATAAGACACAGGTTCGTCCGTGTGTGGAGTACAGTGTGCCTAGCACGAACACTTTCGAAAAAGTATGCGTAACGTAACCGTAAACAGGGCGATAACTTTCACTACGTTAACGTACGTAAACGTAGTACCTCTTACGCACGATAGGGGCGCTGTACCAAGTTTCATACAAATGTTTACGGTAACGTTACGCATACTTTTTCGAAAATGTTCGTGCTAGGCACACTGGGCGATAATTTTCACTACGTTAACGTACGTAAACGTAGTACCTCTTACGCACGATAGGGGCGCTGTACCAAGTTTCATACAAATGTTTACGGTAACGTTACGCATACTTTTTCGAAAATGTTCGTGCTAGGCACACTGCTCTCATCTCTGGGACGGTTCTGCTAAGTACCTGTTGGACGCTCTCAATAGGTTGCAACGACGTGCTATCCGTATTGTTGGGGATCAAGAGGTGACCAAGAACCTAGAACCTCTTCAGCTACGTAGAGACATTGCCAGTCTTAGTGTTCTCTATCGACTTTACAATGGGGAATGCTTCGAAGAGTAATTCCAACTCGTTCCATCCTCTCCTTTCCACTCCCGAACAACACGTGCTGGACAGCGTTGTCATCCGCATACCATCCAGACGATGGTGGCGCGCACCAAGAGGTTTAGTTCCTCGTTCTTGCCCCGTGCCATTAAGTCATGGAATGCCCTTCCAGCTCATGTGTTTCCTTCCTCTTACAATCCTCGGTTCTTTAGGCGGGGCGTGAAACGGCATCTCAGTGGGCCTTCAGGGTGAGGGCGACAGGCGCAATGGGATTGTTCTATTGTGCCTGTCGACCTAACTTTTGGGCCTCACGACCGCTTACCATCAGGTGGAGTGAGGTCATCCTGAAAGCTCTTCTTATAAAAAAAACCCTTACAAACAAAAAACGAATTTTCCAAATCGATTGACGATTCTCGGAATTTTGTGGGATGGTAGCATACGTACAACAAAAAAAAAACAGTGGAATTAAGAACTTCCTTCTTATTTGAAGTCGGTTAAAAATGTAAACAGCGACTTTACTAGCTGGTAGGTAGATACTCAGACATACCTTTTACATCTATAGAGATAATGAGATAATCTCTCTATACTTATAATAAATCTGTAGAGAGGTCAATTCTGTACATGAAATATATTTTCAAAATAACTATCAAGGGGTGATTAGTGATCGATACTGATGCTAAAAATGCAATCAGTAAAATTTTTGTCTGTCTCTATGTCCGTCTGTCTGTCTGTCTGTATGTTCGTTATAGAAACAAAAACTACTTACGGATTTTAATGAAACTTGGTATAATTATTCTTCATACTCAGGGCAGGTTATAGTACCTATACTTTTCATCACGCTACAATCAATAGGAGCAGAGCAGGGAAGTGTTGGGACAACGGGAGAAATTTTTATGTGTATGTTTGATCGCGCATCACGCGAAAACTACTGCATGGAATTAATGCGGTTTTCACCAATGTATTGCTAGAGGTCTAACTTAAAATTTAGGTATCATTTAATGGAAGTCCGTTATTTTTGAAACCCGATATCCACGCGTGCGACGCCGCCGGCACAGCTAGTAAATAAACACACATTTTACCACTTTGGAAGAGTCTCTCGCGCAAACTATTCAGTTTAGAAAAAAAATATGTTAAAAATCTCAACATCATTTTAAAATACCTATCCATATTAGATACCCCACACGTATAGGTTTGATGAAAAAAAAATTTTAAGTTTCAGTTCTATGTATGGGAGCCCCAAAAATTTTGGATTTTTTTCTAATTTTATTTTAAAATCTTAATGCGGTTCACAGAATACATCGTACCAAATTTCAATAATCTACCTCTTATAGTTTCGGAATAAACTGGCTGTGACACACGGACGGACAGACAGACAGACATGACGAATCTATAAGGGTCCCGTTTTTGCCATTTGGCTACGGAACCATAAAAACCGACTTCAAAAAACACAAACGACCATAACTTTAATCTGACAAAAATTGTACCTACATAACTAAAAAGCGATAAACAACGTAAGTAATCGGTACGGCTACACAAACTAAAGGTCGCTCAGCGAGCTATGGAAAGGGCTATGCTCGGCGTCTCTCTGCGGAATCGAATCCGATGTATAACTATAAGTAATAGTTTCCGTAAAAAATGTAATTAGTCCGTCTTTTAGAATGTTCAAACTAAAAGACACGTATTTTTTCATTTGTTAATTAGACCAAAAATGACAAAGATATAGCGCGTTAAAATTACGCGTGACGTCACAGAGTGGGAGTTTTTTCGCCACTAAGGAGCGTCAAAGACCCCCACTCCTAAATTTTGATGCCTTGTATCTTTGTTATTTATTATTTAAATGAAAAAAGGAAAAATACGTGTCTAATATATTTTTATAATCTAAAATACGGACTAAATATAATGTAATTATTTTGACCCTGGAAACATCCCCATTATTTAAATATTTACAATTTTCACTTATTTTTGGAGTCGATGCCAGCCTCTAGGTAACGTAGACTGTTGTGTTGTAAGACGCGCGCGGTCGGCAAATCGACACGACAAAATACATTTATTTGTTTGGCTGAACTTAAATAAATGCTAGTTAATTTCCTTAAGAGTTTTACTTAGGAAAGAAAAGTTTTGCTTTAAGTCCAGTGAAGACTTTGCGATCTAGAATTAAGCAAATTATTTACCAAACCACTGGCCCTATTAGCCCTGCATAAGAATATAGGTACTATTACCTAGTTTGGCAACCAATTTACCAATGGCAGTACTGTCCCCTAACTCCTAACCGTTAAGGAGTTCTGTGGCTTCAACATCAGCACCAGATGTTAACGTTCGGAATCATAATACCTGAGTTAGTTAAGAATACGTAATAAGAACACCATACGAGCATACAATTTTCGGTTGTTGCCTTCAATTTCTCCTGGATCCCATAATCAGATCCTGACCTAGTGATAATGGGACCACCTCGGAAGAGTACTCTGTCCAACAAATAACATTTTTTTGAAATCCATCTATAATTGACGGCAATATCGGTGAACATACATAAAAAAATATATATCGATACAGACGAATTGAGAACCTCCTCCTTTTTTGAAGTCGGTTAAAAACTACTGCGGTCGCCAACCCGCCTGCCAAAGGTGGTGACCAAGGAAAATCTCCCCAAATGACAATTGGGGAGTCCTATGTCCAGCAGTGGACGTCTGCATGCTGATTTTGATGATGGGAATCAGGGCCGTCTTAATCTGCGCCCTCGTGGGAAGGGGGGGTCCCCCGGGGACCTGCGCCGCGCCGCCCCGGCAGCGGCCGGCAGGCGCCCCTGGGCGCGCTGCGCCCGGGTGCACCGCACCCCTTGCACCCCCTGGTAGAGACGGCCCTGATTGGAATGAACCCATTGATCATGATATTATTATAATAGGTCAGAAATTAGCCCGGTCCCTATGTCTATAGGTACAGTTACTGTTCCCGCGCTCCGCGCACTTGCGGCCCTTTTGAACATAATCACAAAAACGTCTAAGTTAATAACACAAAGGAATCATGATAAAATGCAAATGAACAATGTTTTTCTAACGTAGAAGAAATGCCAAATAGAATTATGTAGACACGTTGTGTCGCCTTTTGTTAAGAAAATTAACAGAATACGAAATAAGTATTTAATTTCCTTTAATATTTTCCTTGCTTAAAAACACCATTATTAAACATGAAAACAAAACACACAACAGCGAGATAACCTTCAAGTATAAGTACATAGGTCCCGGGTCATCATTTTAAAATGTTTTTATACCTACTTATGCTTGTCATTAGTATTTAATATACGTTTAGTTTACCTGTAGCGGCAGTTAATGATGGTAATATAAAAGATTTATCATATTTAAAGTCTTACTCATTGTCTAATTTTTAAAATGAACACATTGACTAGCTCGGTGACTCAATTGGTGTGTGTGACCTCTGCCTTCTGAACCAAGGGTCGTGGGTTCGATCTCCACGCGTGACAAACATTCGTCTTTTTGTTAAACCACTAAGTTGGCAAACAAGACACGGCCCGCCTAATGTTAAGCGGTTACCCCAGCCTATGGACGCATGCAACACCATCATCATCATCATCAGCCTGTATCAGTCCACTGCTGGACATAGGCCTCCAATGTTCGCCACCTTGATCGATCCCGGGCTTCTCGCATCCAGCACTTGCCAGCCGTCCTGCGCAAATCGTCACTCCACCTGACCTAAGGGCGGATGTAAGGGCCTATCATCTTTTCGCTCCAAGCCAACCTCACCTGCCCGTGGTGCATCCTGCCGATTGACAAACGAGGCGCTGGCAGCCGACTGGTGGCGGTATAACCATCACAATTGAAGGCGTAGCTAAATACTACAGACCGGTGACGGGCAGCAGCGTTACCGGAGCGAGAAGCTGCGTCCTGTGATCGCCAACCCGCCTGCCCAGCGTGGCGATTAAGGGTATATCCTCCCAAATGATAGGTGCTGCAACACGAGAGGTATCACAATGTGGACATATTTTTTAGGACCCACGGCACCATCTTTGGGGCACTTTGAGGAAGGGACCGGAGTTTTTAGTGGGTATTTCCCGCCACACTTCCATCATTCCGAGGCGGTGATGAGTCCCACATACCCCGTCCGCTCACCCGAGCGGCGGATATGCGTAAATGCATTTTCTGAAGTTCAGCTACTTACTTTGGAATCGGAGCAATGTATGTGCTGTTGCGCATAGCCCTATATTCGAATAAAAAAAAGTATCTAATTAAGTTTATCAGTTATCTAGTACCCATATTACAGGTTTCAGTGGCTCAGCGTGGCATGTCTTAGGTTATTTATTTATTCACTAGCGGCCCGCCCGCGGCATCCCGATCTCGCGAGATCTCGTGTAATTTTTCGGGATCAATCCCGACGCATCATACGACGAGATCCCGTTCGAGATTGACGGGATTGGGTGGCAGTGGTTTCTGTGGCGGCAATTGCTTCGCCACGCTGTTGCCAACCAGTGTTGAGTCGGAGAGGGCATTCTCTGCAGCGGGGTACATTGCAACGGACATTAGATGCCGTTTAGCAGATGACACTATTAATACCCTTTGTTTTTTAAGGAGTAATTTTCAAAATCACTTGTAGGTAACTACTTCCTAATTCCCTTGAAATATGCTTATTGTTTTGATTACCTAATTTACCTATGTTAATTTCCTTAAAACCTAATAATTTAATTATTTAGTTGGTAAAATTAAAGAATGAAGGTTTTTATTTTCTTTCAAGTAATATGTTATTTTAGTTAACTTAACTATCACAAACAAGCAGTTATTAGCTTTTTCAGACATCCTAATTTAACATTACTTTAAAACTGGACGGGATTCCGGAGTTTTCGGAAATCTCGAATTTGCAATCTCGAGTCGCGATTGCATTCCCTAGTTGGCGCGCAAGCTACGCGCCATATGCGAGCGGCGCGCTTGCGGCTCGCGAGCCGGTCGAGCTGCACATTCGCGGCGTTGATTTAAATGATAATTCGTGAGATAACTAATACCGAACTTCCTCTTCCAGACAAAATGCCGCCACAAGGTGCTGAGACGGAGTCGTTCGTGTTGTACGAGACGGACGCCAAGACACAGGACTCGATCACCCACGTCCCCCCATCCGCGGAGAAGAGGGAGCTGAAGATAGTATGGCGGAACGTGGCCATCTTCACATACCTCCACCTCGGGTTCCTGTACGGAGCCTACCTGATGCTCACTAGCCGTGACGTTTTGTGGACCACGAGACTGTTTTGTGAGTATAATCTTTATCTTTGAATTTAATGACTTTAGGCACTGAACACAACATAACATACACACTACCTTTATTTAAAATAGAGGCACAATATAAAATCATTTATTTGGTACATAAAGAAGGAACGTTAATTTTATTAAAAGTAGATAATAATATTGAATTTGCATATTTAAGGAAAACTATAATTGGTCTTATTATGCAACTAGCTGTGCCAGCGATACTGATGCCAAAAATGCAATCAGTAAAATTTTTGTCTGTCTGCCTGTATGTTCGTTTTAGAAACAAAAACTACTGGACGGATTTTAACGAAACTTGATGCAATTATTCTTCATACTCCTGGGCAGGTTATATTATACTTTTCATCACGGTACAATCAATAGGAGCAGAGCAGTGAAGGGAAGTTTTGGGAAAACGGGAGAAATTTTTATCTGTATGTTTGAACGTGCATCCCGCAAAAACTACTCCATGGAATTGAATGCGGTTTTTGCACATGTATTGCTAGAGGTCTAACTTAAACTTTAGGCACCATTTTATGGAAGTCCGTTATTTTTGAAAACCGATATCCACGCGTGCGACGTGCGACGCCACTGGCACAGCTAGTACTATAATTAAAGTAAACTAAAATGTTGATTTCTTACTATACACAAAGTATGTCTGTCTTACCTGGGGACTCATTAGAAGCATGTCGCCAGACGTCCCGATTTCTAAAAATTCTAGTTGAAAACAAATAAGAGAGAAACCGTGTGCTAATTAATTAATGTTCATTTTTTTTTCAGGTATTGTCTCATACGTCATAACTGGTCTGGGCATCACGGCCGGCGCGCACAGATTATGGGCGCACAAATCCTACAAAGCGAAATTGCCCTTGAGAATCTTACTTACTTATTTCAACACAATGGCTTTTCAGGTTAGTTTATGTACTGATTACTTAATTTTCTGACAACATACTTGTCAATGTTCTGTACATCCTACATCGTGACTACTCAAGTATTTAAACATCCTGTTAGTGACAAATCGCGAATTCGACTTCGAAAAAACCGGCCAAGTGCGAGTCGGACTCGCGCACGAAGGGTTCCGTACCACTAAATAAATGTTTTTCTTTATTTTTTAATAAATTAGAGTTGATTAAATAAAAAAAAATTAGGTTATTTGATTTAAAGTTTAAAAACAAAACTACTGTCTAGATCTCATTCAAACCAATTTTCGTTAGTAGTTTGCATAGTAATACACATCATAATTATATTTTTTTCATTTGGCTACGTCCCGTTTTTGCCATTTGGCTACGGAACCCTAAAAACGTATTTTAGACTTGGAAATTGTTCTGGAATATGGGAAGGTAGTACTTGAAGTATTATTGACTTAGAACAAATGTTTTTATTGCTATGATTAATAAATATTAAATAAATAAATATTAGACAACATCATACACATTGCTCTGATACCAAAGTAAGTAGCTAAAGCACTTGTGTTTTGGGTATCACTGGTATCAGAACAACGAAGGTATCACAAATATACTTAAATACAAACTATAAACACCCAGACACGGTACAAACACAAACGTTTCTACACGAATGTTTGTCCCGGGTCGGGATTGAACCCTCGTCCCTTGGTTCAGAAGGCAGGAGGCCCTGCCTACCAATTGAGCCACCGAGCCAGTCTATCTATTGCATAATATAAGCGTGTTTCTTTATATCTTGTGGCTTATAAATTTGAAGTCGAATAAGAATTTGGATGCTCATGCGTCCAAATGCTTCATGCAGCTGCCGTGAAACGTATTTCAAAACAGCATTTGTCCACGACTACGTCAATTTGTGACGATTCTAAAAATTCCAGACTATAAAAAATAATTCGAAACAGTGATCACCGCAACAGTGACGATCAAATCTACGTATTGGACCCACTTTACACTGTTCCTAATTAATATACTACGAGTAAAGTAAAATAAATAAAAACCTGTAGTTGTTCGTTGTGAAATATCCTTGGCTTCCCAGGTCGCGCGTATGAACATACAAACGCACTATTGCATTATTTAAATCAATTAAAAACAAGTTAAATTACATAATTTTCTAAAACGCATTAATTCTTTTGTTTTGTGTAGTTAATTATTTAAGGTCACAGATAATACTACGAGTATAACATGTTTAAGTAGGATATAGTACGAGTACTTGATGTATAGAAAAAAAATAACACATGCGTACCAAAATGATGCTTACATGTAAATATTTGTGTAAACGCTATGGATACTATTATAGTTAATGAAGTGATAAAAATCTATTGCATATTTTTAACAAATAGATCTTATGTGTTAAAAATATGCAATTATTATACAATAGGTTACTTATTAAAATTTACAAAATCTATCATAATATAATGGGGAATCATAAAACGAGCGACGAAAAAAAACTGTTTTAATAACATGACATGAGCGGTAACAATTTGAGTAAGCGAAATATTTACTAAACTAACGACGAATATTAATAGATAATAAAATCCAGAACGATCTTACAAAAAGTGGATAGCGATAAATCAATTTCATTTTATTCGAGCGACTACATTACTATGTGAGCGACTGGAAATACAGGGAGGGCAACTTCAATATTAAAATAGATTCGATTTTTCTAAGTGAGGTTATACATTTCGAACTACTAAAAAGTTCACTTTGAGCCAAATTTTGTAAGCTGCTTTATTGATGATTATTGGTTACTGATATTCTATTTGAGGGCTTATGCTTTTTATTTTGACACGTATTTTTTATGAAAACTACAGATTGTTAAATGCGCGCGAATTCGAATGGAGGCGGGACGACGAATCGTTGCAGTCAGGAACACCATAATACATTGCGAGAACGATTTCCTCTGTCGCGATTTCTATCTGTTGCTACCGATATGGTAACACAGTGGTCATTATATAACTCTTCGTTACCTGAGGTACCCACTATTGAACTTCGACAATGGACGGAAGCTTACGTCTTGTCTAAAGCATAAATATAAAGATAGTAGCATCTGATCCTACCAAATCTTAGCTAATTATACTCTGCTTGTGGGGCTGCGCAGACGACAGACTTTTTGTGCGATAGAGTCTGCGTCTGAGACATTTAAAAAGAGCGTCTAGGTCTGCCGACAGAATGATCGAAGTTGTGCGTCGTGTGCGTTGAGTCTGTGAAATATCCGCGACAGATTTTTGCGCGTCGTGTGCGTTACTGCATACAATTGCAAAAAAGTGCGTCACGGATAGTCTGTCGTCTGCGCTGCCCCTATTAGTGTATTTTTCAAAGTGGTTTTTGTATTCGAAACACTTCATTTAGGATAAAATGCCGTTCAGTATAAAAAATACATTTGCCAAATATTGAAAAAACTTCAGGACGGACGTAACGTTGACACTCAAATAAATATTAGGTCGCTCAAATAATAAATGAAGCGGCTCGTTTTGTATTTAAAGTAACTCAAATTAATGTTTGTTTATTTGCTGTTCTGTTGATTTCTCGTCACTCGCAGTCAGTCGCTCACTTAGTAATTCTATACCCCAATTTAATTAATTTTGACACTTAAAACTGTAATTTACAGTCACTCGTTTTATTGCTACCTTAATATAATCAGCTCCGATATAACTTAAAGAAACAATGTTTACCACTAACTATTACCTACTGCTATTTTGAACCTACATTTTTATTTCGACTAATCTGCTTAGAGAGTATTATTAAGAACAAAAAAAACCTTTATAGGTTCATAAACTGACATGGCGTTGACACACCTAGGTCTGTACCTAGTAGACTTTATTGAATTTTAAAGCTAGAGACACAACTAGGTCTGTACTTAGTGAAGTCGAATCCCTTTTAACGCTGACATAGTTAAAGTGCTTTTCACTTTGTTACTTTGGTCGATTATGAAAGCCGAGGTCTTATTTAATCCAAAATTAGGTAGATACCTACCTATCATATTATCATAGTAAAATTTCGTCGTAAAATGGTATTTCTATTAACACATTTGATTGATAGAGCTAACTCAAAGGTCAGCATGGCATGGCGGTGGCAACTGATAAGTAATTGATCTGGTTAATTGTCCGTTGCCGCAGCAACTTAGACTTCTCTATCGCTTTACAGCAGGCGAGGGAAAGCTGTTCAGAAGTAATAAATAAAATCAGTACATTACTGAAATATTCATCATCATCATCAGCCTATTGCAGTCCACTGCTGGATATAGGCGTCACCAGTCGTTAGGGCAAACACCTGGAGGATTTACCCCTAATCGCCAGGTGAGGGTGGCTTGGAGCAAAACGATGATAGGTTGCTCCCTTATATCCCTCTCACTCACATCCTCTTACTCTACTGAAACATTATGGTCCTTTATAAATGCTATTGTGGTTATTATTTACTAGCGACCCGCCCCTGCTTTGCACGGGTGCAATGCTATATGCATCTATTATAAGTACCTACCTTCATCTTGAATCCTTCTACCTATTAAAAAACCGCATCAAAATCCAGTGCGTAGTTTTAAAGATCTGAGCATACATAGGGACAAACAGAAATCAAACGCGACTTTGTTTTGCACTAAGTATGTGATGATAAATGTACGAATATACATTTATCATCTACTTTAACGATTTGCGTCAACTTATCAGATGCAACATCAGATCGAATGACGCATTTACATCGCGTGAAGTAAATTTCCATCTTGACATTGGCGTTCACTTCCTAATCAAAACGTGAGCATGCGCGCACCACGCGTCACCTCCGCCCGCCCTCTTATCAGTCACCCCTTATCAGTGACCCTCACCCCAATTAATTATCAGAAGTTGATATCAACTTTCACCTGAAACCGTGTTGAGTTTATTTTACATTTCCCTTATATTTCTAAGGGTTACCTAAATAAGACATTACAATTATTTAGATGAAGCGCCCT
Source organism: Conogethes punctiferalis (assembly GCA_031163375.1). Classification (NCBI taxonomy): domain Eukaryota; kingdom Metazoa; phylum Arthropoda; class Insecta; order Lepidoptera; family Crambidae; genus Conogethes; species Conogethes punctiferalis. The sequence goes on along the minus strand of CM062077.1, from coordinate 18,918,190 downwards.
ATTAAATGAGTGTTGCCCTGGGTTGGCGGCTTTTCACAAATAATAAAGTCTTTGGTAATGAGATCACGGTATAACTGTCCTTGTAACAGGGCCTTGAGGGCCAAACCAGGAGACCGTTTCAATTAATTTACGCTTCAAAGAAACGCTTCGCTTAAATAGTTTTAATGGTCTCTGACCCCGCTATACCTTTACCGAGATTATAGACCTAAAATTTGATGGGCAACCCATATGGAATATATTTATAGACATATTTAATTACATATAAAATAAATTTCATCAAATAAACATCTCGGTAAAGGACGTTGGATCGGGGGATCCTATCCTATAATGTACGGTTTACATTCAGCCGCTGCCGCTGCCGCTGCTGTTGCTGGGAACGTTGCTCTAAATATTTCCGCGGCAACGTCGACGCGAGCGAGTGTTCACATTCAGCCTTCCTACTTCTTTATCGAATGACTATGATATTGAATAATAATGATATCTATGGATGTAATATTAAAGTACATTTTTTTGTTGAGCGAGAATGCTGAATGTTTTTTTTTTTTTTTTTTTTATGCGAGAGGCGGCAGACGAGCAAGTGTGATGCCTGATGGTAAGCAGTCGACACCGCCCATGGACACCCGCAGCTCTAACCGAGTTTAGGGTCGCTGCCGGCCTTTTAAATATGAATACGCTCGTTTCTTGAAGGTTCCCAAGTCGTAGCTGTTCGGAAAGACTGCCGCAGGAAGTTGGTTCCACAAAACCGAGGCGCGAGGCAAGAAGTTCCTCATAAAACGTACAGTCGAGGATCGCCAGCCATCGAGATGATGTGGATGGAATTTCAGTCGGTTACGTGTGGTGCGGTGAAGAAACTCCGCTGCAGGCAGTAAACCAAACAATTCTTCAGAACACTCCCCATGATAGATGCGGTAGAGAACGCACATGGATGCAACGTCTCTTCGCAATGCCAGTGAGTCGAGTCGACTTGACAGGGTCAGGTCATCGACAATACGAGCAGCTCTACGCTGGATTCGGTCAAATGGAAGGAGTTGATACTGGGGTGCTCCAGCCCAGAGGTGGGAACAGTATTCCATATGAGGCCGGACCTGTGCTTTATAAAGTTGTAAGCGCTGGGTCGGCGTAAACACTCGCTCGCGTTCGCGTTACCGTCCTTTGACTTCCGCGCGAAAAACCGACAGTAGAGCGCGGGGCAATGTCAGCGGCAGCGGCAGCATCAACGCCAATCATCTGTTTACATTCTCACGCTTCCCACTTCCCTGCTCACTTCCCGTCCCAACAGGGCTGAATGTAAATGATACATTACATAAAATGTAATTTGACATAACAATAGAACGAGGTAGTAGCCAGCAGTGAATCTCTTCGAAAACAAACTTGTCATTTGTCTTTTTTTAAACGACTTTAAAAAAAGGAGTAGGTTCTCAATTCGACTGATTTTTTATTGTACTCGTATATATGTTACCACATATCTCCAAGAATTCTCCAAAAATCCTGCCTGTATTCTTCCAAAGGAGTCTTTACAGGACAGCAGAACAGTGACATATAAAAAACAATAGCAATACAAAAATATTAAAAAGGTATAAAAAATTATATCAAAAAGATTAGAGATTCGGGAACTAACATGCTCCCCTTTTAGGGTTCCGTAGCCGAATGGCAAAAAACAGAATGAAAGAATGGATTGGTATGTCACAGCCACTTTTTTCCGTAACTCTAAGAGCTATAATGTGGAAACTTGGTAAGATGTATTCGGTGAAACGCATTAAGATTTTCATACAAAATTAGAAAAAAACAATAAATTTTTTGGGTTCCCCATACTTAGAACTAAAACTCAATTTTTTTTTCATCAAATCCATACGTGTGGTGTCTATACACCACCCTCCCACCACCCTCCATCCCTATGGGATAGGTCTTCAAAAATGATATAAGGTTTTTTAAATATTTTTTTACTAAACTGAATAGTTTGCGCGAGAGACGCTTCCAAAGTGGAAAAATGTGTCCCCTCCACCACCCTCCACTCCCGTTACTTCTAAAATAAGGGAATGAAAAATGTAAAAATAATAAATGATGTACATTACCATGCAAACTTTCACCGAAAAATGGTTTGAACTAGATCTGATAATTATTTGTTTTTAATACGTTATAAATCGTAAACCGCATTTTACCTTTTATTCAAAAACTCCAATGTAATAAAGAATAAACATTTATTTAGATGAATAGTGGTACGGAACCCTACGTGCGCGAGTCCGACTCGCACTTGGCTGGTTTTTTGATAAGAGGAAGGCTCAAGTTGCCAACCGCTCTTGCCTACACTAACACCCAATATTTCGCGAAAGGCGAGTCTCCGATAACATTAATTCTATATGACCCAAAAATAAGTAGCTTATGAACTTGAATCGTGAAAATCAGAATCAAGACCGGTATGTAGTGTATATGTTACGGGTAATGCTAGAAGGTGGAGTAAACCTAGGTTTACCCGGGTTGACTTAATATTACCCAAGCTTCTTGGGTAAAGTCCGCATAATAAGTAAAATAAATTTGAATTCGGGGTTTACCCATGCTCACCTAGGTCTACCCAACTCTGGCTGGGTAATGTTAAAAATTAGTCTAATTAATTAGTGAAATGAAACTTCAAGGGCATTTTAAACATTTACAACAAGCATAAACTTAATAATAGCTTAAATAGCAAGAACTAATAGCTGTCCTTGTTATTAAAATTGAAATTATTTATTTGAGCAAGATAAACTGCTGTGACATGACTCGAAATTCCTGATGTTGCAGATGTACATGAGCGGCGGTTATCACTTACCATCAGGTAATCCGTTAGCAGTAAACCCTATTTCATTAAATAAAAAAGAAAATTACGCAACATCTAAGTTTACCCAGCCAGAGTTGGGTAGACCTAGGTGAGCATTGGTAAACCACGAATTAAAATTTATTTTACTTAATATTTGGATTTTACCCAAGTAGGTAGCTTGGGTAATCCTTTTTTTTTTTTTTTTTTTTTTTTTTTTTTTTTTTTTTTTTTCTAGAGGGGAATGCATTAGGCACCTTCATGCCGCCTCCGGGGGGAGGCGGCATGGTGTGTGGGACTCACACCTCCCAAAATGGGAGGGCATACCCACTAAACCCCCCTGTGTCGCCAGTGGGCAGCAAGTTGCAGGGATACGGGTAGCGCCGAAGCATACGGCCACATCCCTGCCTGCCCTGGCCAGCCGCAGATGATAAGCGGCCGGCACTCCTGGTCCGGGGAGGGCAAATACCCCTACCCCCGGATCCGGGGAGCAATAGAGTGCCCCCCGGGCGGACCTCGTGCAACGGTGTGGCTGCACCCACCACACCGTTACGCCCCTATGAGTGGATCGCGCCCCCGCACTCACCACTCGGGGCACGAAGGAGAGGCTCAGAGGGCATACGATGCGTTGTATGCCCTCCGGCGACGCCCGGGCCGGGGGCGGCGTAGAGCGGGCGCGTCTACCGCGGCCTCACGCTCTCTTTCCGCCGCCTCCTTCTGCGAGATCACTGTCTCGCAGAATGCGAGCATCGCTCGCCAGACCTCCTTCGACGCCGTCATCTGCCGCAAGAGTTGCGGCAGATCGAGGTCCTGTGCGACAGTGACGAGGACGGAGCGCTCATTGGCCCAGGCAGGGCAATGCTGAAGCGTATGCTCTGCCGTGTCCTCCGAGCCACTGTCGCAGTGACGGCATAGAGGATCAGGCTCTCGCCTGATCCTCCATAAGTACCGGCCGAAACATCCATGTCCCGTGAGGACCTGGGTCAGCCGGTACGTCACCACCCCGTGGGGGCGCCGCATCCACTCTTCCAAGATGGGGCCAATGGCCTGAGTGGTGCGGCGCCCCCACGGGGCAAGCTTGGGTAATCCTAAGTCAACCCGGGTAAATCTAGGTTTACTCCAACTTTTAGCATTACCCGTAACATATAGAACAAATATGTTGTATGTGTATGTTTGCCACATCACTGTACAATACTCGGCGGAATACGAAACTATTAGGTACGTTAAATTGCCAATTAAGTCAGAAAGCTGTACAAAGCTCGCGACTAACACCGATTCCGAAACAATCGTGATTGATGCAAAAGTTACTAAGAAGGTTCGTCCCCGCAGAGTGTAACTTTTACAAGCATTTTCTTTTGTATACTGTCTTACTTTCACAAGCAAAAAAATGTATGTGATCTTCTTAAATCACCATAATCAAAACAAAACGTATTCGGAATAACAAGTCAAGACGTTACATGGGTATTGGGTATGTAATGGGTATTACTCGTATCTAATATCTTCTGCATAACGGACCTAACCAGTATCTATACTTACTTATAATAAATCTGTAGAGAAGTCAATTCTGTACATGAAATATTATTTTCAAAATAACTATCACGGGGTGATTAGTGATCGATACTGATACCAAAAATGCAATCAGTAAAATTTTTGTCTGTCTGTATGTTTGTTATAGAAAAAAAAACTACTAGACGGATTTTGACGAAACTTGATACAATTATTCTTCAAACTCCTTCTTTTCATCACGCTTCAATCAATAGGAGCAGAGCAGTGAAGGGAAGTGTTGAGAAAACGGAGAAATTTTTATCTGTATGTTTGATTGCGCATCACGCGAAAACTACTGCATGGAATTAAATGCGGTTTTCACCAATGTATTGCTAGAAGTCTAACTTAAAATTTAAGTACCATTTTATGGAAGTCTGTTATTTTTGAAGCCCGATATCCACGCGTGCGACGCCGCCGGCACAGCTAGTATTTAATATGTGGCGACTGGAAGCTTGCAAGGGGTGTAATCAAACTCAAATAGAACGGGTGAAACCGCATCACTATATTACACACTAGCCAAACCGCTCTCGCTTCGCTTCGGGTATTTTAGATAAGCGCTAAAATTAATACGTATTTATAATTCAGTAACAATAAAAGTACGATTTCTTATAAGTTATTCATTTACATGACAAAACAGTTTAGGTTGCTATGGTAACGTTTTCAATACACGTCAGTTTGAAAGATAGCTTTTTGGTAATTTTTTCACACCTTGGGTTACATTATTAAACTTTTAGCACGGATCCCTAACGTTTTTATAAATATTATATACACTATGTTCACCGGGGATAGTGTAGCTTTCCGAGAGAGAAAGAATTATTCAAATCGGTCCAGTAGTTTCGGAGCCTATTCGTATCAAACAAACAAACAATCAAATCTTTCCTCTTTATAATATTAGTTTAGATATACGAGTAGTATAGATATAGACTAGCGACGCGCCCTCGCTTCGCTTCTGGTATTTCAGATTACTCAACTATAATTTGCATGTATAATTAATTAATTATAAACCAATAAACCTTTTTTACATACTAGCTGTGCCAGCAACTTTCATCATCAGCCTATTACAGTCCACTGCTGGACATAGGCCTCTCCAGTTGTTTGCCACTTAGGGCAAACATCTGGAGGATATACCCATAATCGCCACGCTGGGCAGGCGGGTTGGCGATCGCAGGGCGTAGCTTCTCGCTCCGGTGTCGCTGCTGCCCGTCATCGGCCTGTGATATTTAGCTATGCCTTCAATTATGATGGTTATACCGCAACCAGTCGGTTGCCAGCGACTTTGTCTGCGTGGAATGGTGTTTTTGGGTAAAATTTTTATTTGTTTAGACTAATTAATTTACAAATATCGAATCGACAGCCTAAAATATAAGTTTAAAGTTTCTAGCTCTGAAAATGACGATACATTCATAAAACTTTTCATCCCCCTTTTTCAGCTCCTTACAACCCTTTGGTATGAATGTTGAATGCCAAAGTTATTTATTCATATCGAATCAACAGCTTAAGGTATAAGTTTTAAGTTGCTAGTTCTAAAAAACACAATACTTCCATATAACTTTTCATACCCCCTTTCAACCCCTAACTACCCTTTCATGTACGCTTCAAATGTCAAGTTCATTTATATTAAATTAACAGCTTAAGATATAAGTCTCAAATTCCTACCTAGGTCTAAAAGTGACGATAATTTCATAGAACTTTTCACCACCCTCTTTTCAACCTCTATAAAAGTAAGACATGTGCTGTCGTAAGATATTTTTTATATAATTTTAGTGGGAACATTTCCATCATACATTATTTCTGTGTAGCTTTAACCATTAAGGATGCACACGCGATGGAAGCTTAAAAAATGGAGAAACTTCTTTCCCAACATTTCCTTTCACTGCTCTGCTCCTATTGATCGTAGCGTAATGAAAGTATACTATAACCTGCCCAGGAGTATGAAGAATAATTGTACCAAGTTTCGTTAAAATCTGATGAGTAGTTTTTGTTTCTATAACGAACATACTGACAAAATTTTTACTGATAGCATTTTTGGCAATTTTGGGCGGTCTTACCGCCATAAGCGGTCTTTTCCAGAAAATCTTTGGGTAGACAATAGCAAGATGGAAAGGGTCAGGTGGTGTAGTTCAATCGATTTAAGAGAATAACGGTCCTTCAAAAAGGTTATGAAGAGGTTTTTAATGGTCGGCAACGCGCATGATACCTCTGGTGTTGTAGGCGCGTGTCCATAAGCTGCTGTGGTAACCCCTTAACATCAGGCGGGCAGTATTTTTTTTTTATAAGAAGAGCTTTCAGGATGACCCCACTCCGCCTGATGCTAAGCGGTCGTGAGGTCCAAAAGTTAGGTCGACAGGCACAATAGAACAATCCCATTGCGCCTATCGCCCTCACCCTGAAGGCCCACTGAGCCGTTTCACGCCCCACCTAAAGAACCCAGGATTGTAAGAGGAAGGAAACACATGAGCTGGAAAGGCATTCCATGACTTAATGGCACGGGGCAAGGACGAGGAACTAAACCTCTTGGTGCGCGCCATCATCGTCTGGATGGTCTGCGGATGACAACGCTGTCCAGCACGTGTTGTTCGGGAATGGAAAGGAGAGGATGGAACGAGTTGGAATAACTCTTCGGAGCATTCCCCATTGTAAAGAGAAGCCTTTTTGCCACCTTAGTTGTATAAAATTATATATCTACACAATTCAAATAAGTAAATATAAATGAACAACAGACAGCCATCACCCGTCAGCATTTGTAGATTTAGATCCCTAAGCCCCAGACAGTGTTTACTTTATCTGAAATTAAATAGACACGCGTTATACCTCGTTGCTATGCACGTGAGTCTATAGGTCTATAACTGTCTAGTCTGCTCGAGCGAGTGTGTCCTTTCTGGATCAGGGGGACGTCTGCGTTTTCTATTCTGTAGTCTGGCAGCTTACTAATATTTATCTTATTAGATACTAGCTGTGCCAGCGGCGTCGCACGCGTGGATATCGGGTTCCAAAAATAACAGACTTGCATAAAATGGTGCCTAAGCTTAGGTTGCCTAGGTTGCCGATCAAACATACAGATACAAATTTCTCCCGTTTTCCCAACACTTTTCATCACTGCTCTGCTCCTATTAATTGTAGCGTGATAAAAAGTATACTATAACCTGCCCAGGAGTATGAAAAATAATCGTACTAAGTTTCGTTAAAATCCGTCAAGTAGTTTTTGTTTCTATAACGAACATACAGACAGACAGACCGAACAGACAGACAGACAAAAATTTTACTGAATGCATTTTTGGCTTCAGTATCGATCACTAATCACCCCTTGACAGGTATTTTGAAATTATATATTTCATGTACCGAATTGACTTCTCTACAGATTTATTATAAGTACCTATAGAATATAAATAGATATAGATTATGTACGCACAACTATACGAGTATGTCTTTGTGTCATGTTTTAAGTCTACATCTAACATCTACCTATACATATATCTATAAAAACGCGATGAGATTTTTAATACGTTAAACTCCTTTTAACACTTCTTCAATTGTGTCTGGTTTCATGGCAGTCAAATGCTTAATAAAACTACCTTATTACTTTGGGGCCTTAAAGCGAAAATCTGGCAGTAGGTATTGATTTATGAACGTTAAGCATTACCTTTTAAGTCCTACAGTACAATGTTGACTGAAACTTTACGAAAATTCCGTTCTTTATTTACCGATCATTGGATCTGGTTGACAGTTTTTTGTATCATCATTTCAGCCCACATCTACCCACTGCTGAGTATAGGCCTCTTCTTTCATCCGCCACTTTACACGGTCCCTCGCCAACCTTGTCCAATGTTTCCCGGCCACCGCCGCTATGTCATCCGACCATCGGGTGGCTGGTCTGCCCACAGATCTCCGGCCAAATTTTTGTATTGTTGAACAAAAAACCTACTGCTGTTATTGACTTTTCCAACAAATTATTCTTCTCAAAATAACAAACGTAACAAAAAATATATTGTATACTAGCTGTGCCAGCGGCGTCGCACGCGTGGATATCGGGTTTCGAAAATAACGGACTATTAAGTTAGACCTCTAGCAATAAATTGGTGAAAACCGCATTCAATTCCATGGAGTAGTTTTTGCGTGATGCGCGTTCAAACATACAGATAAAAATTTCTCCCGTTTTTCCAACACTTTCCTTCACTGCTCTGCTCCTATTAATTGTAGCGTAATGAAAAGTATACTATAACCTGCCCAGGAGTATGAAGAATAATTGTACCAAGTTTCGTTAAAATTCATGCGAAGGTAGCCAGTATGTTGTGCTGCTGTAAAAATAAAAAAATACCGTAATGTTTGCGTTGACTGATAAAAAAGCGTTTTGTTTGCAGGACGCAGTGATCGATTGGGCCAGGGATCACCGAATGCACCACAAGTACTCTGAGACGGACGCCGACCCTCACAACGCGACGAGAGGTTTCTTCTTCTCCCACGTGGGCTGGCTGCTGGTCAGGAAGCATCCTCAGATCAAGGCGAAGGGACACACCATTGACATGAACGATCTGCGCAGCGATCCTGTACTCAGATTCCAGAAAAAGTTAGTATTATTTCATTCCTATGAAGTTCCACTGTTTAGTCATTGATGAGTCTCATTCGTGATTTGTTGTCTATTGTAATTCACTTATTATAAACTAGCTGTGCCAGCGGCGTCGCACGCGTGGATAAGTATCGGGTTTCAAAAATAACGGAGTTCTATAAAATGGTGCCTAAATTTTAGGTTAGACCTCAAGCAATACATTGGCGAAAACCGCATTCAATTCTATGCAGTAGTTTTTGCGTGATGCGCGTTCAAACATACAGATTAAAATTTCTCCCGTTTTCCCAACACTTCCCTTCACTCCTTTGCTCCTATTAATTGTAGCGTGATGAAAAGTATACCTACTATAACCTGCCCAGGAGTATGAAGAATAATTGTACTAAATTTCGTTAAAATCCGTCCAGTAGTTTTTGTTTCTCTAACGAACATACAGACAGACAGATAGACAGACGGACAGACAGACAGACAAAAATTTTACTGATTGCATTTTTGCCATCAATATCGATCACTAATCACCCCCTGATAGTTATTTTGAAAATATATTTAATGTACAGAATTGACCTCTCTAGAGATTTATTATAAGTAGGTATAGATAGATATAGAAGATATAGATAAGTATAGATAGACATACTACACATACTATCAAGGCCCAGCTCGGTGGCAAAACAACAGAATTTCTAATGGATCGTGAATGTGGCTAGAAACCCGCTTAGGTTTAAAAGATTCCATTCCAGTCGTTTCAAAGTTTTCAAAGCTTAAAACATACTGCATCTATTTGTTTTTTATTTTGAATGCAATTATTACAATAATAATTCCTAGTGCAGCTAGCTAAAGTATTTTATGTTTTTTTTACATATCAAAGGAGAGTACTATAATTTCATTAATGGCCAAAATCAACCGAAACAATTACTTTGAATTGCTTATAGATTAACGGAAATGTATGTAATTCCTAAAATCGCACATATGCCTACTTAACAATAATTTTCTAGGAATGTTGCTAGATTATACCTTTGTTGTCACCGATACGAGGTAGTAAAGATTAGAATTAGGAACACAATTTATGTTTTGCGTGGAATATCTATTGTCGGACAGTAATATTTTATTTCACAAGTAAATAATAAATAGGTAACAAGAAGTCTCTGAGGCTTTGATAAACTCAAATCTATTCAAGACAAAGGGTGTAAGTATAGATACCGGGTACTGGTATAGTAAGACATTTCATTTTTATTTTATAAAAAAACCGGCCAAGTGCGAGTCGGACTCTCGCACGTAGGGTTCCGTACCACTATACAGCTAAATAAATGTTTTTCTTTACGGTTTATTATATTGGAGTGAATTAAATGAAAAAATTAGGTAATTTGATTTATGACGTTTAAAAAAAAACTACTGGCTAGATTTGATTCAAACCAAATTTCGTTAGTAGTTTTCATAGTGATACACATGATATATTTTTTTCAGTTTTATCATGCCCATATTTTAGAAGTTACGGGGGGGGGGACACTCATTTTACCACTTTGGAAGAGTCTCTCGCGTAAACTATTCAGTTTAGAAAAAAATGGTGTTAGTAACCTCAACATTATTTTCAAATACCTATCCATAGATACCCCACACGTATAGGTTTGATGAAAAAATTATTTTCAGTTTCAGTTCTATGTATGGGGAACCCCAAAAATTTTGGATTTTTTTCTGATTTTATTTTAAAATCTTAATGCGGTTTACAGAATACATTTACGTACCAAATTTCAATAATGTAGCTCTTATAGTTTCGGAATAAACTGGCTGTGACATACGGACGGACAGACAGACAGACAGACAGACAGACAGACAGACAGACAGACAGACAGACATGACGAATCTATAAGGGTCCCGTTTTTGCCATTTTGGCTACGGAACCCTAAAAACGGAAATGAAAATCTGTTTACGTACCAATAAGGTATTAGCTCATATATTCGTATCGTCTTCGTATTGTATAAAAAATGTCTTTTTCATGAAACATAATTGTGTTAATTATCCTATCATATTTTTTATTTATTAATAAGCATTGACAATATACCTAGCTCTTACTACATACTTGTAGCATGGAGGTTTCGTATTGTAGGCAATTGCGATAAATTTAATTACCATCCGTTCTTTTGTGTTTCTAGTATTATGACATTTATTACGGCTATCAAAAGTATTAAAATAATTCTATTGTTTCAGGTATTACTTGTATCTGATGCCCCTGATTTGCTTCATCTTGCCTTCGTACATCCCGACCCTGTGGGGCGAGACTGCTTGGAACGCATACTGGATCTGTGTCTTCCGTTACGTGGCTGTACTGAACGGAACATGGCTGGTCAACTCCGCAGCTCATTTGTGGGGAGATAAGCCCTACGATAAGCACATCAACCCCGTTGAGACCACTCCTGTTTGTGTGGCAGCTATCGGTGAAGGATTCCATAATTACCACCACACGTTCCCCTGGGACTACAAAGCAGCTGAACTTGGAAATTATTCCTTCAACATCACTAAACTGTTTATTGACACCATGGCCAAAATAGGATGGGCTTACGACTTGAAAACGGTGTCTACTGATGTCATAGAGAAAAGAGTGAAGAGGACGGGTGACGGCAGCCACAGCGTGTGGGGGTGGGGTGACAAGACCATACCCGAGGAACACAAGAACGGGACCACTGTCATCAACCCCGAAAAGGTTGAATAGATTAAAAGAGAAGACACTATTATACTAGCAGCGATCCACAACTTTATATAATACTAGCTTTTGCCCGCGACTTCGTCCGCGTGTTTAAATTTATACATACAAAAGTTTTTTCCCGCTAACTCCCGTTCCCGTGGGAATTTCTCAAAATACAGCCATAACTGAACTTTATATTTACTAAGGTACCTGCATGCCAAATTTCAAGCGTCTAACTTAAGCGGTTTAGATTTTTCATACAAAAGGATTTTCCCGCTAATTCCCGTTCCCGTGGGAATTTCGGGAATTCCTTTCTTAGTGCACCCCTACGGTACCTAAGCTACGTCCTTTCCAAATTTCAAGTGCCTACGTTTAGCCGTTTGGGCTGTGCGTTGATATGTCAGTCAGTCAGTCAGTCAGTCAGTCAGTCAGTCAGTCAGTTTCTCCTTTTATATATATAGATAGGTACATTACCTCCATAAATGAAATGTAACCGATTTCCTTTTATTTTATACCTATTTTAGAAGGATTTCTAAAAAAAATAGCCTAGGAGCGTGTTACAATGCAAACCTAAAATTAATAACGTGTATGTTGGAAATACCTACTAGTTACTTGTCGCCCCACTTTTATTACAATTTCCGAATAACCAATGCCAGTTTGTTGTACTCGTAGGTATGTGGGAATTTTTAATATTTGCATTACATTAAGGCTTTTATTTAAATTAGTATCTATAGTATTGCTTATTGTCTCAAATTGTGTATGATGTTCCTATTGCCAAGGGTTTAATTTACCTTACAAGTGGTATATAATAATTATGTAGGTGCCTATATTTTGGTAGGCCTACTAAAATGTTTGTCATATTATTTCTTTCCTTCTTTACTAGACCTAGTACTGTATAATGGCCAATTCGGAAACAATTTTTAATTGTAAAATTACGATGACACTCCCTTAATGGTGACATTTGGTGTAGGTGTACAATGGTCATTTTAAAAGTAAAAGAATTTTTGAACGAAATTTTTGAACGATTATAATATTACTATTTAATTAATTGTGAATATTTTGATGATTTATTTATTACTGAATGTAGCTTAAGATATTATGTGGCCAACTAATGTTATTGATTAAATATACAATGTTTTAGATACTAGAATTTTAACATTGTGTTTTCTTTTCCTACAAGAACGATTCATCCATATAACTTTATAACACGGACATGTCGGACATACCGTCGACTGGCTCGGTGGCTCAATTGGTAGTGACCTCTGCCTTCTGAGCCAAGGGTCGTGGGTTCGATCCCCACACATTACAAACATTTGTGTTCATGAATATGTACGTTTGTATTGGTCTGGGTGTTTTCTATGTATAATATGTATTTATTTACAAAAAAAGTATCTAAGTAAGTTTATCAGTTGTCGAGTACCCATAGTACAAGCTTCGGCTTAGTTTGGGGCCACTGGGGCTAGATGGCGCTGTGTGGCCCAGCGTGGCATGTCTTGGGTTATTTATATTATTTATTTATACACACATCTTAAAGCCACGGATACACTAGGGATCAAATGGAGCAACATGTTGCAGATCATGTTCGTCAACATTTATGTGACGCGGGGAATGTCGCTTGTTCCCGCCTCGAAGCGAGAGCAAGCAACATCTTATATAATTAGTTACAGAGGGCCTTGAGTAGATACTCTCTCCCAACTTACAAGTGTAAGATTGTAGTGAGAGAGTGGCTTCTGGGTCTCAGCTATGACATGGTTGAGGCATTAATTAAATGATCATAAACACGTACATACACACACACACACACACACACACACACACACACACATACACACACACAACCACACATGCATGCAGCAAATTTCAACATGTTTATTTTAATAAGATTTTTTATTTTTTTATTTCTGTGTATAATTTCTAAATATAATATAGGTAAGCTTATTTGTAACATGATGACAAATGCTCATCTGTTCGGAGGTGGGCGCTGATAGCTGCGACACAGTCTATGACTAATGTGGCTATCAACGCTATAATGTAACAGTGAAAATGTTAAGTTTCAAATAAAGATAGATATTATTATTATTATACCCCGCGTCACGTACGATGTTGCAAGACACTATGCAACGTTGCAGCGTCACGTACAGTGAGCGTTGCGCGTCATGTAGCGAGACAATATGTTCCTTATTGTATACGAGGCTTTAACTTCGCTCGAGACTTCACTTTCTGTGATGTTTGCTAAAATATTAGAAAATTTTAAAGTGCTTTTAGATACGACTAAGCTTATTAATGTAATAGACTCCTGAATATGAGAAAATATCTTTATTGTCTTAACTATAATCCAGAAAATGAAGAGGCTTGTTTTTTCTTTAATATAAAAGATTACATCGTTTTGTAAGAAGCCTTAACTACCTATTTTAATAACTGCATTTATAAAACTGCAACGTCACGTGAACAGACGTAAAGATGCAAATAGGGTAGATGACTATGTTAAATTTTCTATGTTATTTGATAGCTTCCAGAAAGAACTATCAAAATCGGACTTATTTGAGAAATCACAACAAAATTATTTTGCAAAATGAGAGCGCGATAGGCCTTCAAAGTTCACCAGGAAAGTCCATTTTAATATTGAAATTAATCAAAAACATTACAGCACTATTTAAGGTACATTATTTATTTATAAATAACCCAAAACATGCCACGCTAGGCCACACAGCGCCATCTAGCCCCAAACTAAGCCGAAGCTTGTACTATGGGTACTAGACAACTGATAAACTTACTTAGATATTTTTTTTTGTAAATAAATACATATTATACATAGAAAACACCCAGACCAATACAAACAGACATGTTCATGCACACAAATGTTTGTTATGTGTGGGGATCGAACCCACGACCCTTGGCTCAGAAGGCAGAAGTCACTACCAATTGAGCCACCGAGCCAGTCGTTATACTTATAATAAATCTGTAGAGAGGCCAATTCTGTACATGATTTAGATTTTCAAAACTAGCTGTGCCAGCGGCGTCGCACGCGTGAATATCCGGTTTCAAAAAATAATGGACTTCCATAAAGTGGTGACTACATTGTAAGTTACACCTCTAGCAATACATTGGTGAAAACCGCATTTAATTCCATGCAGTAGTTTTCGCGTGATGCGCGATCAAACATACAGATAAAAAAATCTCCCGTTTTCCCAACACTTTCCTTCACTGCTCTGCTCCTATTGATTGTAGTGTGATGAAAAGTATACTATAACCTGCCCAGGAGTATGTAGAATAATTGTACTAAGTTTCGTCAAAATCCGTTAAGTAGTTTTTGTTTCTATAACGAACATACAGACAGACAGACGGACAGACAGACAGACAAAAATTTTAATAATTGCATTTTTGGCATCAGTATCGATCACTTATCACCCCCTGATAGTTATTTTGAAAATATATTTCATGTACAGAATTGACCTCTCTACAGATTCATTATAACTATATATAGAAGAAGAAGAAAGAAGAAGATAGATATGGATAGAAGATAACTATCAGGGGTGATTAGTGATCGATATTACTGATTGTACCTATTACGGGATGTAAGGGAGGGACCTATCATCTTTTCGCTCCAAACCAACCTCACCTGCCCGTGGTGCATCCTGCCGAATAACAAACGAGGCGCTGGCAACCGACTGGTTGAGGTATAACCATCATAATTGAAGGCATAGCTAAATATCACAGGTCGATGACAAGCAGCGGCGTCACCGGAGCGAGAAGCTACGCCCTGCTGCCCAGCGTGGCGATTATGGGTATATCTTCCAGATGTTTGCCCTAAGTGGGCAACAACTGGAGAGGTCTATGTCCAGCCTATTGCAGTCCACTGCTGGATAAGTGATCGATACTGAAGCTAAAAATTCAATCAGTAAAATTTTTGTCTGTCTGTCTTTTTTTTTTTGCTGTGGGTAACAGACGAGCAAGCGGCCCATATGATGTTAAACGTTTACCGCCGCTCATACACTCTGCAATGTCAGGGGCACAGCTTAGCCGCTGCCCACCGTGAGGAAAGAGTTCTCTTTAGACCACGTTTGAAGAAGGACAAGTCGTAGCGATCAGGAAACACCGCGGCTGGGAGCACATTCCAGAGCTTACAGGTACGCGGTAAGAACGAACGTTGGAAACGAACAGTTCTTGATGGTATTATTTCCAAATGGTATGGATGTCTGGATGATTTTCTGAGCCGAGGGTCGTGGGTTCGATTCCCGCACAGTACAAACATTTGCGGTAACCGTTGTGTTCATGAACATGTCTGTTTGTATTGGTCTGGGTGTTTAATATGTTAAGTATTTATTTACAAAAAAAAAGTAACTAAGTAAGTTTATCAGTCGTCTAGCACCCATAGTACAAGCTTCGGCTTAGTTTGGGGCTAGATGGCGATGTGTGGCCCAGCGTGGTATGTCTTGGCCTATTTATGAAATGAAATGAAACGAAACGAAATGAAATGCAATTAAAGAAATTTTTCGCGTGGATAACATGCTTTGTACACAATGACCGGAATGAAACCTGCCGCTCAAGGGAACCGGCTTAGTGGGACCAGTTTATCATTATCAAATTTGAAAAGGGCAAATTGGTCCCTGGTCCGCGTTTTGGACTGGGACGAGATGCCCCCTTTTTTTTTTTTTTTTTTTTTAAGAGGGGAATGCATTAGGCACCTTAATGCCGTCTCCGGGGGGAGGCGGCATGGTGTGTGGGACTCACACCTCCCAAAAGGGAGGGCATACCCACTAAACCCCCCTGTGTCGCCAGTGGGCAGCAAGTTGCAGGGACACGGGTAGCGCCGAAGCATACGGCCATATCCCTGCCTGCCCTGGCCAGCCGCAGATGATAAGCGGCCGGCACTTCTGGTCCGGAGAGGGCAAATACCCCTGCCCCCGGATCCGGGGAGCAGTAGAGTGCTCCCCGGGCGGACCTCGTGCAACGGTGTGGCTGCACCCACCACACCGTTACGCCCCTATGAGTGGATCGCGCCCCCGCACTCACCACTCGGGGCACGAAGGAGAGGCTCAGAGGGCATACGATGCGTTGTATGCCCTCCGGCGACGCCCGGGCCGGGGGCGGCGTAGAGCGGGCGCGTCTACCGCAGCCTCACGCTCTCTTTCCGCCGCCTCCTTCTGCGAGATCACTGTCTCGCAGAATGCGAGCATCGCTCGCCAGACCTCCTTCGACGCCGTCATCTGCCGCAAGAGTTGCGGCAGGTCGAGGTCCTGTGCGACAGTGACGAGGACGGAGCGCTCATTGGCCCAGGCAGGGCAATGCTGAAGCGTATGCTCTGCCGTGTCCTCCGAGCCACTGTCGCAGTGACGGCATAGAGGATCAGGCTCTCGCCTGATCCTCCATAAGTACCGGCCGAAACATCCATGTCCCGTGAGGACCTGGGTCAGCCGGTACGTCACCACCCCGTGGGGGCGCCGCATCCACTCTTCCAAGATGGGGCCAATGGCCTGAGTGGTGCGGCGCCCCCACGGGGCAGCCTCGAGGCGCTCACGCCATACTGTGAGCGCCTCCGCCTCAACGGCCTCTTTCTGCGCTCCGACTTCGGCGGGCGCTGGCCGGAGGCCCCGCGACCGCTGCTCGGCTCGCCACAGGTAGACTGCGGCGAGTACGGCAGCGTCCAGGTCCCACGGAAGGGACCCGGCAATCGCAGTGGCGGCATCCGCGGATATAGTTCTATATCCGCGGATGGCCCTCAACGCCAGGGGGCGTTGGGCCCTCCACAGCGCGCGGGAAGTCTCCACCGTAATGGCGCCAGCCCAGACCGGCGACCCATAAAGGGCCATCGATCTGAGGACGCCTAGGTAGAGCCGCCGGCACGCTGCAGAGGGCCCCCCCACATTGGGCAGCAGTCCGCTTAATGCGCCCGCTGTCACCGCCAACTTGGGCCACAGCTTTTCGAAGTGGCCCCTAAACGTCCACCGCCCGTCGAGCCACAATCCCAAATATTTCAGGATTGTGCCGACGGGAATCCGCGCGCCTTCTACCATCACGACAGAGTCGGTGGGAGGCGCGCGCCGAGGCCCATGAAAACATATGGCCTCGGTCTCAAGGGCCACTTTGAGGCCCAAGGCGCGGATCCGGCGGACCACTGCCCCCGCCCCCTCTGAGGCGCGCTGTATGGCCTCAGCGTGGGTTCTCCCTTTGGCCGTCACCAGGGTGTCGTCAGCGTAACAAGTTACACCGACGCCAGCCGGGAGCCGGCCGCGGAGGACCCAGTCGTAACCGATGTTCCACAGGAGCGGACCAAGAACCGAACCCTGTGGAACACCGCACGACATAGGGTGGGTCTCCACGCCAGTGCGCGCCTCGTAGGCTACGCTCCTACCCTCTAGGTAAGAGCACACCGCCGCCTGCAGGTACTCCGGTACACCATGGTGACGGAGTGCCTGCAGGATACAAGGCCAAGGGAGGGAGTTGAACGCGTTGGCGATGTCAAGAGACACCGCCATCAGAACTCCCCCCTCAGCCACCGCCCGATCCGCCAACCCCTTTACACGGAGGATGGCGTCTACGGTGGACCGTTCGGACCTGAAGCCGTACTGGTACGGCGACAGATCCGGTCCCACCTGCGTCAAGTGCTGGTTGAGGCGGGAAGCAATTAGACGCTCCAATAGCTTCCCGGCCTCATCCAGCAGGACGATCGGGCGGTATCCCGACGGGGAATCTGCTGGGCGCCCCTCTTTCCTCAACAGGATCAGGCGCCCTATCTTCCACACCGCCGGGAAATGACCCTGGCGCAGCGCCTCAGACGCCAAGCGTCTAAAGCGCTCCTCCAGCCAACCAAGAGCCAGGGCCAGCACCTTGCCCGGTACACCGTCCGGGCCAGGTGCAACGCTCTTTGAGCGTAGCCGCTTCACAGCCACGCTCACCTCCTCCTCCGTAACCTCCTCGAATCCTTGACCCGCTGGCGGATGCAGGTACATTCGAGGAGGCTCCCACCCTTCTCGAACTGGGAAAAGGGCAGGAACTACGCTCTGCAGGACCCTTGGCTCGAGCGTCAGAGTCACCGGGGGTGTCCACGGGCGAAGCTTTTGCCTCGCCCGTCTGTAGGGCCGCCCCCAGGGGTCCCGGCTCAGGGACGATAGCATTTCGTCCCTGGAGCGCTTTTTGCCCTCCCGGATTGCTTCCTGGAGGGCTGCCTTCGCTGCTCGGTAGGCGTCGAGCAGCGGGGCCTCCTGGGCCACATCGCGTCGCCGTCGTCGCCGGTGGCGCTGAATGGTGCGCCTCGCCCTTACGCAGGCCTCACGGAGGGCTGCGATTTCAGGGCTCCACCAGTAGACGCTCTGTCTAGGAGGCCGAGGTCCGGTTCGGGGCATCGACGCGCTACAAATGCGTGTCATGGCCCCCCGGAACTCTTCAGCCTCAGCGTCCACCTCGGTGAGCCCCGTACCCTCCGTGACCCAGGCTTCCACTATCGCCGCCTCTTTCGCTTTCTCCCGATCAAGCCTTGACAAAGTCCAGCGTGGAAAATTGTCATGGCCGCGGGAGGGCGATAGAGCGGGCGATAGGGGGCCGGAGACGGAAATGTCGAACCATATGTAGCGATGGTCCGACAATGTTTCCGCCTCCTCCAGCACCATCCAGCCGTGCACCCTGTGTGCGAGTGCAGGGGTGGCGAACGTTATGTCCACCACAGACTCTCCCTGCGGCCGCACACAGGTCGGCACGGTGCCCCTGTTGAGGATGGACAGTCCCTGGACGACGGACCACTCGAGCAGGAGCGATCCGCGTCTGTCCGTCACTCTGGAGCCCCACTGGGGGGACTTACAATTAAAGTCCCCCGCCAGGAGTACCGGGAGTTGGTGTCGCCGGAGGGATCCACCAAGCCTATCAAGGCTGGCTTCAAGCTCCGCGACACTGCGGCTGGGTGGGAAATACACACCAACCAGCAGCATCTCCCGGTACTTGGCAGCGACATAGCCACTGCCACAAAACAGGGGCTCCAAGGGGCATTCGCCCAAGGAAACCAGTACCACCGAGTCAATTGGGTCCGCCACCCAATTGGCGTTTCTCGGTGGCACGGAGTACGGCTCCGCGACGACAGCGACGCTGGCCCCCCACTCCACCATGTGCTGCACAAGTAGATCTTGTGCAGCGATGCAGTGGTTGACGTTCGCTTGAAGGACGCTTATGGGCATTCTACTTCAAAGGGAACGTCAACAACCTCCATAGGCCCAGCTTGAGGCGGGGGCGATGCCGCCCTATTGGACGGCTGGCCCGACTTCTTACCACTCTTGGGCGGGGAGCAGCTCTTCCCCCCCGCCCTGTGGTTGGCCTTTGCACCCGCCGCTGCACAAATGGCGCAGTGGGCGGGAGCGGAGCAGCTCCTGGCTTGGTGGCCAGGTTGACCGCAGTTGTAACATAGGCTACTGCAGTCAATCCCGGCCGAGCATGTTACTCCTACGTGTCCAGCCCTCAGACACCGGAAGCAGCGTTGCGGTCGCTGCTCCAGCACCTGTACCTGGGCTGAAATCCAGCCCACCAGGAGCCTTCCCGCGGCAACCTTCTTGGCTGCCGCGATTGGGATCCTGGCGACCACGGAGCTGCTTCCTCGGCGGTTGGGGACAATGGTGCCCATCGAAATGGTGGAATCAAGGCACCCACCCGCCTTGGCCAAGGCCTCCACCACCTCGTCTTTGGTGACAGAGTCGTCTAGACCCGTCACTCTCACACCCACAGTTTTGACGGGGCATGAAACTCGGACCTCTGTCTCGTCGAAGACCCCACGGAGCTTCTCCGCGAGTTGGGCAGCCTTGTCCCCATTCGCAGCTCCGGGGATCTCGAGAATCTTAGCGCCCGTCTGCGCTGTTCGGAATCGGACAGCGCTAATTCCGAGATCGCCAAGGTTGACGCTGGCTTTAGCCTGCGTCAGAACCTTGGCGTAGGTCGCCCCCTTCTCTTCCGCCTCCTTCGTGATGGCCATCACGACAACTGATGACCGCGGTGGAGTTAGTTTTGGCGGGGCGACAGGGCGCTTTGCTGCAGGTGCAGGAGGCTTGCTACCAGTAGTCGGTCTGGTGGCCGCTGGCAGAGTCTTTAAGTTCCCGCCTCTTTTTACCATCTTTGTCCACCCTTCTTCCATCGAAGAAGGGGCAGGTGGCAGGGGGCCGGGAGCTGGGTCCTTAGGAACCACCACTGATTTTGGGGCCCTCCTTTTTCTGCTACGGCGAGGTGCAGAAGGGGTGGGGGCAACCAGCATCTGGGCTACTACGGGTACATTTGAGCCCGTTTTGTTATTAGCGGCGTCCTGTGTAGTCGACGTCGTGGCTGCGGGCTGGCTTACCGCTATCGGCGCCTTGGATGGTGTGGGTGTCGGCGTCGTGGTTGGCGTAGATGGGGGCACCTTGCGCCCCTTGGCATCTGCTGCTAGCGGCGGGCGTATGCGCTCCGAAGGCTTCAAAAATGCCAACTTGGCATCAAGCATGTTGCCCATCATTAGGGCCATATTGCGCATTATGTCGTCATTTTCTCCTACTGGGGGGAAAGATGACGACGTCGTCGGTGGTAGCGGCGTGGTCTGCTCCCTGGTGGGGGCACAGGCCTCGTTTGCAGCTATGTCCGCCTTCAGTTTGTCGAACTGGCCACGGATCTCAGCCAGTTCAGCAGACAGACGCTGATTCTGCGCCTGTAGCTTCTTCGTCTCCTCATCAGTGGTTCGGGGCAAAAGCACATCGACCACCGCAGAGAAGACTTCGGACGCTTCGTTGAGGCCACGTATGAATGTGCCTTTTAGGTTGCCAGACTTGGCTGCACAGTGCGCAACTGTGTCTGAGCCGAGTCTGGCAAGCTCAGCCAATTCCTCTGCCGACGCTTCCTTGGCAGAGTAGCGGATCTTGTTATAGGCCCGCGTCATCCGCTCAAGGAGGTCAGAGGCACGTTTTTCGGCCTCTTCGCCGTCTTCTTTCCCTTTCCCAGGGAGCCGGAGCACCGGCGCGCGGGCCGCACTGCGGCCTCTGCGCGCCGCGGGTGCCTTAAACACGGCCGACGAGCTATGGGAGCCACTGCTTCCGTCGGATTCCGACCGCTCCCTTTTCCTAAGGGCCTCGGCCCACAATCTGCCCTTGACTGGGCCCGCTACAGGCGGGATGGACTTCTCCACTCCTGCGGGCCGGCTGCCACCCCCGACACCGGCCTCCACATGCGACTCGTCTGAGGAGCCAGACTCCTCCTTACGACGCCGCGAAGTCGAGCGGGAACGAATTCCCGTCTTAGACTGCGCACGGTTTGCATTTGCAGACATAGTGCAACACAAACAGACAAACAAAGATGACAAAACAGATAAAGATCAGAACGACCACAAACACACAGGATTAAAACGCGACAGGGGGGGCGGCTCAGGGCACCACAGCTCCACCCGCGGGAGATACCTCGACCGGCGGGGAGTAGGTAAACCTTGAGACGCAGCACACACAAATCGCAGTTATCGCTCAGCACAGTGAACTTTAGCCGCCGGCCTGCCACTCCGTTACGGTGGTCAGGCGCGACGTTGCCCGGGGAACGCGACGTGGACGCAAACACTGTGGGGGGTTCCCCGGACGAGATGCCCCCTAACCTAACTCTCCAAGGGAGGACCCGCGAAATTGACATACCAACACATTCAAGGCTCCCTATTCAGCTAATCGCGCATTTAAAAAAGTAATACATTGTATTAAGTACAAACCATAAAATGTTCGAGAGGAAATTGGGTCAACTCATCCCTCGGGATAAGTTTAAGCGATCTCAGTTACCTCAAGAGCCCTAAGTAGCTCCTTCATACTACTACACATTTCTACTTTATATTGACATATAAATAACAGTAGGTATACTTCAGGTAAGATGTAAAGATCCTTTGCTCTTCTTGGATATTGTTTGTTAATTGTAGAGATTACGCTGTATGGAACGTAGTTGTCATTATCTTCTATTTATACTTATAATTAATCTGTAGAGAGGTAAATTCTGTACATTAAATATATTTTCAAAACTAGCTGTGCCAGCGGCATCGCACGCAAGGATATCTGGTTTCAAAAATAACGGACTTCCATGACATGGTGCCTAAATTTTAAGTAAGACCTCTACAACTAACTATACTAAGTAGATATAATTCTACAAATTAACGGGAAGAATGAAGAATATTTATGGGATGTAAGGGAGCGGGCAATGATCTTTTCGCCCCTAGCCAACCTCACCTACCCGTGGTGCATCCTGCCGAATAACAAACGAGGCGCTGGTAACCGACGGGTGGTGGTATAACCACCACAATTAAAGGCGTAGCTAAATACCACAGACCGATGACGGGCAGCGGCGTCACCGGAGCAAGAAGCTACGCCCTGCGATTGTCAACCCGCCTGCCCAGCGTGGCGATTATGGGTATATCCTCCAGATGTTTGCCCTAAGTGGCGAACAACCGGAGAGGCCTATGTCCAGCAGTGGACTGCGATAGGCTGAAGATAATAATTCTACAAATTATCATTTATGTAGGTTATTATTGCGGTTTTAGTTTCAGTTTGGAATAAAATTTATCCTAAAAAATTTAACTGACGGCCGAGTCTAATAAAATTGCTTTAAAATGTAATAAATGATTTGCTTATTTCGTCACTTTTATATTCCAACTGCTTGGGATATATCGATCGATGTAAAATAATATAGCTACATTTTTTTTCACTGAATCCGGTGCCAGCTAAAGTTGTTTCACGTCTACATCCACAATACCACAAACGAAAAAGCAGGCACCAAGTCCAAATTAAACAAAAATTTTAGGTATTGACTATAACAGTACAGGTAACAGTGTCTGATACACGTCAGGCCGTCTAGGTATTTATTTATCAAAACGTTATTGCACAAAATGGTACAAATGCGAACTTAACGCATTTTCTACCTGCCAACTTTTAGATCATGCGGAGAGCAAAAGTGTTTGTGTGACGTGAGTGTATAAAGAAAACACTGTGAAAGATAATACCTAATATATGTATAATCAATAAACTAATATGATAAATATGCTAAATATTATTATAATGTGCTATAAATACATATACATAGATATACACGCAAATATATATAAAATAAATATATACAAAACAAATATTATGTAATATAATATTATTATAAATACATGCAAAACATATACCTATAATAGATAATAATCTTGACAAGCAATTAAGAGGCAATTTCGGAATAGGCTATTCTGTCTGGTTCTAGTATTCCCTGTTCCACCAGGGAATCAATCTAAATAAACATAAAGTGCCCCTAAGCCTGAGACAACGCTTAGAAAACTTTAAAATAAAAACAAATTTTCCAAATTTGATATATTCATTCTAGAAGTTGAATGGAAAAGGAGCAGGTTAATTTGCGTAATTTAATTGATTAAGCACAACTTTGCGTAGTAGACGTAGTCAGCAATTTCCATTAGGGGTGACTGTACAACACAATATGTCATATCGGGGTGTTTGCCATCAATTTGCGGCACTTGTGTGGATACACTCAATTACTCACAATCGCAGGGTGTTCCCCAAATTGCGGTTGAGCTAGTTTTTCATTGAATTATGTACGTCTATCGCAAGCTTTTTTATATCAGCAATGTATTGACAAGTACACTCGGGCCCTAGCTTGCGAAGCGAAGAAACGGAATAAAACTAACCAATAGGATTGTATTAAAACTCCGCTCAGAGCTTTTATAATTTAAAATTGTTTGTCAGAGTTTGACATGAAAGAGTTAATGTCAGTGTTCAAATATTTACTACAATAGATAATTTTAAGAGTTAGTGATTGAGTTCATAATAGGCATTTATTTTGGTAATCTTTTGTTTATTTGTTTAGATTACCAACGACTGTTAGTTACATCAAAATAAATCTTAGATTATAACCTTATTACTATTACACAATGCACAGTCTCTTATAGGTAACCATCAGTCTCATAACAGTTTTACATCATTTTAAATACACTAAAAACTTAAATATTATCTATATTTCCTATTCTAGAATAAGAAATAAGAAATTGAACACAATGGTCATTATTTAATTTGGTCTAAAATTAAGTGTTTACATTTTTGTAATGACACAGAATGGATGTCTTGGAATATAAACAAAATTAAAATTGCCTGAAAGTACGACGAGATACAGTCGTTTAAAACGAAATAAACGTAACCAATACTAAAAAGTAAAGGTCATAAAAAGACCAAAACGATATTAATGGGCTATGTTATGAGAAAGGTAGTAATTAAACCAAGACTAGATTGAGAACGATTTTATAACTCTCTAGCGACCCCTCGCTTCGCTTTGAGTATTTCGGGTTAAATTATAGGCGTTTTAATAAGGATCCCTAATCTTTTATAGCAATAAAATACAGCCTATGTTACTAAGGGTAAACGTAGCTTTCCAAAAAAAATATACAAATCTTTAATTTATAATCTTTATATTTATTGTAATTGTAGATTTATAACTCAAAAAGTTTGTCTTGTGCTGTAGATTAATATGAAACTTCCATTAAAACCATCTGTATTTTCATCTAAAACATAAAGCTTTGGCGTTTTATAGCTTTTGAAGAACCATCCTGTATAAACATTTCAGAGGCTTGACATAAAATTCACTTAGAGTCAGTCTCTTGCTTGCTGCGGACAGTGTAACATACAATTGAATCTTTTCTCTTTCTCACTAAAATCGGTATGTTATGTTACATTAACTTGATGTAATCGATTAGTTTTATAGACAGTAGGACATAGTAATTACTTATATAATGTTAAATTACAATGAATTTATGAATTTACTAGCGACCCGCCCTCGCTTCGCTTCGGGCATTTAAGATTATTACGACATAACTATAATAACATATTGTGAAGTTCATAGATGAATGACGTAAGTTTGTGAGTTTGTGTGGGTTGGTCTCTGTGTGTGTGAATGAGTTACGTTCATTCCAAAGTTAGACCTGTAAGCCCCTAAAGAACTTGGCTCCTTGGGATCGCCATTGAATTATCCACTTACCTACCTTTACCTTTCGGTTTACAGGTTGTATTGTGTATATTTAACAAATTCTTATGATGTACCTACTAATCGTTACATCATAAGAATTTGTAAACGTTACTAAGAATTGTCATAGTAAAGTTTACAATTCAAGGAATCCCCAGTTAATTACACATTATTCAACATTAAAATTAATAATTGTAGTACGGTAGTTGAGAAGGAAGATATTCGTAGGTTGGTGTAGCCGGCGGTTTGAGCGAAACACAGTGTAACGGGTCTTCGAAATGGTTTATACATCCAGGAGACAATACTTCACTTACAACACAAAAAAAATGGTCCGTGCGGGGCGTTTTACTTGACCGTAAAATCGCTTAGCCGGTAGCCAGGTACCTACACAAATAGAATAGAAATATTGTGCTTGGAACATGAGTTAGAAGCAACTCGGTGACGTAAGGAATTAGAATAAAAATCATAATGTATGGCGAGTCCTTATATTATTATAATCAGAAAATAGCAACGCCGGCGCGATATAAAATACCCCCAGCGCCATCTCTTGATGTACTTGGGAACTAACATCATAAGAGCGGGCGTGTTCCTGGCAAGTGTGATATTGGTTTGTTACATCTTCTATCTTCTATACTTATAATGAATCTGTACATTAAATATATTTTCAAAATAACTATCGGGGTGTGATTAGTGATCGATACTGATGCCAAAAATGCAATCAGTAAAATTTTTGTCTGTATGTATGTTCGTTATAGAAACAAAAACTATTGGACGCATTTTAGCGAAACTTAGTACAATTATTGTTCATACTCCTGGGCAGGTTATACTCGTAGTACAATTTTCAACACGCTTCAATCAATAAGAGAAGAGCAGGAAAGTGTTGGGAAAACGGGAGAAATTTTTATCTGGATGTTTGAACGCGCATCACGCAAAAACTACTGCATGGAATTAAATGCGGTTTTCGCCAATGTATTGCTAGAGGTCTAAATTAAAATGTAGGCACCATTTTATGGAAGTCCGTTATTTTTGAAACCCGATAACCACGCGTGCGACGCCGCTGGCACAGCTAGTAATTTAATATAACCCAAATAAACAGCGATTTCTGCCTTAATATCATAATAGATCCTCGGGCTATAGGTAATGATTATAATATCAATTTGTTGTCGTAAATAAATAACAAACATTTTTTTAAGAAATTACGTTCTCTTGTCAACCTGTGTTTTGATTTTTTATACAATTGTTTATTACACAAAATGTTATTTCACAGCAGCAAGATGACTGTCGCCGCGACATCAGAGTTGGGGAACAATACTTATTCCTTCTTCGGACCGATCGGCATGGCGTTCTACGAAGATGGCAACGTGCTGGACGAAGCCGTCTCCTTCAAGATTGTAATTAGTGCACTCCTCGGAATATTTATGACATTGGGCATAGTCGGCAATGTCTGTACATGTGCCGTAATCGCCAGAGATCGCAGCATGAGAACCCCGACCAATTGTTACTTGTTTAACCTCGCCATAACAGATTTGCTATTTGCACTTTTCATTCCTATTGAAATCTACCTAATTTGGATACCAGATCTTTATCCCTTGGGCGAGGTGGGCTGCCGCATTCACTTATTCCTGTACGACTGTCTCTGCAATTGCAGTGCACTTACAATTGCCGCGTTTACCGTCGAGAGATACCTAGTAGTCTCAAATCCTTTTTTACGCCAAAAGTTGTCCCTTAAGTCCCGAGTGTTCAAGATCGTCATTGTGATCTGGGTAATCTCTGTATCTTTCTGCGTGCCCGACTTGTTCTCCATTGATTTGCTTGAAAGGAAGAAATACGTCTACTGCTACTATACAATATCAGATAACCTGAAGATTTTACTTGGTATTGAGCAGCTAATATTTATTGTCATACCCTTTATTATGATATGCGCTCTGTATATAATGATTGCCTTAAAACTCAAGTCGACGAATAATAAACTGAGAAGCAGTCCGGTCAACATAAAGCAGAACAGGGACAAGGCAGTGAAGATGTTGGGTAAGTAACAATATTGTTAGTATGACTGCTTGTATACCTTATCGGCCTATAGACAAACCACGTAACTGTTGCACGTAACTGTCCTCGCCTGCGGGATACAGGTCAGTTAACTAAAGCTGGCACGTCCTACACATTTACACTAGTGTCTGTGGATAAGCACGCGTCGTGACGTCGTACTGCATGCGCATCATGAAAAGTCTGCCTGTCTCCCTCGCACGCGGTCTAACTTATGAGTGTGCAAGGACAGTTACATTTTTCTACTGTACGAATATAGTGAAATTGCATAAGTGTGAGTACTGTGAATGTGACAGCTTTAGTAAACTGATCTGTACAGGGATGCGGGGACCGGCCACCAAGGGGGCCGAGGGGGGATTGGGCGGTAGGCCATTTGTATATGTATGTGTCGCAGGCTTGTTAGCTCGGTGTGCTCAACATAGCATAGCAGTACTTCACTCCTGGGCAAAGACTACACCTGTATAAAGCGCAAGTCAGACCGCACATGGAGTACTGCTCTCATCTACGGGCTGGAGCACCTCGATACCAGCTGCAGCCTTTCGATGCCTTGCAGAGACGGATGTTCGACGATCCCGAGCTCGCAAACGGTATTGAGCCGCTAAGTCTGAGGAGAGATTTCTCCTGTAGAACAAGCATAAGTGTTCTACCATTTGTATAATGGGGAGTCTTCCAAGGGGTTGTTTGAGATGATGCCTACGGCGACATTCTACCACCACACCGCCCGCCGTCGACAGGGGATTCAGCTTCATACCTCATACCCTTCCTTCTGCGAGACAACTCTCTCGCAGATGGCTTCTATCACCCAAACCTCTCAGCTGCCGAGCATAGCTGATTCAATGCTGATACAATATTTAGGTATCTGTACCTACTTGTTTAATTACTTTATCCAAGTGTTCGAAGATATTATACAAAATAGTCATTTATCACTTTGACTAAATTGACTAGTTATAAATAATGGCTGGATAGATAAACTCGTATAACATCCGCACTAATTACTTTGGCTGTAACACATACAAATCATAGTTCACACCAAATAATCGGCGCTCGCACACAGAAGAAGCTCCGGTGTTAATATTTTCACTCACACATCTAAATAAAATAATTAAGTAGAGGAGCGCGTCATTTTAGTTTAGACAATCTCTACCTAGTTGTAAACGCACGCAATCAAATAAAATATAAATATCAGACAACATCACATACATTGCTCTAATCCCAAAGTATGTTATGGGTATCAGAACAACGAAGGTACCACAAATAAATACTTAAATACAAAAAATAAACACCCAGACACGGAACAAACACAAGTGTTCATCACACGAATGTATGTCCCGGGTGGGAATTGAACCCACCATTGGTTCAGAAGGCAGGGGTCACTACCAATTGAGCCACCGAACCAGTCAACAGGTTTGATACGCGCTTCAACGCGCGTTTTGATTCAAAACCCGCGTTAAACGCTTGTCATCTGAACATATCCTTATACTCAAGATCAAAGTGTGGTATTATGTTTAGAGCGTAGTATGCACCTTAGGAGTAATTGATCAAATTGGTTAGCACTCATCGTGTCGTGTATCGGATGGGTGGGCGTACCCATTATAATCATTAGGAAAATGAATAATAAACAAATGGCTTTCTAAATGTAACGAACAGACATAACGTACCTACCTTTTAAGAGGCACTGTAAAAAATTCCAAAACGGCTTAGACGACATATAGAAAAACGCAAAACCAAACAAAGATTCCTATAAGCCAATGGGGATCAGAACGAATGAAAATGAAAGGCCCACATATTGCTCAGCATGAACACGATACAAGTAGCGACCTCACCAACTACCCTACAAAAGAGGACGTCCAAGGTGTTATAAACAAAATGCGCAATAACACTACACCAGGAATAGACCAGGTGGTATCAGAACTATACAAGGCCATTCCAAACTGCCTACTTCAGGACATAGTAAAGCACATTCGAATGGCATGGACGGACAACATCATAGCAAACAACTGGACCAAAACAACCCAAATACCTATACTAAAGAAGGCTAAACCACAAACGGCAAACGACTATAGACGCATACCTATATGCTGCACCGGTTACAGGATATACGCTCGACGCAAGCCTAGGCCACTATCAAGCAGCCTTTCTATCAAATCGATCAACAGACGACCATATTATCTTCACACTACGAAAGGTCTTGGATGAGAAATGGAAAGAAGGACCCAAAACTCACTCTCACATGACTTGAGTTACTACAATAAAACTAGAGAACAATGGCGCGAACTAGCCAAAGATAGAATTAAACTAAGAACCGAAGCACGAAAAATACTTGTATTTGACACGGAAGAAACGGACAGTGAAACCTCATCGTCGGAATCAGAAGAAACAACACAAACCAATGGGTTTGTTTGACAAGCGCAATGGGTTTGTTCTATTGTGCCTGTCGACCTAACTTTTGGACCTTACGACCGCTTACCATCAGGTGGAGTGAGGTCATCCTGAAAGCTTTTCTTATAAAAAAAAAAAACCACGCAGAGCCTCCATGGAAACATACATCAAAGGCAAGAAGCCCACCACCTCACCAACGCTCATTCCCTATCAAACATAACCCAGCTATACCTATATTCCTATACTGGTTCTAATGGTGTATACCAGGCTGGTTGTGGTCGGCCGGCTACGGCTATCCGACCCATCCCAGAGCGTGTCCCTCCTAATGAAACATCGCGTCCCCCGGTGTGCCGGTTTGACCGGATCAGGCACTGTGTCCTGGCTGGGTGTGGTGCGGAATACATACACTGTAAAAATTTCCTAAACGATTTTCAACATAAGAGTCCTATGAACAGGGTCCAAAATTCATGAAGTTGATAAATCGCCGTTTGTACATACCTACCTACTACGAGTACTACGCAACTACGTACTAGGTAGATACTTCAGTAAATGATTAACTCTATTAATACGATACTTAACGTTTATCGTAAGCAATCTAACGTACAATGCTCAAATAACTCAGGTACCCACTTACTTTGGGATTGGAGCAATGTACCTCTATGTCATGTTGTCTGATATTTATAAAGAAAACTAATGTGTAGGCTTGAATCGTGACAGGGCCGATGTGAAGTTGTTATATTTTACTTAATAACTATTTATTTTAATATAACTATGTATATGGAGAAAAGTACATAAGCTTTTTAGATAAAATGAGATGAGAAAATGTATGGGCGAGTAGTCAAAGGGTATTAGACTTCGTTCGCGTGGATTTTATGATAATGAAAATTTGTACTCATAATAGTGTTGTATTATTGTATTGTACTGCACGTATACGTAACTCCAAAGGTTTCAATTTATGTTAAATACTTTGCGAATTAACAGATTATTTTCTTAACCATACTAACACGCATTCGAAACAAATCCACTCACACAATCCAATGTATAGAACATTATAAATACAAATATGATGGGAAGTTAGATATCTGAAGTGACTTAAAAGCATTTGGGGATTGAATGTCAGCAGGGAATTCGTACCACAGACCTTGAGGTATTTTGATAGGCCGGAAGCTAATGGCCGATTGCCGCCGCGCCCGTGGCCGAATCTCCCCCATTCAATTGATATGGGGTCCATCGAATTCATGGAGCCGATATGTTTATCTATGTGTCGTATGGATCGTTTCAGGGAAAATGGAAACGTCATATTATCGTAACAAAAAAGTTTTAAGACTCTTAAAAGGAGAATTTCGCGTTCGGTGACACTTGCGCAACGCATCGGGAGTTTAATTCGGGACCCATAAGGAGTAAATTTTTTTTGCGAGTCCAATTTTAAGTTAAAATAATTAGCCTGCCCGTCATCGGCCTGTGGAATTTAGCTACGCCTTGAATCGTGATGGTTATACCGCCACCAGTCGATTGCCAGCGCCTCGTTTGTTATTCGGCAGGATGCACCACGGTCAGGTGAGGTTGGCTTGAAGCGAAAAGATGATGGGTCGCTCCGTGACATTCCAAAAAAATAAAAGTTAAACTGTAAACATTAAGTTGTTGGTATGTAGGTTACATACAGTTTACAATCATTCGACAGTTAACAATCTCGCGAAATAGATTATAATCTAACGGTAGGTATTTACAATTATGGTAATACAATTTACGGTGACACTGGAATGTAAAGGAGCAACCCATCATCTTTTCGCTCCAAGCCATCCTTACCTGCCCGTGGTGCATCCTGCTGAATAAATAACGAGGCTCTAGCAACCGACTGTTCAATAGGGATGATTCCAGGGTCAAAATAATTACATTATATGTAGTCCTTATTTTAGATTATAAAAATATATTGGACACGTATTTTTCCTTTTTTCATTTAAACAAAAAATAACAAGGATACAAGGCATCAAAATGTAGGAGTGGGGGTCTTTGACGTCACTCATTTGCGAAAAAGCTCCCAAAATCTGACGTCACGCGTAATTTTAATAGGCTATATCTTTGTCATTTTTGGTCTAATTTACAAATGAAAAAATACGTGTCTTTTATTTTTTAACAATCTAAAAGACGGACTAATTACTTTTTTTTCTGCACCATGCCTATTGTGACGGTATAACCATCACAATTGAAGGCGTAGCTAGGCCATGTCGATGACTGATTGCACTGCGGTATGGGGCGTAAGAATACTACCGAGGTATCCCTGCCTGTCCTTATAGGCGACTAAACGGGCCTTCGGGGTTGTGGTGCCCTTGCGCTTCGATCTACAACCCCGAGGAAGACGACGACACGTGTCTTCGGACACACGTGGTCAGTGACGTCATACCGGGAGGGAACCACTACGTCCTCCCGAGGTGTGCCGCCATTCTATCAGGCGGCGCAGCGCTACTGAGCTGAGGAGGGATTGAGACGAATCCCAACGGGCATCCCGACCCTCCTCAGATGAGCGCTCGTAGCCGACCACCGTCAGGTAAACCTGGGTATTCTACGTTTTAGGAGTGAGTCCCACATAACCCAGGTGTCCCGTACCTAGGGCCCTAGTTTATGCGTAAAGGCATACCTGACGAAAAAAAAGGTCGTTGACGGACAGCAGGTGCGCGAAGCTACGCCCTTCGATCGCCAACCCGCCTGCCCAGCGTGGCGATTATTATGGGTAAATCCTCAAAGTGGCAAACAACTGGAGAGGCCTATATCCAGCAGTGGACTGCGATAGGCTGATGATGATGCTGATATATGTATGCTTCGATGACTTGTATGTTGCTTAGATATAATAAATTTATATACCTACTTTTACAGCCGCTGTGGCCGCTTCGTTCTTTTTCTGCTGGTCCCCGTATTGTCTGCTGCGTATCATGATAATACACCCGGAATTCACTTATGAAGATTATTATAAAGCAAGTATCCTAGTAATAACTTTTTATTGTACATGAAATGAATCAACCTGCAAATACCCGTTCTGGACACATGTCATTAAATAAATTTACTTAGGTAGATACATGGTGAAGAAATCCCTATCACCTAACTGTTCGGAGTGTGGAGTCACAGAAGACGCTTATCATATGCTAATATATCATTATGCTAATGCTAATATATCATATAATAGAATGTGTCCGGAACGAAGCCTTACGTGCAGATATGAGACAAAATCATAGCTTGTCATCGATTGGAGACTTACCTACGTAAATATCTGGGGGCACGGCAGTTCCCCCGCCAAGTCGAGCAAAACAGCGGCCAGGCCTACCATCCTTTTTTCGAAGTAGTTCAGGCCATTTTCAACCCCCTATAACTTCGTTTTGGATAGATAAATAAATAAATAACCCAAGACATGCCACGCTGGGCCACACAGCGACATCTAGCCCCAAACAAAGCCGAAGCTTGTACTATGGGTACTAGACAAGTGATAAACATACTTAGATACATTTTTTTTTGTAAATAAATACATTTATACATAGAAAACACCCAGACCAATACAAACAGACATGTTCATGCACACAAATGTTTGTAATGTGTGGGGATCGAACCCACGACCCTTGGCTCAGAAGGCAGAGGTCACTACCAATTGAGCCACCGAGCCAGACATGGATAAAACCAGAAGCTTGAATTTTCAGTACCTAAGGAGGCACTGTACAACCACGGTATACCTATTTCAAATTTCATTCAATTTGAACAAACTACGGGTTCAAGAGCCGAGTCAATATATTTATTTCAAACGTTAAAGATTTTTAATATTGATATGGTCACTGTAAGATGTTGTTAGGTTTGATAATTACGTAAAAACTTAAGACAGAAGGTCCCATAACTAGGGACTGAATAAATTAATAACCGACTTGGTATTACATGGATTTCACAACTTTTTACGGTAGAACAACTGAGTTGCGAGACTTGGTTTTTTGACAAGTATTGTTTTTTATGGGATCATAATTAACACATCCAATTGAGCTTGAATTTAGCCGCCCGTTCGGGGAAGGACCTCCACCCTATAGAATACCGCAGCCAAATGACCTCCGGGTCGTGTTTCTACCGGTGAGTAAGGTTTCCGGAGTGGGGGGTTAGGTTTAGGTTAGGTTGGGCCGGCATGGCAGTGGCAACTGACAGGTAACTGACCAGTTACTTGCCCGTTGTCACAGCGACTTGGGCTTCTCTTTCGCTTTCCATCAGGCGTAGGGAAGCCATTATACTCGTATCGAGCTACTATAAAAAAATCCAATGTAAGATGAAGCATTATTGATTTATAAGTTAGCTAAATATGGACGTTGAATTTAACTGATAGCCCTCATTAACATGATATGTAGGCTCAAAAGCTGATGTTTATTTTATTTATTTATTTTTTAAATTATGCCTGTTACACTTTTAGATTTAGACGATGAAAATATAAAGATCTTGCTTAGCGTAACAGACAAATAGGCATGATGAGATGACCCAATCATAGAAACATTTTGAAACAATTATCTACTACATATTAAAAAAAATCCGAGATATCACAATTTCAAAGTCACAAATATGGATTCGCCCTATAACGCTTCATACTAATAGCCCAGTCATTTTAGCTATTTTAAACCCCAATCTGCGGAATAATTCCTAGTGAGCTAAATTTTTGTATACACCTTTATGCCGTAGCATTGTAATGAAGATGTGAATTGACATTGATATCGTGCCGGCTAAAAAAGTTATAAAGGTCAAAAGGTCGTGACGTCACGATCGAGTTTTGCGTGGTGTTTTGTATGCCTCGTTTAAGAAGTTGGTTTGATGGCTATATTAAATACTACGTTTATGGCATTGGTTTTATATCAAAATAAATAAATAAATAACCCAAGACATGCCACGCTGGGCCACACAGCGCCACCTAGCCCCAAACTAAGCCGAAGCTTGTACTATGGGTACTAGACAACTGATAAACTTACTTAGATACTTTTTTTTTGTAAATAAATCCATATTATACATAGAAAACACTCAGACCAATACAAACAGACATGTTCATGAACACAAATGTTTGTACTGTGCGGGAATCGAACCCACGACCCTTGGCTCAGAGGGCAGAGGTCACTACCAAATGAGCCACCGAGCCTGTCAAATAAAAATATTTTATGAAAATATTTTATGTTCTAAATAATGTACCTTAAATACTTAGTGCTATATTGTTTTTTAATTAAATTCTTAATATTGAAATGGACTCTCCCGGTGAACTTTGAAGGCCCATCGCCCTCTCATTTTGCAAAATAATTTTCTTGTGATTTCTCAACATAGTCCGATTTTAAAGGTTCTTTCTCTAGGTTATGAAATAACACGGAAAATTAAACATAGTCATCTACCCTATTATAGGTAAGTACCACATGCTCATGTACACACTTCTATGCGATGCAACAAAAATAAAAAATCTCCAAAGTACCTATTACATTATTAAAACTAAGGCATTAAACATATATTATCACAATAACGCAGAGAGGGTAATTTAGAAAAAAATGTTGAGCGGATTCTGTTAGTTGAGCACGCGTGTATGTCTATTCGCTGTACTCATACCAGTCTGCATAAACGCGGGACGCGAGAATTTGAACCAAATACGGTTTTTCTAAAGGTGGACTCAGGGGAGTGATCCTCTTACGAGGATATCTTGCTGGGGCAGATACTTTAAATTTTCTTAGTAAGTAGTTGGGGGACAGTCAATTTGATGCTGAAAAATCTCGGATATAAAAGACAGGTCAATAATTTTTCTGCGATCTTCTATTTGTAAATCGTACCTAAATCGTAACCCGCATTTTACCTTTCATTCAATCAACTCCAATATAATCTATTATCTATTAGTCTATTACTTATAATAAATCTGTAGAGGTCAATTCTGTACATGAAATATTTTTTCAAAAGAACTATCAGGGGGTGATTAGTGATCGATACTGATTCTAAAAATGCAATCAGTAAAATTTTTGTCTGTCTGTCTGTCTGTCGGTCTGTCTGTCTGTCTGTATGTTCGTTATAGAAAAAAAACTACTGGACGGATTATAACGAAACTTGGTACGAATATTCTTTATACTCCTGGGCAGGTTATAGTATACTTTTCATTACGCTACAATCAATAGGAGCAGAGCAGTGACAGGAATTGTGTGGGAAACGGGAGAATTTTTTATCTGCATGTTTGATCGCGCATCATGCGAAATAAATGCGGTTTTCACCATTGTATTGCTAGAGGTCTAACTTAAAATTTAGGTACCATTTTATGGAAGCCTGTTATTTTTGAAACCCGATATCCACGCGTGCGACGCCGCCGGCATAGCTAGTTTATAATAAATCTGTACAGAAGTCAATTCTGTACATGAAATATTATGTTTTCAAAATAACTATCAGGGGGTGATAAGTGATCGATACAGATGCCAAAAATGCAATCAGTAAAATTTTTGTCTGTCTGTCTGTATGTTCGTTATAGAAACAAAAACTACTGAACGGATTTTAACTAAACTTGGTATAATTATTTTTCATACTCCTGGGCAGGTTATAGTATTCTTTTCATGACGCTACGATCAATAGGAGCAGAGCAGTAAAGGGAAGTGTTGGGAAAACGGGAGAAATTTTTATCTGTATGTTTGAACGCGCATTACGCAAAAAGTACTGCATGGAATTGAATGCTGTTTTCAACAATTTACTGATAGAGGTTTAATTTAAAACTTAGGCACTAGGTATATATAGGTATAGATAGGTATTTTACGGAAGTCCGTTATTTTTGAAATCCAATATCCACGCGTGCTACGCCGCCGGCACAGCTAGTAATGTATTAAAAAAACTAATTATTAGATCTCGTTCAAACCAATTTTTGGTGGTAGTTTGCATGGTAATGTAGATCATATATTATTTTTACATCTATCGTTCCCTTATTTTAGAAGTTACACATTTTCCCACTTTGGAAGCGTCTCTCACGCAAACTATTCAGTTAAAGCAAAAATTATGTTAGAAACCTCAATATCATTTTTGAAGTCCTATTCATAGATACTACACACGTATGGGTTTGATGAAAAAAAATTGAGTTTCAGTTCTAAGTATGGGGAACCTCAAAATTATATTGTTTTTTTTTTCTATTTATGTATAAAAATCTTAATGCGGTTCACCGAATATATCTACTTACCAAGTTTTCACAGTATAGCTCATAAAGTTACGGAAAAAAGTGGCTGTGACATACGGACGGACAGACGGACAGACATGACGAATTCATAAGGTTTCCGTTTTTGCCATTCGGCTACGGAACCCTAAAAAGGCTGTAGATAAAAGGATGGCTGTTCCTCAGTTTAACTCATGATCTCTTAAGTGTAAAGCGAAAAATTACACAAAAAGCTTAGGTTCAATATTTTTTATACAAGTACCTACTTCAAACTTAAGAATTTGTTCGCTAAAAAGGAATGGTATTTTTCAAAACTTCGTGAATTACTCCATTATTACTTTCAAACACGTTCACTTTGGGATAAGTTAAATAGAAATAAAGGTAAAACGTTGTTTTATGTATGAAAAGAAATACTTATTTATTTTTTCCTACTAGTACTTGTGTACTTGGTGAGGGAATATCAGGAATCGGGCAGCAACGTTTACCTGGGTACAAATAAAACCTACTGCGTTCACCAACCTGCCTACCAAGCGTGGTGTCTAAGGCAAGCCCCCAAAATTACAATTGTCATTGACGGAAGCCTATATCCAGCAGTGGACGTTTGCAGGCTGATGATGATGATGATGTACTTAGTTATGTAGTATTTTCGGGGATTGGCCACTATTATTGTCAAAATATTCACGAGTTCATCTATTTTGTTTCTAATTTACAGACTACTTACATACTACGGTGACTAATACACGGCCTTGTCTAAAAAGTGGGGAAGATCTAACGTTACCGGGCTCAATATCCGGTCGAACGACACGAAAATTTGTAAATTGCCTTTGAGCCTACATGCTCTGTCAGACGTCCTCGGTTAACGTATGAAACTACGAGTATAATAGATAAAACACTTTACTGCACTTAACGCTTTGGGCCGAAAAGTTCGGGATTGGAGAACTATCGACAGGAAAGGCGGCGTTCGATGATCCCCAGCGAGGTAGACTGATGACATTTAATAAAGGTTGCAGGGTGGGACTGGACAGCTTGCAACCGGCCGTTGTGGAAGCCTTTAGAATAGAATAGAATAAAATAGAATAATTTTATTTGCTAGAACACAGTACATAATTAATCTTTATCCTGCAGTGGACCTCCTACGGCTGAATATAATAATGATGATTTAACGAGTAATAAGTTAACTAAAATCGGACTCATCATAGGGACTAAATGGAGAAGAAGTAAAATACGCGATCAATATTTTATTATTACGATCCCATCTTTTTTACAGGTCTGGAGGATAGTAAATTACATGTGCTATAGCAGCTACTTGTCGACGATGGTAAATCCGGTGCTATACAGCTTGATGTCTCACAAGTTTCGACAGGCTTTCAAGGTTCGTAACAAATTGTTTTCCATGACCTATTAAGTCTTATTTGCTTTCAATGTATTAGTGTTAAAAATCTTACGAACTTGCTTCGTCAAAATGAACACTAGCTTATTTTCATCATCGTCCATGGTTGTTAACAAGTTTTTGTGGAAACTTCCCAAAACAATCACCATTTTATTTAATGACTTCGTTGACTGCTGAATAAGGACATTCGTAATGACCTGTTGAAGTATTTTTATGAGACTGGTTAAAGAGCTTGGCAAACTACGTCGAGTCCTCTCATGGTCGATCCCACAGGGCTTAAAGGAGAAAGTCTTCTTCAACCAGTGCATCTTACCCGTTATGCGAAACGTGGCCACTTACGCCATGACTGGTCCATGAGCTAATAACTATTAGCAACTGCTCAGCGAGCCACGGAAAGAGCTATTCTCGGCGTCTCTCTACGGGATCAGAATCCGAAATGAGGTGATCCGACAGATAACCAAGGTCATCGACATTGCTCATAAATTAGTAAGCTGAAGGGCTGGCCGTATCAGCCGCAGAACCGTTAACCAGTTGGGGTGCACGAGTTATAGAGTGGATACCCGCTTCTCGGCAATCGTAGTGTAAGACGACCTCAGGCCAGGTGGAGTGAAAATTTGTGCAACATGGATGGCAAGTGTTGGATGCGAAAAGCCTATAATATGTCTTTTATTTTTATTAAAGTAACACTGACAACGACATCCAAGAAGGCAACAACTCCACAGTCACGTGTACACAACGTGTGAAGCAAGCACACATCGCAAAACAGACTAAAATATAAATTATAATAACTGTCTAATTCTCGTATAAATAAATACATAAACTACATAAATAAATATATAACATATAAAATCATACATAAAACATGAATATGTAACTGATAAATAATAAAAGACGTGTTGCTCTGTTGACCATTTATTGAGCGACTGCCGGGCCGCTTCTCAATATAAAACTACCTACGTAACTTAATAACTAAAGTACCCACATAATACCTAACACCTCCACCCTTACTTTAAACTAACCTAAATAATAACATTTACAAATAAATAATAGTTTATCTAAGAGATACACACATACATATATTACAATCCAAACGTAATAGGTATTTAACGAAGGCAAGCACATGAAACATTAAAAATTATGTTTACATATCGCAACTAATCAAATTCGAACCCGAAGCGGACAGGAGGTTGGCGTAACCTCAATGGATATCTACGTTCCCCGTTACTATCCGGGAGCGGAACCGAGTCCGCCGCGCAAGCGCGCGCGCCGCCCGCGCCCGCGTCATCGCGCGCCATGGGCACCGTAAACAAGCCGGGGTGCATACTACTACCTTGTGGAGTCTTTTCCGTACTCTGAACATCTTGAGAAGAATTGCGTCTTTTTAGTTGATCAATATGACGGTGAATAATATTTCCATCATCCCCAATTACACGGTAGTCAGTCTCCCCCATAACATCCAATATTTTTCCCGCGCTCCATTTTACTTCCCCGGAATAAGATCTATACCAAACCAGATCATCTACTTTTAACTGTCGCTCATTTCCCCCTGCACTTACTTTTTGTTGCGCTTGTAAGGCTCGCACCCGCCGCTCCCGGTCGGGCTTGAGACAGTCGAGCCTAGTGCGCAGTGCGCGCCCCAACAACAACTGAGCAGGACTGTCTCCTGTAGTGTTGTGGACAGTGTTCCTATACATTAAGAAAAAATTATTTAATGCGGTATCTATGTCCTTTTTTTCAATTAATGCTTTTTTTATCACCCTCTTACATATCTTAACAGCATTTTCTGCCGCGCCGTTTGACGCGGGATGGTAAGGTGCAGTAAAGATATGCTCAATTCCGTTGCTGCTACAAAATTCACTAAATTCCAAGCTGGAAAAAGGGGGGCCGTTATCACTCACTATTTGCTTTGGTAAACCAAATCTAGCAAAAACTTCCATCAATTTTTTTGTAACTAATCGAGCCGTAGTTGAGTTCATGTTAAAAACCTCTATCCATTTGGAACAAGCATCGACGACAACTAAAAATTTCATTCCTGCTATTGGGCCTAAAAAATCTATGTGAACCCGGGACCATGCGCGGGCGGGCCACGGCCACGCGCACGGCGCGTGCGCGGGCGGCGCGCTGCCCACCGCCGCGCACACCGCGCACTCGCGGCACTGGCGCTCCACGGCCTCGTCCACGCCGGGCCACCACACGTAACTGCGGGCTAAGCTTTTGGTCTTCACAATCCCCATGTGGGAATCGTGAAGTACCTGCAGGACCTTATCCCGGCACGACTGTGGCACTACCACCCGGTGTCCCCACATGACGCAACCCAACTCCAAATATAGTTCCGATTTCCTATTGAAATAAGGTTTTAATTCGTTAATTTCTATTTCCCTAGGCCAACCGTCTCTGATGTAACTTATAACCCTACTCAGTAATGGATCCCTCTTCGTCTCCTTTTGAATCATCACATTATCTAATAATAATGCTTCCGTAGCAAAATGTAAATACGTTTGTTCCAAACTATACTCATTTTCCTCGTTCCTCCCCTTGTGAGCGGTGATCAGGCGAGACAGTGCATCCGCTGTATTTTCATCCGAACGTACATATTCTATGTCAAAGTCGTAAGCTGCCAATATTATAGACCAGCGTTGCAACCTGCTCGCCGTCATACTCGGCACCCCAATGTTAGGTCCAAAAATACTCACAAGCGGTTTGTGATCTGTGCGTAATGTAAACTTCCTACCGTATAGGTATTGATGGAATTTCTTAACTGCAAAAATAATAGCTAGGGCCTCCTTGTGTATCTGACTGTAATTGATTTCGGGCGAGGTGAGCGCGCGCGAGGCGTAGGCGACGACGCGCTCGCGGCCCGCCGGGTCGCGCTGCGCCAGCACGGCGCCCAAGCCGCGCGGGCCGGCGTCCACCGTGA
Source organism: Conogethes punctiferalis (assembly GCA_031163375.1). Classification (NCBI taxonomy): domain Eukaryota; kingdom Metazoa; phylum Arthropoda; class Insecta; order Lepidoptera; family Crambidae; genus Conogethes; species Conogethes punctiferalis. The sequence goes on along the minus strand of CM062077.1, from coordinate 18,876,769 downwards.
GCACGGCGTCGCGCCGCGGGTCGTAGTGCGCCAGCACCGCCGCGCTGCGCAGAAGCCCCTTCACGGTCTCGAACGCCCGCGCCTGCTCACTGGCCCAGCGCCACCGATTACTTTTCTTGAGTAATTTGTACAGTGGACCCAAGTGACAACTTAAATTTTTAATAAATTTTCCATAAAAATTTACCATTCCTAGGAATGATTTCAATTCGGATACCGTTTTGGGCGGGGTCATTTTTAAAATAGGTTCTAATTTTTCCGGATCAGCCCTGACCCCCTGCCTATCTACGATAAAACCTAAGTACCTCACCTCGGAAGCGAAAAATTCACATTTTTGTTTCTTAATTTTTAAACCATGATCTTTTAATTTTTCCAGTACTAACTCGATTGTTCGTTTGTGTGAAAATGGACATTTATTTGCAATTAAAATATCGTCCAAAAACACAGTCACGTTCGGTATGTCCTTAAAGAGGTTACTCATGATTCTTTGGAAGATACCGGGACTCGACGCCAAACCGTACACTAATCTATTATATTTGAACAATCCCCGGTGAGTATTTATGACCGTAAGACTCGTGGAATCGTTTCCCACATCATTACACAACAATATCTGATTGTAAGCCTGAGATAAATCAATTTTTGTGAAATACTGACTACCGCTCAACTCTGTAAATAAATCCTCAATTTTTGGCACCGGATATTTGTCAACTAACAAGACGCGATTCAATGTAGTTTTGTAATCCGCACATAAACGTAACGACCCATCCGGCTTGTGAACGATTACCAAGGGCGTGGCCCAGTCCGAGTGGTCGACGGGCTCGATGACGCCGGCGCGCAGCATGGCGTCGAGCTCGGCGTCGACGCGCGCGCGCAGTGCGTACGGCAGCGGCCGCGCGCGACAGAACACCGGTTCCGCTCCCGGCCGCAGCCGAAGGCGCGCCCGCTCACCGGTGAAGCGCCCTAGGCCATCCTCAAACACTTCCTTATATCTGGAAATAAGATATTTTACGTCTTCACTCCTGTCCATTTCCATGGGGTCATTACATTTTTCTACCTTATTAATATTTACATTAACGGGTATTTTTGGAATCACTATATTTAACTCTGCTAACCATTGCCTTCCCAATAAATTAGTAGTACCCTTGCTTATGATATACAGATCTAATTGTTTACATACATCTTTATAGGTCACTGCGACCTCAATTAATCCGACAGGTTTAATTGTACTACCATCATAAAATTTTAAAATTAATGAACACTTCTGAATAGGCACATTATAAAATAACTTTTTATATAATTGTTCGCTAATGCAAGATAATGCAGATCCTGTATCTACTTCCATCTCAATTATGTGTTTATTAATTGAAAGAGGTAAGCTCACCGGCTTATACTGTCTTAGTGACATTTGGTACATAGCTTCCTCGCCGTCTCCGTTGTCCAGATTGTCGATGCTATTGTCCTCGTTGTCCAGGCAATGCAACTTTGTATATAGCCCCCTGGTCGCTCCCCGCGAATGGGTCCGGGAGGGCCCTCGGTGCCGCGGAGGCCCGCGCTCCGAGCCGCGCGCCGGGCCGACGCTGCCCGCTGGTGCCGGCGCCCTGCCGCCCGCTGACTCATCGTGACTATAACCGCCGCCACGACCGTTATCCCGACCGGTGTTTGAACACACCCGCCTTAAATGACCTACTTGCTTGCATCTACTGCACACATAGTCCCGGAAACGACACTTTTGCACTGTGTGCCCTGCATCACCACAGGCGCGACAGTTCACTTTGTTCACAAAGTTCACCGGAACCGATGCGTCGTCGTGGCCGTTCCCGTGACGCGTGCTGCCCGCCGGGCCGTTGTCCACGGCCAGCGCGTCCCGCTGCGCCGCCTCCAGCGCCAGCGCCAGCGCCACCGCGCTGTTGAAGGTCACCTTGTCCTCAGCAAACAACCGTTGCCGTATCCCGTCGCTGGTCAACCCGCACACGAATTGATCCCGTAAATTATCGTCCAAGGTCGTTTCAAAGTCACAAAATCGGGACATTCTTTTCAATTCCGCCACGAACTGTGCAATACTTTGGCCGTTAATTTGACGATACTGTCGAAATTTAAACCTTTCCGCGAGAAAAGAAGGTTTTGGTTGGAGGTGCTTTTGCATTATCGCCACTATGTCCTTATACTTTAAGTCCGCCGGCTTCTTAGGACTACACAAATTCACCATAACGTCATATGCCGCGTCACCGACCACCGATATGAGCGTCGGTAATTTTAGTTCCGGTTTGATGTCGTTCACCAAAAAGTACATTTCGAGCCTATCACAGTACGCACTCCAATCACCTGTGTCCACACTGAACTCGCCTAATCGTCCAATCGACATTTTTCTTGATTTAGCCTCGTTCGCCACTGATAAATAATAAAAGACGTGTTGCTCTGTTGACCATTTATTGAGCGACTGCCGGGCCGCTTCTCAATATAAAACTACCTACGTAACTTAATAACTAAAGTACCCACATAATACCTAACAGTAACGAAGTAAAACTAAAGGTTATTGTTTGTTAAAGTTGGTTACAACTGCATAACACTAGATGGCGCTGTGCCTTATTAACACGCGCAAGCATTGTGATTTTTCAAATGTATAGGTGTCCGTCTAGTAAAAATAAAGTCGTCGTATCTTGTATCGTTATCGCCTGAAGAACTTGGTGTTTTATTTATTGGACCTTCGAGCCGGATGTAAAGCGGTGAAAAGGATTTCACACAGTGGCGCCACCTAGCGGTTTGAGGATTTTTACGGATTTGGAATTGCGGATTTACTAAGGAGCTGAGAGCAAGTTTGTATGGGCGTAGTAAACTGTGAGTACACTTTTATTATCTTAGTCAGGAAGTAGAAGTCAGGCAAAATTGAACCTTATGATCAAGAAAAATTTAACTTTAACAAATTGACTAGTAGTGCCTGGACTTAGAATAATTTAAGTAAAAGTGTTGAGACGGGGAATCCATGCCCGATTTTACCTAAGTGTTTACCGAACCAAAACACTTAGAAAATTTGCGCCCATACTGGACTTAGAAAATTTTGCTTACTCTCTCCTCTACCACGGGACTTGTATATTTTTGCGAAATTTTTATCCATAACATAACAAGTACCTATCTACAATGGAATCGAAAATAAGAGCTCAATTGGACGTGTACAGTCGAATGGAAAAAGCTAAGATTAATTTCAAGAAATCTCCAAAAGACAGATTAACTACTAGCTACATTGAAACAAGAATTGATAATTTGGATGGTTTATGGCAGACTTTTAATAAACTACATGAGAAGATATTTTGTGATGTCACTGAAGTTGAATATGCTAAATTAGATTATTTTACGGAAGATTTTTATACCAAAACGGAGGAGTTATATACGTATTACAAGGCAGAGTTAAAGGAAAGTTTGAGAAGATGTACTATCACCGAGACCAAGGCCCAGGAAACGTGTGGCGATGCAGACCAAGTTAACGTCCATCTTCCCAAGATAGCAATACCCAGTTTCTCAGGGAAGTACTCCGAGTGGATTACATTTCGTGATCTTTTTCTTTCTTTAATTCACAACAATAATAAATTACAAAATGTGCAAAAACTCCACTATTTAAAAAGTTACTTAACCGGTGAAGCGGAACAGTTATTACGTCATTTACCTATAACCAGTGATAATTATTCAACTTGTTGGGAACTTTTAGAAAATAGATTCAATAATAAAAAATATTTAACTAATTGCATTCTTAAAAGGTTTTTCGGACAAAAGAACATGAATAACGAAAGCTCAAGCGCGCTTAAAGAACTTTTTGATACAACCAATGAGTGCTTAAATGCTTTGAAAAATGTAGGAATTAAAACTGATAACTGGGATGTAATAATAATTTATATTTTGTCCGCAAAACTAGATAACGAATCTCGTCGGCAATGGGAGGCAAAGATTTGTGACTCAAATAACGACTTACCAACTTTGAAGCTTTTTATGGAATTTGTAGAACACAGATTTAGGTCACTTGAATTTTTGAATCCCAGAACCACGATAAGTAAACAATCTCATCATGTAGTAGCTAACAATAATAATGATAAAGTATCTGTTCCATGTTCTTACTGTACTGATATTAATCATAAGCTTGGAAATTGTAAAAAATTCGCAAACGAAACCCTCTCAACACGCCGTAATTTTGTCCAAACGTCTAACTTGTGCTACAATTGTTTAGGCGCGAACCATTCCGTCGTAGCATGCCGTTTGCCCACTAGATGTAAAATTTGCAGGAAAAAGCACCATTCACTGCTGCATTCTAACAATACCAGTGCACCAACCCATGCTCACATACCAGAGAGTAGTAACAATGTTATCGCGGCAACAGCGACAACATCAGATGATATCGACATGACCATTACAACTTGTTTCTCCAACAACAGGAGCCAAGTACTTTTAGCGACTGCTTTAGTCAGAGCAGAAACAAACAATGGGTCAACAATGACACTAAGATGTTTGCTAGATCAAGGATCTATGTCTTCGTTCGTAACTGAAAATACCGTCCAATTGCTTGGACTTAACAAGATTCCATGTAATACTATCATTTCTGGAGTAGGTAACGATAGTAATAAATCAATTGGTTCAAAATATCTAGTAAACATAACACTTCAATCCATTCACGACCCAACCTTCACCATTAAGGTGAAAGCTCACGTATTACCAAAACTTACCACATTTCTCCCTGAACGACAAGTTAATTTAGAGTTGTTGGCTCATATTCCGAAATTAACACTAGCAGATCCTAAGTTTAACGTACCAGGTCAAATAGACTTGCTGTTGGGTGCAGAAGTTTATTGCCGTATTTTATCGGAAGGGTTAATCAAGGGTCCAATTGGAACCCCTATTGCGCAAAATACACGGCTTGGCTGGATTTTGTCCGGTCAAATCTGTAAGGATCATAATATAACAGGGTCTGAAACTATAACTTTACATACCGTTAGTAATGAAGAATTTGATCTGAAACGTTTTTGGGAAATAGAATCGGATACTTACCTTACCAACAAACCTCAACTCACTCCTGAAGAACAAAGATGCGAAGACTTCTACAATCAAACTACCACAAGAGATACCACTGGAAGGTATATTGTAAAGCTTCCATTTAAGGATGAGAACCCGCGCTGCAAATCTGGGAATTCCAGGGAGATAGCCACCAGAAGATTTTTAGCTCAAGAAAGGCATTTCGCGAAGTCTCCGCAGCTAAAGGATCTGTATGCTGATGTCATTACCGAGTACCTGAAGCTTGGTCACATGGAGAAGGTACCTAGTGATGAGGTGAATAAATCTGATAGTGTGTACCTACCTCATCATGCCGTAATCAACCTTAAGAAAATTACGTCACAGCTGCGAGTGGTTTTCGATGCTTCTTGTCGCGACGCAAACGGTGTTTCTCTTAACAGCGAGTTGATGGTGGGTCCAACCCTCCAATCAGACCTGCGTCACTTGGTGATGAGATGGAGACAACACCCAATATGTTTGGTGGCCGACATAGTGAAGATGTATCGCCAAATATTGATAGCTTGTGAAGACGTAGACTACCAACGCCTGATTTGGCGTTCCGCACCTGAAAAACCACTTGAGCATCTTCGTTTGTTAAGAGTTACTTTTGGTACCGCTTCAGCTCCGTATCTTGCGGTGAAAACCCTACACCAGATTGCACTCGACGAGGGTGAGCAGTTTCCAATGGCCTCTGAAAGAATCTTTAAAGATTTCTATATGGACGATTTACTTACCGGCTGTGAAACTGTAATAGAAGGAAAGCAGATTTTTAAAGAAATGAATGAACTATTAGGAAAGGGTGGGTTTGAACTTCAGAAATGGTCGAGCAATAATGAAAAACTACTAAAGGAAATAAGCAAGAATGAGAATGAAGTAACAGAAAGCAATTTGGAACTTAAAACCGATGAAATCATTAAAATACTGGGACTTACCTGGAACCGACGAACCGATGACTTCCAATACTCCGTACAGCTACCTCCCATCAGTGAACCTGTAACAAAAAGAAAAGTTATATCAGATATCGCGAAATTGTACGATCCTATGGGATGGATTGCTCCAGTCATAGTAAAAGCAAAGATATTCATCCAAAAGCTATGGCTAGTAGGAATTGGTTGGGATGAACAACTACCAGCAAATCTTTTAAATGATTGGATTACTTACCGGGATGAGCTCGTAGCACTTACCAGATTACGTTTGCCACGCTGGATTGGTATTAGCCGAAACTGTACCACATTGGAGCTTCACGGCTTCAGTGACGCTTCTAATGATGCATATGCCGCTGTTGTTTACGCCCGCGTCATAGATAAATCTGGAAGCATTCAAGTTACTCTTATAACAGCTAAAACTAAAGTGGCTCCGATCAAACAAGTATCAATCCCACGGCTGGAACTTTGTGGAGCAGTTCTATTGTCGAGATTGCTGAAGGAGGTCTCAGATATTTTGAAGGTACCAAAGGACAATGTACGTGCTTGGACAGACTCCACCATAGTTTTAGCATGGCTGAGTAGTCATCCAAGCCGATGGAAGACATATATTGCAAATCGAGTATCAGAAATTTTAAGCGACTGGGATAGAGATCATTGGTCGCATGTGTCGACTACCGACAATCCAGCAGATTGTGCTTCTCGAGGCGTGAGTCCGTCCGAATATGAAAGGCTCCCGCTTTGGAGAACGGGCCCAGAATGGTTAAGCAAGAACGTCATAGAATATAATAAAGAAGAAGTGAAGGACACCAATTTGGAAGAGAAGGAAAAGAAGGTGTACCATGTCGTTAAAAACGAGGATTTTGGATTATGGACCAAATTTTCATCACTTCATAGACTAATTAGAGTTTTAGCCTATTGCAACAGGTTTATACAAAAATGTAGGGGAACAGGCAAAGCGACATATCCAGCATGGTTGACTAGCAGCGAACTAAATCAAGCCAGCAAAATGTGCATCAAAGCGGTCCAAGACATTTATTTTGATCAAGAGATAAAGGATATCAAGGCACGGGGCATAGTTAATAAGAAAAGCAAACTTACTGCCTTGACTCCTTTCCTGGATCATGAAGGCATCTTGAGAGTTGGTGGTCGTCTTGAGAAAGCTGACATCGGTGATGATAGGAAACATCCTATAGTGCTGCCATCTAAATCACATCTCACAGACCTCATCATCGCAGATGCCCATCAAAAGACCCTTCATGGCGGACCTCAATTGATGGTAAACTACTTAAGATCCAAATATTGGATTTTAGATGCAAAGAACCGTACAAAGTTGTTTGTACGTAGGTGTGTCGTATGCGTACGCCACGCTGCACAGCTGAGTCACCAACTTATGGGGCAGTTACCCTCAGCTCGTGTAACACCAATACGCCCATTCTACCAATGTGGCGTTGATTATGCGGGCCCTATCCAGATCAGGACCTCTAAAGGTAGGGGTCACAGAGCTTATAAAGGCTACATATGCTTATTCATATGTATGGCAACCAGAGCCGTACATCTGGAAGCTGTGACGGACCTTACATCACAAGGTTTTCTCGCGGCCTTCAAACGACTGGTATCTCGGCGTGGTCATTGTGCTGACCTTTTCAGCGACAACGGAACCAACTTCGTGGGTGCAGCTCGCGAGTTGAAAACATTGGCAGCACAGGAACGTTCGACCCTAACGCAAGAAATTGCTGATAGTTTGGCCACAGCTGGAACCACATGGCATTTTATCCCACCAAGAGCTCCCCATTTTGGCGGACTGTGGGAGAGTGGGATAAAATCAACCAAACATCACTTGAGGCGTGTGATTGGCTCCGAAACACTCACATATGAGGAAATATCTACGTTGCTTTATCAAATTGAGGCATGCCTCAATTCAAGACCATTGTCTCAGGTTAGTACCAACGCACGGGATCCGATACCTCTCACACCCGGGCATTTTATCATCGGTGAACCCTTAGTACTTGTACCCGAATGCAGTTACGAGACCTCATCGATATCCTCTCTTAAACGTTGGCAGCTGACACAGAGGATGTTGCAGACGTTTTGGCGCAGATGGTCAAGTGAATACTTGAGTCAATTTTTACATCGCTACAAGTGGGCAAACAAAACACCAGAGCCTAACATTGGGGACGTAGTTTTAGTAAAAGAAGACGATCTTCCTCCAGCCAAGTGGCTGATGGGTGTTATTACTGAAAAGCACAAGGGTTCGGATAATATTACGCGCGTGGTGAGCCTAAAATGTAAAGACACTATTATCAAAAGACCTATTGTAAAGATTTGTGTCCTACCTGTTACGGAATAATACAAAATTATGTTTATTTAAGCTGCCAATATCTGGCACTCGTAGATATAGTTTATCTTTTGTTAAATGTTATTTTTAAATTTTGAATATGTTGCTTAACGTAATCCACTTACGGTTATAATAGTAATTTGTTCAATAGTTGTAAAGTTTATTGGTTGAATTAATGTTTATTTATGTTTAACTTTGATCTAGCAGTTCCTAGCCATTATGGAATCAATGTTAATCTTTAATTACTCTTAGAACCACCTTAACCATTTACAGTCCACTCTCTTTGTATTTTCGATTCATAGTGGACAGGAATAATGACCACTCCGGTCATGGTGGGCGGGATGTCTAATTCTCGTATAAATAAATACATAAACTACATAAATAAATATATAACATATAAAATCATACATAAAACATGAATATGTAACGAAGTAAAACTAAAGGTTATTGTTTGTTAAAGTTGGTTACAACTGCATAACACTAGATGGCGCTGTGCCTTATTAACACGCGCAAGCATTGTGATTTTTCAAATGTATAGGTGTCCGTCTAGTAAAAATAAAGTCGTCGTATCTTGTATCGTTATCGCCTGAAGAAGTTGGTGTTTTATTTAATAACCTATAAGAAGAATAAATACGCTATAAAGTTATATATCTTCTATTACTTCTAGATAGTAATTATCGTTTTGCCCAATAGAGCTTGACATTATTCATAATACCCGAGCATTATAAATAATGCCCGCATTATTCACTTGGTCCATAACATATACACTATATTTAATTGTTTTCTATTTATCATATAATGGGTTTTAGTGTATAACTTTGTTGAAATTTCGTGCTCTACAGTAAGAAGAGATAAATTTCTATCTTCTGTCTTTGAGCATTTATTTATTTTATTTATTTAATCTTTATTGCACAATATAAAAAATAAAGTACAAAAGGCGAACTTAATGCCGCGTAGGCATTCTCTACCAGTCAACCTTTAGGCAAAACAGAAACAATTAAGTGGGTAGTGTGCTGCTCAATTTACGTGGAAACATTTGATATGATATATTAATATTAACATGCCCCGAAATAAAAAATTAAAAATAATAAACATACTTAATTATCGGGATGCATCTGATGTCGAGCGCCTTGTCGCGTGTTCTACTGATGGTACCAATGACGACTTGGAATCTGCTCACAGGAAGATTAGGCTCCAAAGAACGATAGCGATAAGTATATCTCTAAACATCCCTGTTGAATTGTAAATTTTCACTCTGACTTTGGCAGAAATTAACCTTGTCTAGAGGTCGGTTGCCATTAATTAATAAAAAATAAGATAAAACATAGATAACGAAATCGAAAATGTTTCCGTAGTATTCTGAGTCAAGGGGCAGGTCAAAAGGTTTGCACGTTATTATTTACTGTATTGACAAATGAGGAGTCACTATCATTTATTTGTACCTATCTACATATTTGTGTCTTCGTTTTATTACTAACTAGCTGTGCCAGCGGCGTCGCACGCGTGGATATCGGGTTTCAAAAATAACGGACTTCTAAATTCGGATAAAATGGTGCCTAAGGCCCGGCGCCCATTATCGGCATAGGCAAGGAAAAGTATCCTTCGGCATCCTACATGCAAGCGCACACTATCGGCAATTATGCTTTGGCATGCTGCAACGTTCTTAAGGATGCCGCACCGTCCTGTAGCTTACCGAAGCGTCTCAATATCGTATTTCTCATTATAACAGTCTCAGAGTTGTTACAAGCTAGTAGTCTGAATTGTATTTAATATGGTGGACTGGGATCTAGTGTTCATAGCAACTCTTGCTGAAGAAGAAGAGAAATCTAATCAATCAAGAAGATTTTGGGTGAACTACCTTTGGAAGCAACGATATTATGTCGGGTGATTTCAACAATTTATTCAATGATTTGCATTATTTATGACGTTCGAAAATTTTATGATTATTATAGAATGAGTTATGAAAATGATGCAAATGGCGGATGCCTTCCCTCGCCCCGCAGGGCAAGCTAAGTATCCCCCGAGTGTTGCCTCGGCGGCGTACCGAAGGATGCCGAAGCATCCCGTAGTATTCTCAAGGCTGCCAATACAGCAGCCTCGAGCATACCGAGCACACATGATACTACTCGTATAATATTACGATTTTGATGTTAACAATCAATTATGATTAGCCGTTCGACGAAGCCGTAAAACTTTAATTGATATGTTAATTAAGCATTATGTTATTTAATTATGTTAGCGGTAACCATGTTTCAATTGATTTAAAGATGATTAGCGACCCGAGGGAAGATCTCACGTGATAATAATTGACACGTGACAGGAATTTGAATATTTAAGATTATATCTTTTAGAATTTAAAAAAAAACAGCATTTTTTTAAAAAATCTGAGTTCATCTATCTTCTATATTTTCTATCTATATACTTATAATAAATCTGTAGAGAGGTCAATTCTGTACATGAAATATTTTTTCAAAATAACTATCAGGGGGTGATTAGTGATCGATACTGACGCCAAAAATGCAATCAGTAAAATTTTTGTCTGTCTGTCTGTCTGTCTGTCTGTCTGTATGTTCGTTATAGAAAAAGAAACGACTGGACGGATTTTGACGAAACTTGGTACAATTATTCTTCATACTCCTGGGCAGGTTATAGTATACTTTTCATCACCCTAAAATTAATAGGAGCAGAGCAGTAATGGGAAGTATTGGGAAAACGGGAGAAATTTTTATCTGTATGGTTAATCGCGCATCACGCGAAGACTACTGCATGGAATTAAATGCGGTTTTCACCAATGTATTGTCTAACTTAAAATTTAGGTACCATTTTATGGAAGTCCGTTATTTTTGAAACCTGATATCCACGCGTGCGACGCCGCCGGCACAGCTAGTCATCAATAAAATACATTCTATGTTAAAAATATAATTCTTATTTATTTCAATAATAATAATATTACACTACACTACTGCTTTTTTTTCTTTGTTCCTATCATATTTAACATCATTATTGCAAGTATACGTTCAATAATTAATTTCTCAACATTTCCTTTTGGTCATTTAATGAGTTCTTGCAATAAGCCGACGAATACAAATGTATTTATTTATCTACAACGCATTCATCTTACTGAAATCTAACTCTAGTCTACACTTAAGCTAGAGTCGCATTTTGAATCAAAATCATTTTATTTTTATACATACTGTATAGCGAAATTGCATAAGTGTGAGTACTGTGAAGATGCCAGCTTTAGTTGATTTACCTAATAATTAGGCAGTTCTGTTGTTTAAAGCGTCTGAATTTCGAACGTTTGAAAGTGTCAGTTCTGGAACACCGTCGTAAAGTCGCCTGTCTGTCAGTACTCTATCGGTTAAACTTTAGAGAGTGTGCGACGGAATTATTTGATTCCTCCCGCCCCTTTTTATCATCCGACGAGCAGGAACCCGGCGATTAGGTACCGTTATAAATGGTGTAAGTTCCACAGACTCGCAGAGCGCGTTTCGCCTTTGCCTTCATAGTGCGAACGGCTAAACTATTTAAACCTTTTCCGGGCTCCTTGTTTACCGAGAGATATAATCTTCCGATGATTAAGCCCTCAGCTCGGCGGTGACGTTGGGCCTACAGTGGAGTGCGCTCACCCAACAAAAACTATCTGGGAACAAGGACTCTGGCAAAGAGTTCTAAAGTTCGGTCGTTTTACAGATATTATCAAATTTATTTTATTTACCATTGCCCCTGTCCTCAAATATTGTTATAATTATATAGGTAGTACTTCATACCTATTTATTTTATCATCACTTTCAAATACGAGTACACCACCAATCAAATCAAACATTTACCACTTTCCTAAAAAAACTATTTTAGTCCATAATACAAAATTCACTCTCTTTGTGTCACAGTCAACTTTTAGCAGCCAGCGTATTTGCTATTTCGCTGTCGCAGTGTACCTACTGGATATTACAATAGGCATGTTTCCAGGGTCAAAACAATTACCTACATTATATTTAGTCCGTATTTTAGATTATAAAAATATATTGGACACTGATTTTTCCTTTTTTCATTTAAAGGAAAAATAACAAAGATACAAGGCATCAAAATTTAGGAATGGGGGTCTTTGTCGTCACTCAATGCGAAAACACTCCCACTCTTTGACGTCACGCGTAATTTTAACGGGCTATATCTTTGTCATTTTTGAGCTAATTTACAAATGAAAAAATACATGCTTTTTATTTTTGAACAATCTAAAAGACGGACTTACTTATTACATTTTTACGGCAACAAGCTTATTCTAGTAGGACGTCGATAACATCAAAAGTTTTATTTTACAGGACTTTCTAAAGGGTAACGCCCGTAGTCCAGTAGACCGGAGCAGAAAAGGATCCGTAGGACAGTCCTACAAAACGAGCCGGTTCCCGTAGCGTGAACAGAAGATCAAACTTCTTCAAGCCGAGTTATCCAACATCCTTTGAAGGAAAGCCTAGCCGCCTAGCCGCTTGCCATCTCAATCACATAATGAAATAATACTATCATTATTTTCCTCACATTTAGAATATACCTACTCTGTTAACTTTTTTTTATTTATTTGGCAATACAAATATTAACAATGAACAATATTATATTAATACAACATACTTACAGATCGACAAGGATGTTTTGTGTCTATTATTATTTATAATTATATTTAATGGACTCTATTTCACGTGTAGATGTTATTTTACGTGGCCGAAATCGGAATAGGGATGTTTCCAAGGTCAAAATAATTACATTATATTTAGTCCGTATTTTATTAGATTATAAAAATATATTGGACACGTATTTTTCCTTTTTTCATTTAAAAAAATAACAAAGATGCAAGGCATCAAAATGTAAGAGTGGGGGTCTTTGACGTCACTCAGTGGCGAAAAAGCTCCCACTCTTTGACGTCACGCGTAATTTTAACGGGCTATATCTTTGTCATTTTTGGTCTAATTTACAAATGAAAAAATACCTGTCTTTTATTTTTGAACAGTCTAAAAGACGGACTAATTACATTTTTAGGCCTAATAACGCCCGGTCTTATATCTACTAAATGACACTTTTGACGTTAACTTTGACATTTTGGATTTACGCTAAAGCCACTTTTTTTAAAAGGGGAATGCATTAGTGTTGCCCAAATTCAGTCTTGGTCTTGCAGTCTTGGTCTTGTTCTTGCGTTTTTGCAAGACCAAGACCAAGAACAAGACCGCGTATTTTGAGCTAGACCAAGACCAAGACTGACCGTGCAAGACTTGAGCAAGAACAAGACATAGCCTGCAAGACTCTTGCGTCTTGCACCTAGGACTTAGCGCTATTTCACTGAGTAGTTAGGTGTAACAGTTCGGTGTATAAGTAGGTACGCTTAGGAATTCTATGAGACGCAAAAAACTGTATCAAAGAATATGAAAAACTGGACCTATGCGCATTACGACTAATACCATAAACATAGCGAATAAAAAAATATCTATTAAAATCTATTGTAATACTGGCTAATCAAATTTTTGAATTTATATTTCTTTTACGTTCTGATGTATGTCCTACTTTGACTTCAATAAACAGTGTCAATGACAACATACGTTATCAGCACGAAGCTCTAATTAATTGAGTTATTCTTATAAAAACTGCATAATTCTACATTAAAAGTGAATACGCAAGTTTTTCCAATGTGTGCGTGTATAATTTATTGAAATTGCGTGAAATTTTCAATAGTTCGCGTATCTACGTTTTACATTTGTTGTGACATAACAGCTGATTGTAAGTACACAATAACATGTCGTCAAATCATTCTATTTCGGGAATAAAACCACTGGTAAATAGAGATGGTTATTCTGTATGGAAATTCAAGATCCGTATGTATCTTATACATGAGGAATTATGGGAGACCATCATCGGATATCCTCCAGGTATCGATATTTGCGCTGAGAAGAAATTGCGTAACGATCAAAAGGCGTTATCAAAAATATGTCTCACCGTAGATGGTATGGCTATCACCCATGTACGTTCATGTAGAACAGCCAAAGAAGCTTGGGACGCTCTTTCGTCCGCTTACGAGGATAAAGGCTTAGGGCGACGTATAAGCCTCGAACGGAAGCTGTACAGGTACTGCCTTGATGATTTTGACTCCGATTTAGAGACGTATATAAATGCTGTGATGTCAACTGTACAAGATTTAGCCGATATAGGCAAAATAATAGAAGATGCTTCAATAGCTGCTATTCTTCTAGGAGGTTTAAGTCCTCAGTATGCACCTTTAGTAATGGCTTTGGAAAATTCAAATATCGACATAACTGTTGATCTGATTAAAGCTAAACTGTTGAATGAATTGAATAAACCAGCTATGAATAATCCTGATACTGCTCTTCGTACCCGTATGAACCAGAACAAATCCACTAAGACTAAGAAACCCATAGTATGCTATGACTGCATGAAGCCCGGACATAAGCGTCCAGATTGTCCAAATAAAAAGGATAAGAAGAAGAAACCTGTCAATCATAAGAATTCTCTATGTGCTCTCAATGTCAATGAGGGACTTGAGCGTGACAAATGGTTCATAGATTCTGGAGCTTCCGCCCATATGACGTCACGAGCTGATTGGATGGAAAATGTGAGAGGTTCATTATCTGGGACTGTGACTATTGCAAATGGAGATGTACTTCCAAGTAAAGGAGTCGGAGATATTTCTATCACCAGTTGCGGTCACAATACTGATGTCAAGAAGATTACTGATGTTGTTCATGTTCCGAATTTGAACTCTAATCTTATTTCAGTTAAGAAGGCTGTAGATAAAGGTTTTAGCGTAGTTTTTGATAGAACTGGTTGTAATTTTTATGATTCTGATGCTTTTTCTTGTAAAGGTGATGTTATTTTACATGGTTCTGTATGTGGTGGACTGTATTCTTTAGACTGTACAGTCAATCCAAATTCTCAACCTCAATTATCCGCTTTTGAGACACACTCCGATGTTTCTAGCTTCAGGCTTTGGCACAAAAGGCTCGGCCATTTATGCCGCATTGGAATGGATCAGCTCAAGAAGGGACGCGCAGTAGGTGTGAACTACTCGGAGGTAGACAAGGAACCATGCATCCCTTGCATTGAAGGTAAGCAGAACAGGAAACCATTCAAAAAGGTTTCACATAAACGTACGACAACAGTTCTGGAACTTATTCATTCAGATATATGTGGACCCCTGCCTGAAACGTCATTTCAAGGCAATAAATATATGTTATTTTTTATAGACGATTTTTCTCGTATGACTTTTGTGTTCTTTATTCCTTCAAAAGCTGAAGTAAAGAATAAGTTTTGTGTTTTCCAGTCCGCAGTTGAACGGGAAACGGGAGTCAAGATTAAGACGCTGAAGAGTGACAATGGGAAAGAGTATGTTAACAATGAATTTTCGAGGTACTTACAGAGTGAAGGAATTCAACATCTAACTACTGTTCCCTACAGCCCACAGCAAAATTCCATAGCAGAAAGGACTAATAGATGTATAATGGAAAAGGCTAGATCCATGCTTTCTGACAGTTCCCTTCCTAAGGCATATTGGCAAGATGCTGCAGAGATGGCTGTGTACCTCAAGAATAGGTCTCCTCATCGTGCTCTCGATGGAAAAACAGCTTACGAGAAGTGGTATGGTAGAGTTCCTAACCTATCTCATCTACGTGTCTTCGGATGCAGAGCTTTTATTCATATACCCGACTGTCATCGGAAGAAATTGGATATGAAAGCGTCTGAACATATATTCGTAGGATATTCAGAAGATCCGAGAAGTTATTATTTCCGGGATATTGTATACCCCAGAAGGATTGTGAAAAGCAGAGATATAACGTTTTTTGAAAATGATTTTCAAGATTTAAAAAGAACAGGTAACACATGTAAGTCTGATATTGATTCACCTGAATCAGCATTTGTACCTCTCTTGCTTAGCTCACAAATGAACAATTCAACTAGTTCACGGAATTTAACACATGACACTAGCGCCATCATCAATGATGACCAGATCCTGCATAACACAGAATGTGTATCAGAGGAAGTTGAGTCTGATGCTGATGTTGCCGATCCATGGTATAACGCTTTTGCTCAAGACGAGCCAGTACAACCTGTCATCGCGTCTACATCAGATGCTCATATTCAGTCTGACATTCATATTACGGAACCAAGATACAATTTGAGACCAAGGCAACCTAAATCTGCTGCCAATTGTGTATGTATGCAGACTTCATCCCCTCAGCAGTTGGATGAACCTTCAAATTATTCACAGGCTATACGTGCAGATGATTGTGATAAATGGTATCAAGCTATGCAAGAAGAATATCAATCTCTCCTTGACAAGCAGACTTGGATTCTCGTTGACAAACCAGACAAGAAGGTTATTCCTTGCAAATGGATCTACAAGTTGAAGAAGAATGCGCATGGTGATGTTATTAAGTATAAAGCGAGACTTGTCGCAAAAGGATATGATCAAGTGTATGGAATTGATTTTACGGAAACATTTTCTCCAGTCGTCCGGAATTCCTCTCTACGCATGCTGTTCGCGTTGGCTGCAGAAAAGGGAATGAAGATGCACCACCTTGACGTGGACACGGCATTCTTAAATGGTGACTTGGAAGAGGAAGTGTACATGAGTCAACCTGAAGGTTTCTCGAAACCTGGTCAAGAAGACAAGGTATGTTTGCTAAAACATAGTTTGTATGGGTTAAACCAGTCTTCTAGACAATAGTTTAAAAAGTTAACCGATACTTTATTATGTATAGGTTTTAAACCAACTCCTTCCGAATCGTGCATTTATACTAAAAAGGTTGATAATGAGTTGATAATACTCGCCTTTTATGTCGATGACATTGTCATATTTTACAAAGACATGAAACTTCTTGACATTGTCATATCTGACTTACAGAAATATTTTAGCTTGAAAATAATCGGAGAAATAAGCTATTATTTAGGTTTAAATATCAAATGTAAACCTAATGAAATCAAGATTTCGCAAGAAACTTATATACGTGATTTGCTGAAAAAGTTTAACATGTCGGATTGTAAAACTGTGTCTACGCCATTGGAAATTAAAAAGCTGCTTTCAAGTGAGAATGGTAACGTACAGTCTTTGTATCCGTATCAGAGCTTAATTGGTTGTTTGAACTTTTTGGCAGTAAGTACCAGACCAGATATTGCCTACGCTGTATCGTACTTGAGTCAATTCAATACGAAATACGATAAAAGTCACTGGATTGCAGCAAAACGAGTGCTACAATATTTAAAAGGTACTATCGATTTGGGCATTATTTACAGGAAAGGCGGTGGATGTCTAGTCGGTTATTCAGATGCTGATTGGGCTGGTTGTCCCATTGATCGTCGATCCTACAATGGATTCTACTTCTCACTGGCCGGGGGAGCTATTTCGTGGGAGAGTAAGAAGCAGAGTACGGTCGCGCAATCATCGTGTGAATCGGAATACGTGTGTTTGGCGAGTGCAGCTAAGGATGCTGTGTTTCTCAAGCGGTTAATTTTCGAACTTACTGGTGAGTCGATTGTTGTTTCTATACATAATGATTCGCAGTCTGCGCAAAAATTAGTTTCGAATCCAGTTCACCATAACAGAACCAAACACATAGATACTAGGTTCCATTTTATACGTGATTTATTAAGTAATCATGTTATAGATATTGTTTATACACCTACTTTAGAGATGTGGGCTGATGTTCTCACGAAACCTTTAGCTCGCATTAAGCATCAGAATTGTGTAAAAGGGATAGGTTTATCCTCATAATCTTATTTTGATTACGGGGGAGTATATTGTAATACTGGCTAATCAAATTTTTGAATTTATATTTCTTTTACGTTCTGATGTATGTCCTACTTTGACTTCAATAAACAGTGTCAATGACAACAAAATCAAACTGAGTGCATGCATAGTTATGTTTTAACCATCGGCACTTTGATAATGCGGCATCAAAGGTTTTGTACTTACTTCTCAAAGAAATTTGCCGCTTTTCGGAAGTACATGGTTATGATACACGCGCCGGCGGCTTCTTTTGAAATCTAAAACAATCGTTGCCGCCACGCCGAAATCATAACATTTGACACTATTTGATTACCGCCATAGGGCGTAGGTATACTCTTGCAAAATAATTTCGAATTTTAAGAGTACCTACAGGTGTTCCAAAGAATAAATAAGTTTCAGAGTGCTTAGAATGAAAATGAATACATTATACTGATCAAGCAAGTAGTATTATGATTAGGATAAAATGGTAGGGATAGGTAGTAGATGTCATATTAATTCAGTTGATTTTTCGAATTTCTTATCAAATCTTCAGTTATTTATTAATCTGCTTGATCTTTACTATGGCTATGTTAATTCAAGCTCACAATGTTCCAATTCTAATACGTTTTTCTAAGATTTAAAGTAAACTTTAATAAATAGTAATAGACTAATAGGTAATTGCAAGACTTGCAAGACTCTTGCTGCAAGACCAAGACCAAGACCAAGACTGGGAGCGCAAGACCAAGACCAAGACCAAGACCAGGTGTATTGGCGCAAGACCAAGACCAAGACTGGCTAAGTCTCGTCTTGTTCTTGCATTTGGGCAACACTAGAATGCATTAGGCACCTTCACGCCGCCTTCGGGGGAGACGTGGCGTGTGGGCCTCACATCTCCCAGACTGGGAGGGCACACCCACTAAACCCCCCCTGTGTCGCCAGTGGGCAGCAGCTTGCAGGGACTCGGGTAGTGCCGAAGCATACGGCCGCATCCCTGCCTGCCCTGGCCAGCCGCAGATGAAAAGCGGGCGGCATTCCTGGTCCCGGGGAGGCCCCCCAGGCGCTAATGCCCTTAGTTAGATCAATGTTACCAGTGCCAACACATTCTTGTCGGTCTGTATAAATAATCTTAGGGCTAGGCTAAATTCCCTAGGTAGTGCATGCATTTAATTCAACAGAGTTTTTGATTGAAGGCAATTAATTATTAAGAAAAATATGAGTACCTATAATATACGTAGCATAGTTTAATTTTGTAACTGTTGGTGTTATTTCCAATCCTATTCACAGCTGATGCTAAGGACATCTTTCACTGATCCTTTAAAACGGTCGAAGGCTGTCTTAAATATGTCCATGTCACAATACACAGGCGCTAACTCTTTATAACTAAGTACGACACATTCTGGCAGTGGGATTGTAGTAGGAAATGTTGTTTTAATATGACTATGAAGAGTAAGTATCACAGTTTATCATCAATGATTATATTATTTTATAGTCAATGTTAAGAAATGGTGTAAGTTTAGGCGAGTCTTTAGGTGACCTTATTTATGTAGGATTTTGTATAGTGTTAGTAACAATAGTAAAAAAACTGCGAGTCTAAAATAAAAATAAATTAGTTAAAGAAAATGGGAAAAAATATCCCCACCTTGCAACAGATTTGAAACAGGTGTCATTTGAAGGGTAATATTGTATAAAGTCACCGTAAAATTGTAAATACCGTTAGATTATAATCTATCTCGCTAGATTGTAAACTGTCGTAAGATTGTAAACTGTAACATAATGCTTACAGTTTAACCATTATTTTATCGCTAGATTGTAAAGTAATCGATTAAAGAGAAATTCTTAAATTAAAATCTGTCGCGGGTTATTATTATCAACAGTTCCACTTTCATCGATCACAGTCTACCGAAAAATAATACGTTAAATTGTAAGCAGTTGTTACGATTTACAATGTTTCGACAGTTTACAATCTCGCAAGATATCTATAATCTAACGGTATTTACAATTGTACGGTGACACTTTCTTCAAATACGTTTAGGTTTTGTTTTTTTCTTTTTTTTTGTACAAACATTTACTTAGTGTGCAATAAAAAGATTAGAATAACGTCACGTATGAGGGTATATTATGCTTGCCAAGTCTTATGTACCTACCTACTGAGCACTTTCGCGATGGCGCCTATATTATAATATAACCATATCGTGATAATGTGTTGAACGATTCACCGCTAACATACAGATAAAAATTTCTCCTGTTTTCCTTTCACTGCTCTGCTCCTATTCATTGTAGCGTGATAAAAAGTATTCTTTAGCCTGCCCAGGAGTATGAGGAATAATTATTGTACGAAGTTTCATTAAAATTTGTTGAGTAGTTTTTGTTTCTATAACGAACATAAAAACAGACAGACAAAAATTTTATTGATTGCATTTTTGGCATCAGTATCGATCACTAATCATTTTAAAATAGTTAAAATTAAATAGTTAACCCTGATAGTTATTTTGAAAATATATTTCATGTATAGAATTGACCTCTCTACAGATTTATTATAAGTAGGTACTAGCTGTGCCCGCGACTTCGTCCGCGTGGAATAGTTTCTTTGGGTAGCGATTTTAATTGTTAAAAAATAAGTTTCAAGCTCATAAATTTCAAAGCATTTCACAACCCTTTCGTATAAAGTTTAAAAGTTATATCTATTTAAGTATATTGAATCTACAGCCTAAGATATAAGTCTCAAGTTTTTCGCTCTAAAAATGACTTATCATCCATACAATACATACAACTTAACTATGGAATGCTTTGTCGCCAGCGGTATTTCCGGACCAATACGACCCCCTTATCTTCAAGAAAAGAGCATACTTCTTTCTTAAAGGCCGGCAGCGCAGCTGTAACTCCTGATGTTGCAGATGTACATGGGCGGCGGTTATCACTTACCATCAGGTAAACCGCTTGCTCGTCTGCCCCCCATTTCATAAAAAAAAAACAACTTTCATCCCCCCTTTTATTTTGTTTCGCCGGGAAAATGTGTTAACGCATCCTTGCTACTCGGGGGTAGCAGGGTATGTGGGACTCACTTCGCCTCGAGATGGAAGTGAGGCTGAAAATACTCACCGCCAATGCGCCTTGAGTATGGTGCCACAGGACGCCGTGTGAGCCATAACCACCATGACACCATCAGCGCGGTCTGCTAGGCAGAGTCAACATACTTCCCCACTTGGGGAAGTAAAGGGAGGGACCAAAGGGCCACTCCCATCCTCCAAGGACGGGACCCGTGTAAGGCAGGTGGTGCCCCCGCACGGTGGATTTTTATTGTGGGTTTGTCCACTCTGGCCGAAGCCTTCTGATATCTACCGAGAATACGGCAGGGGTAATTAGGTATAGAAAACAAAAGAGCAATTTATTGTATTAGATGTACTTATCACAAAGGACTTTACGCGTTCGACTAAGTGATAACTGATTTAGATACAGATTTTTTTAAGCAAAATAGTAAGTTAAGAAAAATAACTTACACCATAAAAAATAAGAAAAAAAGCAAGAAATCTAACTTATTTCCTTTAATATCTTAGCATCAAAATCAATCGGCCGACCACACTCTACTCTGGTGTCCGGCATGAGCTGCCGAACGCTCCATTTTGTCTGGGGTGCAGCCATGCTGGTTGGCCGCGAGGCTTAGTCGGCTATTGCCTCCTTCCTTTATTTCTTTATGCCTTTGAAAGGGCATTTTGTATGGAGCATTGGCGTCGTATTTTTTTTTTTGCGGCCATCGTTCATTTTCATATTGTGTCACTATCTTTAACTAGCATATTAATGAAAGAAGACTTTCTGTAAGTAATATCGGAGCGAAGATAATGGCATTTGATTTTAGGACAACGCCTGAAGAGGAAGTACTCTAAATACTGGAGCTAGAGCATTTGGTTCAAAGGAAACATTCCTTCCTTTTTTAAAATAAAAATAACTGTATTAAAAGATTTTTGAAAATTCGTTTGCCTCACTCAGGAATCGAATGTGCTCAATTCAGGAAAAATAACACCCTATATTATTGTCGCTATAATTGATAGGGTCAATTATAAGGATCAAATATCACCCTAATAAACCTGCCGAAACGTGGACGCTTACGGGAAGACTAATCCACAAGGTTAAATTCGCGGTTTAGGGCGCCCCACAGCCCGTTGGGCAGATAATCTTAGAAGAGCTGCTGCTGCCAGCAGGGTTTTGGAGCCGGTACGGCACCATAGACCACAACTACACAGTACGGTAGATTATACAAAAGACAGAAGAGTATAATAAGCCCCTGTGTCTTGCATTCGTAGTCTATGAGAAAGCCTTTGACTCAGTTGAAATCTAGTCTGTTCTAGAGTCCCTGCAGCGATGCCAAGTAGATTGGCGATACATCCAAGCGATGAGATGTCTCTATGAAGCCGCCACCATATCCGTCCAAGTACAGAATTAGCAAACAAGGCCTATGACGCTGCATCGAGGAATGAGACAAGGCGATGTCAAGGGGATGATTTCGCCAAAGTTGTTCACTAATGCAATGGAGGATATGTTCAAGACGCTTAAACGGAAAGGACCTGTCATCAACATAAATGGCATCGTCATAACGACGTTGTCATATTGGCAGACTCGCTGCAGAATCTACAGCAAATACTGAATGATCTGGCTGATTCCTCTATGCGTATCGTCCTATGGATAAACAAACATGGACAAACCAAGGACATGTTCATGAAATGCTCTACCGGAACCGATTGCAGGACACGGCGCCGTCCTGAAAGTTGTTCAAAAATATGTAGGTGTTCCTCGGGCAGGCACTTCAGTTAGGTGGAAACAACTTTGAGGAAGAGGTGAATAGGAGAATTCAGCTAGGCTGGGCAGCGTTTGGGAAACTACGTCGAGTCTTTGTTCACACAGTCGATCCTACAGTGCCTAAAGACGAAAGTCTTGATCAGTGCGTTTTACCGGTTATGACATACGGAGCCGAAACGTGGACACTACGCTTCGGCGAGTCCACAAGTTAAAGGTCGCTCAGCTAGCTATGGAAAAGGCTATGCTCGCGTCTCTCTGCGGGATCGGATCCGAAATGAGGTGATCCGGCAGAGTACCAAAGTCACCCACATAGCTCGCCGGGTATTAAGCTGAAATGTCAGTAGCTGGTCACAGTATCCGCAGAACCGATAACCGTTGGGGTGAACGAGTTCTGGAGTGGAGACCGAGTCTCAGTATACGTAGTGTAGGGACGCCCTCAGGCCAGGTGCAGTGACGATTTGCACAGGACGGCTGGCAAGTGCTGGATGCGAGATGCCCAGAATCGATCAAAGTGGCGAACGTTGGGAGACCTATGTCCAGCAGTGGACTGATGAGAGCTGATGATGATGATGACTTTTCAGGGTTATGAAGCATTGGTTAGACCAGGCAGGATGCTGTGTGTGTCTTATTTAACCAGAAACAACTTAAATGTAGTGTTATATGATTACAATAAGAATTCTGATACAACTTTGACGTGCGATATCTCAGCTCCAGTACTATTTAGCTATATGTATCACATATAAAAAATGTTCGTATAGTCTTACTCTTTCAAAATATATAACTTACATGAGTGGCCGCCAAAATTTAAAACGACGCCAGAATGACCCAAACCCCTTTAAGAAAATAATTGCCTAGTGTGGCTTTCGTAGGCAATACTGTAAGTTGT
Source organism: Conogethes punctiferalis (assembly GCA_031163375.1). Classification (NCBI taxonomy): domain Eukaryota; kingdom Metazoa; phylum Arthropoda; class Insecta; order Lepidoptera; family Crambidae; genus Conogethes; species Conogethes punctiferalis. Next base: position 18,853,043 of record CM062077.1, on the reverse strand, counting down.
ACATTTACTTAGAAATAAACAAATTTTACTATACTTATAATAATAAATGAAATTGAACGCATTAAAGTATTGAAGGAATATTATCACACAAAACCATCTTCGAATAATAATATCAATGATGGCATTGTACCCAAAATTCATCTACAAAAAGTCAAAAGCTAAGAAAAAACTTTATCAATACACGGGACCCGCTGAAAGGCTTCTTCTTATATCGCTCGACACGACCACTTATTGGCAATCTGGGCGATATTTTATTAAAATACTTAACATATATTTCGTCAGTGAAGTTGGCTCCCAGCCAGCGTGGGAACACGCGTTGCCCTGCATCAAGGGGTCCGATTCCAGAATCGTTTAGCAAAAAGTAAAATTGGCAGAAAATAATTCAAATAATGTAAAGCGTTCAAGTTGATACTGTTACCAAATCAAATAATTTATTTGTGGAACATAGGCAGAGCATAGATAAGATGGTACATTTATTACACTCGTACTATTATCGTATTATAATCGTACACTACATACCTGCAACCTATTTTGAATTGTTGCAACTTCTGATTTTGGTCGCACAAACGCAAAGTGTAACCTCGTGACAAATGATTATCTACGTGACAGGCCTAGCATAGTGTAGAAATCACAGCAACCTTGTGAATTAGACTCTTCTCGATGCAACCTTAATTTTTATAGCACATCAAAGAAAGATTTGAAATGTTAGGGTTGTTAAATAAACTTTATTTTATTTTATTATCCTCAAACAAATCACTATGTTTACCTTGTTAAAAAGATATTTTGCTCCTATTCATATTAAATAGACCCAGCCGCGATTGAACATTATTTATATATTCTATACTTATAATAATCTGTAGAGAAGTCAATTCTGTACATGAAATATATTTTCAAAATAACTATCAGGGGGTGATTAGTGATCGATACTAATGCCAAAAATGCAAACAGTAAAATTTTGGTCTGTCTGTCTGTCTGTATGTTCGTTATAGAAAAAAAACTACTAGACGGATTTTGACGAAACTTGGTACAATTATTCTTCATACTTCTAGGCAGGTTAAAATATACTTTTCATCACGCTACAATCAATAGGAGCAGAGCAGTGATGGGAAGTGTTGGGAAAACGGGAGAAATTTTTATCTGTATGTTTGATTGTGCATCACGCAAAAACTACTGCATGGAATTTAATGCAGTTTTCACCAATGTATTGTTAGAAGTCTAACTTAACATTTAGGTACCATTTTATGGGAGTTCGTTATTTTTGAAACCCGATATCCACGCGTGCGACGCCGGCGGCACAGCTAGTAAATAATATAAATTTGATCTCTACCTCTAACAGAAAAGGGTTTTCGTGTAATAACTCGCGTCAGAATTATTTTCTCTGCGGCAAATAACCGAACCTATTCACTGAAATCTTTGAAATGAAATGAAATGAAATGAAAAATATCTTTATTCAAGTACGCTTATGACAAGCACTTATGAATCGTCAAATAATGCAAGTACAAACAATGAATCTACCACCGGATTCGGAATATGTATTTATTTTGTAAATAAATACATATTGTACCTCAACACTCAGACCAATACAAACAGACATATTCATGAACACAAAATGTTTGTACTGTGCGGGAATCGAACCCACGACCCTTGGCTCAGAAGGCAGAGGTCACTACCAAATGAGCCATCGAGCCAGTAATTTATTATAAGTAGGTATATAGATTTATTGCACAAAATAGATAGATAGATATTCTTTATTTTCACACCAAACAGATTACTTAAAACTAGGTACAATGACAACTCGACGTACAACTAAGGCGGCCTTATCGCTTTCAGCGATCTCTTTGGGAAGAGGATAGTTAAAAGAAGGTACAAAATGGTACAAAAGACCCACTGATTTACTGGTAACCTTTTTTTTTTTTTTTTTTAGAGGGGAATGCATGAAGCACCTTCATGCCGTCTCCGGGGGGAGGCGGCATGGTGTGTGGGACTCACACCTCCCAGAAAGGGAGGGCATACCCACTAAACCCCCCTGTGTCGCCAGTGGGCAGCAAGTTGCAGGGACACGGGTAGCGCCGAAGCATACGGCCACATCCCTGCCTGCCTTGGCCAGCCGCAGATGGTAAGCGGCCGGCACTCCTGGTCCGGGGAGGGCAAATACCCCTACCCCCGGATCCGGGGAGCAATAGAGTGCCCCCCGGGCGGACCTCGTGCAACGGTGTGGCTGCACCCACCACACCGTTACACCCCTATGAGTGGATCGCGCCCCCGCACTCACCACTCGGGGCACGAAGGAGAGGCTCAGAGGGCATACGATGCGTTGTATGCCCTCCGGCGACGCCCGGGCCGGGGGCGACGTAGAGCGGGCTAGTCTACCGCGGCCTCACGCTCTCTTTCCGCCGCCTCCTTCTGCGAGATCACTGTCTCGCAGAATGCGAGCATCGCTCGCCAGACCTCCTTCGAAGCCGTCATCTGCCGCAAGAGTTGCGGCAGATCGAGGTCCTGTGCGACAGTGACGAGGACGGAGCGCTCATTGGCCCAGGCAGGGCAATGCCGAAGCGTATGCTCTGCCGTGTCCTCCGAGCCACTGTCGCAGTGACGGCATAGAGGATCAGGCTCTCGCCTGATCCTCCATAAGTACCGGCCGAAACATCCATGTCCCGTGAGGACCTGGGTCAGCCGGTAAGTCACCACCCCGTGGGGGCGCCGGATCCACTCTTCCAAGATGGGGCCAATGGCCTGAGTGGTGCGGCGCCCCCACTGGGCTGCCTCGAGGCGCTCACGCCATACTATGAGCGCCTCCGCCTCAACGGCCACCTTTTGCGCTCCGACTTCGGCGGGCGCTGGCCGGAGGCCCCGCGACCGCTGCTCGGCTCGCCACAGGTAGACTGCGGCGAGTACGGCAGCATCCAGGTCCCATGGAAGGGACCCGGCAATCGCGGTGGCGGCATCCGCGGATATAGTTCTATATCCGCGGATGGCCCTCAACGCGAGGGGGCGTTGGGCCCTCCGCAGCACGCGGGAAGTCTCCACCGTAATGGCGCCAGCCCAGACCGGCGACCTATAAAGGGCCATCGATCTGAGGACGCCCAGGAAGAGACGTCGGCACGCTGCAGAGGGCCCCCCCCACATTGGGCAGCAGTCCGCTTAATGCGCCCGCTGTCCCCGCCAACTTGGGACACAGCTTCTCGGAGTGGCCTCTAAACGTCCATCGCCCGTCGAGCCACAATCCCAAATATTTTAGGATTGTGCCGACGGGAATCCGCACGCCTTCTACCATCACGACAGAGTCGGTGGGAGGCGCGCGCCGAGGCCCATGGAAACATATGGCCTCGGTCTTCTCCAGGGCCACTTTGAGGCCCAAGGCGCGGATCCGGCGGACCACTGCCCCCGGCCCCCTGTGAGGCGCGCTGTATGGCCTCGGCGTGGGTTCTCCCTTTGGCCGTCACCAGGGTGTCGTCAGCGTAACAAGTTACGCCGACGCCAGCCGGGAGACGGCCGCGGAGGACCCAGTCGAAACCGATGTTCCACAGGAGCGGACCAAGAACCGAACCCTGTGGAACACCGCACGACATAGGGTGGGTCTCCACGCCAGTGCGCGCCTCATAGGCTACACTCCTACCCTCTAGGTAAGAGCGCACCGCCGCCTGCAGGCACTCCGGTACACCATGGTGCTGGAGCGCCTGCAGGATACAAGGCCAAGGGAGGGAGTTGAACGCGTTGGCGATGTCGAGAGACACCGCCATCAGAACTCCCCCCTCAGCCACCGCCCGATCCGCCAACCCCTTTAGGTTTACTGGTAACCTAGAAGCATTCCGTACCAGTCAATCTGTAGGCCATACGGAAAGCAGATTTGTGTGCAGTGAGTGTACAAAATCAAATCGATGCATTTAGGAGCAAAGTACATAGAAAGTACGTACCTAAGCGGGTACATACTATGACACGAAAGTCAAGTTTATCCAGAATAAAACCTCTATTGGTGGGCTTACAGAGGAATTATTACTACGACCTGATGTTGTTGAGGAAAAATAATGGTACAGTGAAATTTAATTACCCATCTTATTTATTTAAGTCTTTGCAGTTGTAAATAGGTAGTTAAATAACACGGCGAATACCAAGCGTTGATCTAGCATTGTGGCCATATCGAGCAAACGAGTATAATTATAATAATAATTTATTTGTCTTAACAGATATGTAGTTACATACACTATAATACTTACAGATATGATAGAATAACATACAAAAGCTACATTATGGGTTGAACGACCTGATTTCCTAGCTAGGTTTTTTAAAACCTGTGTTAAGGATAATCAGCCCCTTCCCTATTAATAAGATCCATTTGTTTATTTAGTATTAGGTAATTCACATTGTGATGTAAGCAATGCGTGTATATTTGCAGGTGCGTGAAAATATGTGATGGTATTGTGCGTGTGCGTGTGTATGGGTGTGCGTACAAGTGTGTGTGTGTGTGTGTGTGCGTGTGTGTGTATGTGTGTGTGTGTGTGTATATAAATATAATAAATATCAGACAACATCACATACATTGCTCCGATCCCAAAGTAAGTAGCTTAAGCACTTGTGTTATGGGTATCAGAACAACGAAGGTACCACAAATAAATACTTAAATACAATTATTAACACCCAGACACGGAACAAACACAAGTGTTCATCACACGAATGTTTGTCCCGGGTGGGAATCGAACCCACGACTCTCGGATCAGAAGGCCGGGGTCACTACCAATTGAGCCACCGAGCCTGTCTGTGTATGTGTTTGTGTTTGTGAGTGTGTGTGTGCATACATTTGTTATTATTAAGGTTTTAAATATTCGGTTTCGTCATATGATTTTTGTAGTAATAAAGTTCTTATACACTTTTTACTTTCATGGTAAGATAAATTATTTATTTATTGGATTACCAACATAAGGTACAGTAATAACATTAAATTATAATACAGTAACTAAGGCTTTGATGTTAACTGTCCTTACAATTACAGGCAATCACAGCATGTTATGCAAATAATTATAAAAGAAAGAAAGAAAAAAACCACTTATTTGTTAAGGTATAAAATTGAATTGTTAGATTATGAAATTAACAAATAATTCTAGCAAATAAAGACTAAGAAGGGGTTTGAGGTATGCCAACAGATTTCAATATGGAAAGAAACTTTGGGAGGGTTTGGAAGTGAATATCAAGTTCAGGTAGTTTTTTAGTCAGATCGTTGTACAGACGAGACAAGTGAATCATAGGGGAGTCACGGCCTAATCTGATTCTGCAAAATGTTTTCCTAAAGAGACCACAGGGAAAGCGTGGTACTCTATTTGGGACATTAAAGTTAAGTTTGTGGAGCAGACTAGGGTTGTCAATGCGGTTGTTTAAGAGTTTGTGTAATATAGACATGTCGAAGTGATTGCGTCTACTAACAGTTAATGTATCTCTCTATCCTAATCTAGTCGGAAATGATTTGCTTTTTCTGTGTAGGTCTTTAAAGATCTAGGAGTCTTAAAACGGTAAGTCATATCGGCGGATCAGTTTTTTTTTGGACCTTTTCAATGCGATTTATGTGGATGTTGTAGCTGGGACACCAAACTGTGCTGCAGTATTCGAGTTTGCTTCTAACGTAGCTGTTATAAAGAAGAGTGACTGTTGAAGGATTCTTAAAGGCTTTAGTACTCTGGATAATAAATCCGAGTGATTTGCTTGCTTCTTTTACAATTTTGTCGATGTGATCCTTGAAACTTAAATGGCTATCAATGTGAACACCTAGGTCTCGGATAGTTTCGACTTCTTTCAATTTTTTGCCTGCTCTCTGGATATTGTGTACTCTGAGGGAAACCTGTTCCGCTTTTTTCTAGTAAACTTTATATGGTGACATTTATCAGCATTCAGGATCATCTTATTTTTCCCACACCACTCTTGTAGGCAGTTGATATCGTCCTGCAAGTTGAGTACGTCATCAACGCTTGCAATCGTTTTAGCCAGTTTCAGGTCGTCAGCAAAAAGGTACACTTTGCTATGTTTAATATTCACTAAGATGTCATTAATGAAAACATTGAAAAATAGAGGTCCTAGAACAGAGCCTTGAGGTACTCCTGAAAGCGCAACGAAAGGTCTTGAGAGGTCACCGTCTACAACAACTCTAGATGGTCGATTGGTTAGGTACGAGCTGCACCAATGTAACATACTACCCTCTATGCCAAACGTATGTAGTTTCTGTATTAGAATTTTGTGGTTAACTTTGTCAAAAGCCTTCGAGAAATCGGTATACACAGCATCCTCCTGTAATCCTTGATCAACTGCTTCCATAACATTCGATGTGAAAAGCATTAAATTAGTGTTCGTTGATCGCTTTTCCATGAAACCATGCTGTTCGGTAATGATGTATTTTTGAATGTGTTTATACATGATAGAATAAACCAATGACTCGAAGATCTTTGACATCGTAGAGAGAATGGATATTGGGCGGTAGTTAGCTACGCACTCTTTTTTGCCACTCTTATGAACAGGAACACTCGTGCTAAAGCTAGCAATGGAAGCCCATAGATCTGGGAATATGCCTGATTGCAATGATTTATTGTATAACATACATAATGGTATACCCAACTCATTTGCGCAGCTATGTAACAAGAGTGGGTGAATGTTATCTGGCCCCATACTTTTTGAGATATCAAGTCTTTTCAGTTTCTTTTTTACATAATCTGGACTAAGTTGTATAGAGTCAATAGCGTCAATTGTTAATTATAGGTGGTAGCTTCAATACCTATTTATTTTGTTATAAAGCGATGGACCCAAGTAATAAAAGAAATACTGTGTGAACGAGAATTTAGTTAATGGAACGTAGCAGACCATATCTTTGCGACGTTTTATAGTTTTTACATATGGAGTTATTTGGTGTTGTAAGAGTATAGTCTGTTGTATAAATAATTGTATGACAGTAAGGACCTCACACTCCTTATAAAGTTGGTACGTGTCATAACGAGACGATAGACCAATAGTCTAAAAGTAGCTACTTTGAGGATAGCACGCTGAGCCACTTCGAGGGGTTTTAATGTAGTTTTAGGGACTCCACCCCAACAGGAGATGCAGTACGTAACGATAGACTGATATAGGGCAAAGTACACATTACGCAAGATATCTGGGTCAGCTACATGACGCATATTTTTGAATATGTAAATTTATTTTCTTACTTTGCTTGTTAGGTGGTTTATATGTAACTTAAAGTTAAGAAGTCTATCGATCGTTACACCCAAGTACTTTATGTTGTCCGTTGAGGAGAGAAGAGGACATTGGCATAAAGAGTTAGACCAATTTGAACAAGAGTGTGCGATTAAATTAATGTTAGTTTTGGGTTGTGAAGTTGTACCTACTGACAGAAAAAGTTATGAATTTAGTTTTAGACGAGTTTAATGTAAGGGAATGGTTTCGAAGCCAGAAGTGAACAGAATTCAGACCAAGCTGACCAATAGTTTGAAGGTTGGGCCAGAAATCTGCAGAGAACGTTATGGCAGTATCATCGGCGAAAGAAATGATCCGTCCACCAGTTAGTCTGATGTTGCTGAGATCATTTATGAAGACCAAAAACAGAGTAGGACCAAGGATACTGCCCTGGGGCACGCCATAATTGATAGGTAGCTCATGACTAAGGTAGTTGTCCATTCTAACTGCCTGATATCTGTCCGTGAGATAACTTCTAAAAAGATCAAGTTGAAGTCCCCTGATACCCATGGTTTCAAGTTTGTGTAGAAGAGTAAGAGTGGGAACGGTAATTAACGCTTTCTGGAGATCGACAAATATAGTGAGAGTCTTTTTACCCCTGTCCAGGGATTTTACCACAGTATCAAGGAGGTTATGTACTGCGTCTGACGTTGATTTACCTTTCCTAAAGCCGAACTGTTGATCCGAGAGCAGATTAAATTATGATGTATCCTCAATCAATATGCTAGTGCAACAAAAGGATCCACTTTTGTTATTACGGCTTCATTCCTGCCTGCCCAGGCCTGCTGCAGATGGCAAGCGGCCGGCCCTCCTTTTTTTCTAGAGGGCAATGGTGTGTGGGACTCGCACCTCCCGAAATGGGAGGGTATACCCACTAAACCCCCCTGTGTCGCCAGTGGGCAGCAAGTTGCAGGGACGCGGGTAACGCCGAAGCATACCGCCGCATCCCTCCACGCCCTGGCCAGCCGCAGATGACAAGCGGCTGGCACTCCTGGTCCGGGGAGCGCAAATACCCCTACCCCCGGCTCCGGGGAGCAATAAGGTGCTCCCCGGGCGGACCTCGTGCAACGGTGTGGCTGCACCCACCACACCGTGACACCCCTATGAGTGGATCGCGCCCCCGCACTCACCACTCGGGCCACGAAGGAGAGTCAGCCCTTTGCGCTCCGACCTCGGAGGGCGCTGGCCGGAGGCCCCGCGACCGCTGCTCGGCTCGCCACAGATAGACTGCAGCGAGTACGGCAGCGTCCAGGTCCAGGGAAGGGACCCGGCAATAGCGGTGGAGGCATACGCGGATATAGTTCTATATCTACGGATGGCCCTCAACGTGAGGGGGCGTTGGGCTCTCCACAGCGCGCGGGAGGTCTCCATTGTAATGGCGCCAGACTAGACCGTTGACCCATAAAGGGCCATCGATCTGAGGAGGCTTAGATAGAGCCGTCGGCACGCCGCATCGCATCCAGCATTCAAAAAGCTTGTAGTGAACGCCTTGAGGCCAGGTGTAGTGACGAATTTGCGCAAGATGGCTGGCCAGTGCGAGAAGCCCAGGATCGAGCAAAGTAAATAAATAATCATTAAGTACTGCAGTAATTGTTCCGCTTTTTTCTTCACATAATGTACGATTTGGAGACAAAAACGGAACGATCATCTTCGAAAATGCTTGTGTTATACAAAGTCGGGCTTAGTAGTCAAGACGGACGGACTTTTGCGATCTATGGATTGTTGGATTCGATATCGAAATTATGATATCGCCCAAAATATCAAAAAATATATTGTTTACTGCCCCTAAGTGCTACATGTGCCTATTGTTATCATTTTTTTAACTCGATATTTCTTCACCTTGGGACAGGCTTAGCCTAGTGTGGGGATCAATGTTCCTTGCATTGTATGTTGCCAAACTGTCGATAGTTTAACTGTCGAAGGTGGACTTAGAAAATCGATCAATAGCTTTATTTGCGTAAATATTAAAAATACACAGTATCATATCAGTCTGCAAACGTCCACAACTGGACATAGGCCTCCCCCAATGAAAATGCATCAAAAATAGTTTCATTTAGTTACTAATTTATTCTAAAATAGAAAAAAATATACTACGAAAAATATACTACGAAAAAATATACTACAAAGTTGACTTAAAAATGTGCGAGATACAGTCGTAGAGAGAGTAAATATATCCGTCTCTCTCACGAAAACAGATTTTTCTATAGAGTTGTATGGCGCGAATGTGACGTGACGTCATCCGACACATTGGATCTCTCTGTCTAAGCAATAACTTTAACACTTTATATCTCGTTTAATCTATATAATAATACATATAATAATAATATAGCCTTTGTATTCTGAGAATCCGTTTATCTGTGGCTTCTTTTATGTTTTATCATAATATGTCCCGGAGCTCAGTGTACCTCTTGGCAAAGGCCTCCTCTAACAATTTCCACTGCTTTCTGTCCTTTGCAACTCTCCTCCAGTTGCAGCCTACTGTTAGTTTCAGTTCATCCTCCCATCTTTTTCGTTGTCGACCTCTATTACGTTTTCCATTTCTGGGGTACCATTCCGTCACTATTTTGCTCCATTTGTCCTGAGTGCTCCTTATCATGTGGCCCGTCCATCTCCATTTCATTTGGTCTATCTTAGTGAGGATGTCTGTTACACCTGTTCTAGCTCTTATATATGTGTTTCTTACTTTATCTATTTTTTTGATTCCTAGCATACTTCTTCCTATAGCTCTTTGACAGTGTTCTAACATATCCCTGTGTCGTTTAGAGTGTGCCCAGGATTCACAGCCGTAGGTGCGGCAAGGGAGGATGCAGGTGTTATAGACTCTACTCTTAATTTTTTTACTTAGGTCCGTAGCTTTCATAATTTCCTTCATTGACCAATAACGTTTCCACCCATTAGCTATTCTCCTTTTAATTTCTTTTGTAGTTAAATCAGTCTGGGAGATTATTTGGCCCAGGTATAGGTATTCCTCCACATATGTGAGAGGCTGATCATTGATCTTTATTTCGTATGGAGTTGAATTTGATAGTAGTTTTGTTTTATCTGCGTTCATTTCCAGCCCGACCTTCCTACTTTCTTTGTTTAAATCCTGAATCATTTGTTCAAGCTTGTGGGAGTTTTCTTCGAACAATACAATATCGTCTGCAAAACGGAGATGATGTAGCCTTCTTCCATCTATATTTAACCCAAATTCATTCCATTGTAGTTTTCGGAATATGTTTTCGAGCACCGCAGAAAATAGCTTGGGAGATAGTGGGTCTCCCTGTCTTACGCCTCTTCCAATCCTGAATGGTTCTCCGATTTTTTCCATTTGTATTCTTGCCTTGCTATTAGCATATATTTCTTTTATGGTGTTAACTCTGGATATTCCTTGTTTCTCAAGGCTTTCCCAAATCACCTCATGTTTAATGGTGTCAAATGCTTTAGTATAATCAATAAAAGCCATATACACCGGTTTGTTATATTCGCTATATTTTTCTATGACTTGTTTGACTGTGTGTATATGGTCTATTGTGGAGAAATTTTTCCTGAAGCCAGCCTGTTCCATTGGTTGGTTCTCGTCCAGTGTGATCGTTATCAGGTCTAGTATTATCTTAAAGAACACCATCATCACATGTTTGACATCAGGCTTATTGGTCTGTAGTTTGACAAGTCTTCTTTTGAGCCTATTTTGTGTATGAGGATTATGTGTGAAGTTCACTGTTCAGGAATCTGGCTTGTTATTAAGATGTCGTTGAAGATTTTAGTAAGGACCCGAACTTATCTGACTAGGTAGTGGATAGAATGTTGGTAGTTCGTTAGGTTCTGTGATGCAGGTTCTGCTCGGCAGAGTAATATGTTTTCTTTGAGTCTTGGGAGGTGATTTTTGAACTGATGATCTGATCATGCGATGGTTGGTATTGAAGTTTAGTCTAGATACTACTGAGGTATCTGTGAACAATCTTGGGTGGCTACTTATAATATAATCTATCTCATTTCGATATTTTCCGTCTGGAGAGATCCAGGTCCATTTGTTATTTTTATTCTTTTTGAAGATGCTGTTCATGATAGTAAGATTATGTTCTAAGAGGAGGTCTATTAATCGTTGTCCGTTAGCACTTCTCTTTCCGTGGCCGAATTTTCCCAGTACATATTCATCTTCGTTTTGGTTAGTGCCTACTTGCGCATTGAAATCTCCCATTAAAATGATTATATTATTGGAGTAACTATACATTATTTGAGATAGGGTGTTGTATAAAGGTTTATGTTCTAGTTCTTCAGCTTGTTCAGTTGGTGCATAGACTTCGATGATCGTCCATATTTTTTTATACGTAGGTATTTTATATGTAATATAGCTATTCTCTCTGACACTCCGATGAAGTCTTCTATGAAGTTTTTTAGGTAGGATCTAACTAAGAAACCGACTCCTCTTTGGCCTCCCATTTCACCTATATGGAACATTATATAGTCATCGTATTCTTCTATTGACTGTCCAGGCCTGCGCACTTCGCTTAGTCCGTCGTTTAATCTAAGTATACTTATAATAAATCTGTAGAGAGGTCAATTCTGTACATGAAATATATTTTCAAAATAACTATCAGGGGGTGATAAGTGATCGATACTGATGCCAAAAATGCAATCAGTAAAATTTTTGTCTGTCCGTCTATCTGTCTGTCTGTCTGTATGTTTGTTATAGAAACAAAAACTACTTAACGGATTTTAACGAAACTTGGTACAATTATTCTTTAGACCCCTGGGCAGGTTATAGTATACTTTAATCACGCTATGATCAATTGATCAATAGGATCAGAGCAGAGAAGGGAAATGTTGGGAAAACGGGAGAAATTTTTATATGTATGTTTGAACGCGCATCACACGAATACTACTGTATGGAATTAAATGCGGTTTTCACCAATGTATTGCTAGAGGTCTAACTTAAAATTGACATACCATTTTATGAAAGTCCGTTATTTTTGAAACCCGATAGCCACGCATGCGACGCCGCCGGCACAGCTAGTAGAAAATATATTATTAAAAACTCTTCGATAATCATGTATCTGGAAGATAAAAGATCTCAATAAATCCGTAAAAAAATTCATGCATATTTTTTATTGTTATTTGGAAGTATTTGCCTTAGTCACCACGCTTGGAAGGCGGGTTGGTGACCGCAGTGGGTTTTATTTACACAATAATACTATCTATAGGTACCTAAAATAAATCTGTTATAGAGGTCAATTCTGTACATGAAATATATTTTCAAAATAACTATCAGGGCTAATAACTATCATGACCGACACTGATGCCAAAAATGCAATCAGTAATTTTTTTTCTGTCTGTCTGTATGTTCGTTGTAGAAACAAAAACTACTTGACGGATTTTAACGAAACTTGGTACAATTATTCTCCTGGGCAGGTTATAGCATATTTTTCATCACGCTACAATCAATAGGAGCAGAGCAGTGAAGGGAAGTGTTGGGAAAACGGGAGACATTTTTATCTATATGTTTGATCGCTCATCACGCGAAAACTACAGCATGGAATTGAATGCGGTTTCACCAATGTATTGCTAGATATTGCCCAATTGGATGTGGAAATGGAATTGAATGTGGTTTCACCAATGTATTGCTAGATTTCACCAATGTATTGCTACAATGTATTGTAGGTCTAACTTAAAATTAAGGCACCATTTTATGGAAGTCCTAAGTTATTTGTCCGTTGAAACCCGAGATCCAAGCGTGGGACGCCGCCGGCACACACAATAATACTATCGTTATTATCGAAACTCAATATGAATATAACTACTTAACGCTTATGTGTGATAGTAAGTATTGTAATAATGAATGCCAGGTGAAGTAGTTTTGAAATGTAACTAAACAAGTATATCATGATATTCCGCCGGGCAGGGTTATATCCGCAAAATATTAGTAAATGTTTTATATTTATGCTCTACCTATGGAACATACCAGTACCTAAGTATCTTACGCCCTGCGATATCTGAACGTGAAAGAGAAATGACAAAAAGGTAAACGATTTATCTTCCACGCCGTCAAACGTGAATTGAATATACGACATACACAAAGATAAATAACATGGATTGTAATATATAAAATGCTCAACAATCTTATTAATATATATTTAAAGTAACGGGTCTTTCAGATTTCTCTACTATAAATGTATGTATTATACATACAAACAAACCTTTCTATTGAACCACTATAAATCGCATCAAAATCCGTTTCGTAGTTTTTAAAATCTATGCATATGTCACCGTCAAATTGTAAATACCTTTAGATTTTAATCCATCTTGCGAGACTTTAAAGTTTAAACTGTCGAAAGCTTGTGAACCCTAAAATGCTTACAACTTAACGTATTAAACGTATTTCGGTAGATGGAGATCGATCAAAGTGGAACTATTGATAAATTTAACGCGCGACAGATTTTAATTTATGAATCGAATATTCGAAGTATCTACGAATGTTTGTCCCCACACTTAAGTGCTTTAGCTTTGGGGTCGGAGCAATGTATGTGATGTTGTCTGATATTTATTATGAATGATGTTAGGTATTTATTTATAGTTGAAACTGCTAAATAATTTACATATAATATTTAAAAAATAAATAAATACCTAAAAGCTAAACCTAAAATTAACTATATGTACAAACATTAAATATCATCTAAAACGGGACCCTGTGACAGTGACCCCAGGACGCTGGCTGCATTACCTCGCTGAATTGCTAGCGTGATGCGCTGAGCGAGGTACGAGCCAGCTCTGAGGTCGCCCGAAGCCTGGACCAGTTTCGATAAAATCTCTTTTACAAGAGATTTCGCCTCCGGACCCCAAGGTCCCAATGTCTCAAATGCAAACTCCGCAAACTCATTGTCTCTCAGGAGAGATGAATATTTGCGGCGCTTGAGCAGTTGTTCGGCGGCCGAGCCGGCCCTCACCGCAGTACCCTGGATATGTGACGCAGCCAATGTGTCCACACATGTCGCATCCCAAATAAGGATGCGACCGAGTTCCCAGGGCACTAGCGTGGCGCCATCAGGTCTCTTGCCATCGTCTCTGAAAAGGCCACGAGGTTCTAACGTGGCCGGAATGGAGGCAGTGGCAAGAGAACGGCGCAAGATGTCGTTGAGGGCGTTGTGGCGATAGCCACGACCCGAACTCTGGGGACAGGAGAGTCCGTGGCGTCCGAACTGGTCCACGCTTTGGCCACAGTGACAAGTGTGGGCTAGGCAAATTTCTGAGCTCAGAACAAAGGGAGCAAGCTACGCGCAGGGTATTGGGATTAAGCAGTGTACAGATGTTGCGAGAGGGCAGGGCCAATACCCTCACTCCCTTTCGAATGCCGCGAGGAGCCGGGCGCATTCTGTGTTGTCAGCGCTGTCCACTAGAAGCTGAGACTGTGCCGATTTGATACCCGGGAGGTCCCAGAGCTTTTGGCTATGGTTTTCGGAAGGAGCATCCGCCAATGGGTGTGCAGCACTCCACGCCTGCCTCGCCTCCGCCAGGTGCGCCCGTCGAAATCACAATTTAGAATTTTGCTTACTATGGATTTTAACGATAGGTATAAAGAAGAAGTGTGAGAGGGAAATTTCCAAACAGGTGAACAGCGCATCGTGTAGGGATAGGTCGAGAAGTTTTTCGGACATTTCTGATAAAAGGTTTAATTTAGAATTTAGAAAACATGGAATAGTTTCCTCAAAAATAGGGGAACCAAGGAGGGAAAGCGACTCCTTAGTGGGAGTAGAAATATTGGGGATAATAATTTGGAATTTGTCTATGATGTCTTGTTTTTTTTTTTCCGAATCCAAATTTTCCGAAATAAAAAGCTCGCATTTGTTGTGATTAATTTGGAGGCCGATATTAGATAGATAGTTAATCAAAGTCTTTAAATCCTGTGGCACCGAAGAAGCTTCTCTACCTAACGATCCACCATCTAGGTACCAAAGATTGAATTGTGAGGCTAGAGAAGATATTATGGGGTGAATTCCAAGACTGAATATTGCTGGACCGAGAGGATCCCCCTGTTGGCAGCCCACACTAGACAGGATTGCCAAAAAGTAATTTAGATGGGGTTCCATAACATTGCCAAAGATAATCATAAATTTCGGGGATATCGTTCTTAATTTCTGCCAAAAGTGCGTTCCGGTAAATGGAATTAAATGACTTACTTGACTTATTGTCCTATGTCCCCTGGATGGGGCAGAGGGCGTCCACAGTACGTCGCCATCCCGAACGGTCTTGAGCTTCGCGCTTCACTTCGCTCCAGGTCATTCCTATCGCCTTCGCTTCTGCAGCGATCGTCCGCCGCCAGGATTGCTTAGGGCGACCACGTTTCCGTTTTCCTTGGGGATTCCAATCTAGGGCTTGCCTCGGTATGTGGTAAGGGTCCCGTCGGAGCGTCTGGCCTATCCAGTTCCACTTGCGGCGCTTGATCTGCTGGTCAATCGGAGCCTCACCGCAGCGTTCCCACAGATCTACATTTGAGATTATCTCGGGCCAGTAGATACCGAGAATACGGCGAAGACAGCGGTTGATGAAGACCTGGAACAAGCGCGAGATGTCCTTGGTGACCTTTCACATCTCACACCCGTACAGCAACACGGTTTTAACATTGGACCGGAATATTTTGAGCTTAACTCTCCTGGTCAGCTTCCGTGATTGCCACACGGGGCGGAGCTGCGCGAAGGTTGCTCTTCCTTTGGCGACTCTCGAAGTGATGTCCTCTTCGGTCCCTCCTGTTTCCGACACTACACTACCGAGGTATAGGAACTTATAGACCCTCTCCACCTCCTGCGTGCCGATGTGCAACGGTAGCGAGTTGATGGGTCCACACCTTATTTCCTGCGTCTTCCGAGTGTTTATCCTCAGTCCTGTCTTCGAGGCCTCTCCTTGTAGGTCGTCCAGTTTGGCTTGCATGTCGGCATGTGTGTGGCTCAAAAGGCATAGGTCGTCAGCATAATCCAAATCTTCCAGGACGTTGGACAGTCCCCACTATATGCCTCGGCGCTTGCTGATGGTGGTCTTGTCCATGATGCCATCCAGGACGACAAAGAAAAGGAGAGGTGAGAGAAGGCACCCCTGGCGGGTCTTAATATCAGTTTTGACAAAAACTTCAAAATCTAAATTTAGAAGCAGCAGCACTCAGGCAGCATAGTTTCGAGGCGAGGCGTCTGAGGGTGCTCCCTACGGCAATGGGGCGGACACCACCATTCTTCTTGTTAAGCGCAATTAAGTTAGCACCGTAAATAACCTCATAAACGCTAGGGTTTACCTTACCTGGGGTACAACAAGGGAAGCCTCCACGCGTGGTCGTCTGCTTGCAGACGGCCCGGCGTACCCCGGGCAACGGCGGGTAGTAGAGGTTGGCTACTACCCGACGGCTAATTCCCTGTAGGGAGCACGTACTTGTGCGTGGCTCCGGGAGCCAAGTGTTGGCGTCGATGGCCCCGACGCCTTCCACGGCTGTGCTTCGGCACACCAGATGGGGCCTTTTTGGCCTGTGGGTCTCTCCCAATGGCGGGGCATTTGTCCGATTGGTAAGAGACGTGTTGTGGGACGCATTTTGCGTCGGTTTGTCGGCGATGGTCGCAGAGGAAGAGGAGTGCCCTTCGGGGGATCTCGCGGTGTTTCGTTGCCGTCCTCCCTGTCTTCTGCGACCCTTGCCACCTTACCTAGATGGAGCCGGTTGACGGCGTCTGCTGTTGCGGATGCTGTCCTGGCGTGGGATGGCAGTGTATCACTGCGGCGCGGCGGGTCCGATGGTCACGGTTCTCGTGGCCGTCGGATATAGTCCTTCTGGACTGACGCCGGGCAACCTGTTTCCCCTCGCAGGAGGGACCAGGGGGCTTGCCTTGACTGGCGAGCCCGAGTGGAGTTAAACCACAATAAAAAACCGCCTGTTATCCCGACTTCGGTCGGGACCAGGGGGCGCGAGCTCAAGTGGAGAAAACCACAATAAAAAACCACCGTGCGGCGGCGGCTGCACGCCCGACGGGGTTTCCGCGACGTCGGCACGGAGGTGTCGGCCACGTATTGCACGAACCCCGTCCTTGGAGGAGGGAGACGTCCTTTTCAGGACTGATCCCTAGGCTGCCCCAAGTGGGGGGGCCAGCCCGAGTCTGCATAGCAGACCAGCGCTGACAGCTTCGCGGCGTTATAGTCTAGGACCCGCGTTGCTGTCGCCCAAGGCGCGTTAGACGGTGCAAACCAGGGTTTTTTAGTGGGTATTCTCTGCCGACGCGGAGCGAGTCCCACATAACCCGTCTGCTCCCCCGGGCAGCGGGTATGCGTAAACTGCATTTCTCCCTGGTGAAACAAAAAAAAAAAAAAAAAAAAGGGTTTACCTTACCTGCAAGCATGAGGTTCATTAGGTTTGTCACCTCCTTGAGCAGCTTGCGGCCGGCGTCACCCAAGCAAGGGTTTGTGAGGTCCTTCAGGTGCTGCGGAGTGATTGCGCTACGGCCAACCTGAGTACGGAGTCTGTTTAAGGACTTCCAGGTTAGCCATGGTAACTCATGTCCAGGCGGAAGTTTCTCCATGCATGGCACAAATGGATTCGGTGGAGCAAATTGGCCACATGTTGCATCGAGTGGTTGGCGGCTCATCCAGAAGGGGCTGGACACCCTTGAGAAAACTGTTCTGCTCTTATGCCTCTGTGGTACAACGGAGTAGGCATTCATTGGTAGCGGAGCAAATTGGAGATAAGTGCCTATCTCCAATTTGCTCCGCTCAACCTGACCCGCAATCACACACCAAACATAATAAATCTGTAGAGAGGTCAATTCTGTACATTAAATATATTTTCATAATAACTATCAGAGGGCGATTAGTGATCGACACTGATGCCAAAAATGCAATCAGTAAATTTTTTGTCTGTCTGTCTGTATGTTCATTATAGAAACAAAAACTACTGGACGGATTTTAACGAAACTTGGTACAATTATTCTTCATACTCCTGGGCAGGTTATACACTCGCGAGCAACCAAATCGACTCAAAGTTAAGGCTAGCATCTAAGCGTATTTATTTCCAAGACATAAATGTTTTACTATACATTTTATACATATTTGGATAGCTTGACACTTAAGCTTTCAATTAATGCCAGTTTTATCAATAGTAATTAAGTGCTTTTTAAATAATGAGCTTCAAACGATAGCAACAAGAAAATGACAACTTAGAAAAAATGGATAGGTTTCGATAAAATCAAGATAAAATAAAAAATGTTAGGATAAAAAATAAAATTAATTAAAATCAATATTTTGTAATCCCTCCCCTAGTCCCGATAACACCTTGCATAAGGTTTTTCATCGATCTTATCAATTTTTTCATCTTCTCTTGACTCTTCGTATAAGCTCATTCCATAGGTTCTCAATGAGATTCATGTCTGAGCAGAGTGCAAGCCAGTCCATTGTCCGGATCCCCACGGCCGACAGGAGCATCTGAGTGTTGCGTGACGTGTTACAGCCGGCATTGCCATGCTTCAAAATGAAACTTTCACCGTAAAAGCCTGCATACGGCACGACAGGGTCCATAAGGATGTCCCTGATATACCTATGGGCTGTCAGCCCCCCTCCTCGGCCTCCTGTGGGTACGAAAGCGAGCTCGGTTTTTTCTTCTAAGGATAGCCGTCAGACATCATGCAGGAGCCACCGTCCTATGCCATTGTTTCAGCAAAGCAGCACTACGTAAAGGTTTCCCGGGACGCCTGTAAACCCGACCTTTCTTATTACTGCCATTCAGACCCATTCAGCACTCGTCGGTGAAGAATACCGACGGCCATTGGTCGATGCTCGAATTAAGTCGTTCCCGAGCGAATTGACGGCGCGCTTGTCGGTGGCTTACAGGCAATTTTGATCATGTGGGAGGCTGTTTTGGAATGAGGTTAGCTTCTTTTATATGTCGTCTGACTATCCACTCGCTGACAGTCACCCCTTGAATACGCATCAATTCCCGCCGTTGGCTCATTCTTTTTTGCAAGAGAGCAATATCTTGAGCGGCTTCTCCAGGCATGGTGTCATGGCAACGGGTTAACAACGATTGCAATATGTGGAAAGATGTACAGATCAACTACTGATATGTGACTGATAAGGGTGAACCTGTGATGGTGGTATATGGGGGCTTATGCCGCGGCTTCTGATTTTTGTACGCAACATTTTTTTCGTTATGACCAATTAAATTCAAGGAACAATAAGATACAAGGAATATCATACCGAAACGGATATTAACTTGAAGCTAAGGTTTTAAGCTTTCAATCGACATACAATAATTATAATTAAAAACAATATTTTTTGTTATTCAAACTTCTATGTGTTAATTTACGTGTTGAGTCGATTTGGTTGCTCGCGAGTGTAGTATACTTTTCATCACGCTACAATCGACAGGAGCAGAGCAGTGAAGGGAGGTGTTGGGAAAACGGGAGAAATTTTTATCTGTATGTTTGAACGCGCATCACGCTTAAACTACTGCATGAAATTGAATGCGGTTTTCGCCAATGTATTGCTAAAGGTCTATCTTAAAATTTAGGTACCAATTTATGAAAGTCCATTATTTTTGAAACCCGATATCCACGCGTGCGACACCGCTGGCACAGCTAGTAAAATAAAATAGTTTATTTCTGCAAATAGATTCACTAGTAATACTTTGCACGTCACACTATTTTCCTACCAGCACTTCGACGTGTAGCCTGCTGAGAAGAAGTGCCGCAACAAACGCAACAGCTAGCCTTTTTAAAAAATATATAATACATAAAATCATATTAATAAGCGCAAGTGAGCAGACTATCATGTCCATGTGATATTGTCATCTATACATATAATCTTGTACTTTATAATAACCTTTAATCATTAAACAAGACTATTCATCAGAGCTGAAGACTAGCCGTCGTCTAGTCCTGGCCTTAGTCCGCTAGATTATGTTTATGGTCAGTTTTAAAGAGTAAGGCTTGCTCTAAAATGCCATGATAATTTGGAGTCCCTAAAATAATCCATACGATTGGCAGTGAAGAATTTTCCCATGGTAAGAGTACGTGCTTCTATTGATAACTGACTTCAAAGTTTAAGGGACTGTATTGCAGCCAATGGAGACCACTTCGAATTATCTTTTTTTATTTTAAATTGTTTTATATTTGTGTATTAAACTTACATACTGCAAAAGTATTAAATGTTATTTGAAATAGAAAAGAAATATTTTTCTTTGTCACGATATTTATGGCAAGACTAGGTACATATTAATAACTAGCTGTGCCAGCGGTGTCGCACGCGTGGACATCGGGTTTCAAAAATAACGGACTTCCAATGGTGCCTAAATTTAAAGTAAGACCTCTAGAAATACATTGGTGAAAACCGCATTCAATTCCATGCAGTAGTTTTACGCGTGATGCGCGATCAATTATACATTACAGATCCCCCCAAAAATATATTCATGTAAAATGTAGCCAAGACGAGAGCAAGACCACATTGCGTGCACTGTCAAAAAGTTATCAGATGTCATGGAGAGCCAAGCATATTACAATAGCAGCTTACATACCAAATATCAGCTTTCTAAGACTTCTGGAAGTACACTATAATTTTGATGATCAGTGAGTCAGTGTGTCAGTGACGAAATCGGAGGTTTTTACAAACTAATAAAATCCAAAGTATCAAAACTACAGTATTCAAACTTTGTATGTTTAATGTTTGTACTGATGTCACTCTATTTTATATAATTTTAACTGTTTAGCATCATGCAAACCAAAGTTATGAGGGTTCAAAAAAACGGCGAAACCTATCGAGAAAAGGTAGGCCCTTGCGCTTCGCTTGGCTCGTCTTGTCGGGAGCACGACCGTGCCCCCAGATAAAAATTTCACCCGTTTTCCCAACACTTCCTTTCACTGCTCTGCTCCTATTGATTGTAGCGTGATGAAAAGTATACTATAACCTGCCCAGGAGTATGAAGAATAATTGTACCAAGTTTCGTTAAAATCCGTCGAGTAGTTTTTGTTTCTATAACGAACATACAGGCAGAAAAAAAATCTTTACTGTGTCACTCACTACATTTCGTTATTCCATTTAGGTCAAGAGGACTGCTAAATTATAAACAATTTAATATAAAATAAATTGTTCACAAATTCTTCCTATTAAAGGAGGATGCGTCAAATTGGGTCTGAACGTGGGTTAACACCAATACGCAAGAGATATAATATTGTTTTTGTGATTACACATACCTAACGAAAAAAATAAAATAAAAAATTAAGTCAACCGGGCTCTTGTACAGTCAAGGCAAAAAGTTGAATATTATAGTAAAAGTTGTCTATTTTTATGCAAACAAAGGTGTTTTTAATTCGAGTAAAGTAAATATAAACCTTAATGTCACTATAGTGACTGAGTCTATCTATAAAAAGCGTTAATTAACCATTTTCATTCTGTAATGTGTGACGTACGCGCTGCGATAATAAACCGCATGCAGGGAAGGGTACATTCACCGAACATTTTGAAGGAGTATGTGGAGCAAAAGCGTCTTAATCGACAAAGGATTTCTTTCACTCGTATTGTAACAGTTTCTGATTGCATAAAATATTATACTTATAAAGAAATAAAACTTTTTGATGTGACTGCACAAAATCCCGGTTGGTTTTATTTTTTTTTTAATATTTTTCCCGTTAAGTATGTGTAATGATCTATTAGAAAAACAATATCTCATGTGTACTCGTATTGGTCCAACTCAAGTTCTAGCCTAACTCCCATAGTAAAATGCCCATTTGATTCTCCTTTGCTGTCGATGATTGTTAAAGTATACATGGACTGTGGCCAGACACGAATTAGGTAAGAAGGTAAGTGGTTGCTTTGCAACGTCTTGTTATACTTTCTTTATCGAGTTCAGTACAAGTAGCAGTGCGAGTATATTTTTCCGAGCCGCGACTTCCACCGGCTACATCCAAATGACTTTTCTTTAGGAGCTTGAGCTACTTACCGGCTTCCGAAACCCAAAGTTCTCTCTATCTTGAAACTGTATTTAAAAGTTGTGCACGTAGATGTAAATTTCTCTTTGAAATTTTTATACTATGCTAGTAATTTCTAATTCTCTTCCTAGGGATATTCAATCCTCTTCTAATAAATTCGCATTTAAGAGATCAATCTGTGACCTTTTCCTTAACGCTGTTTTAATCTGTCATCTTTTTGTTAAACCTATAGTTAATGTTTCTGTCTGAATGTATTTATGTATTATATATATATGTATGTATATCTATATTCTATTTATAAGTACATAATTATATTATAACTCTAAGTATCTTGTATGTATTTATTATTGTCTAAAATATATTATACTAGCTGTGCTCGCGACTTCGTCCGCGTGGAATAGTTATTTTTTTCCCGTTTTTTTTTACATTTTCCATTATTTCTTCGCTCCTAATAGTTGCAGTGTGATGTTATATAGCCTAAAGCCTTTCTCGATAAATGGTCTATTCAACACAAAAAGAATTTTTCAATTCGGACCAGTAGTTCCTGAGATTAGCGCGTTCAAACAAACAAACAAACAAACTCTTCAGCTTTATAATATTAGTTAAGATGTACCATAATGTGCATTACTTGTATATTGGTAGAAATACTTAAATAGCAGTTCGAATGCCTATTGCCTACTGCACCACATGTCATTATAGTTTTCTGGCTCGCCCAATGGTTGACTGGTAGAGAATGCCACACGGCATTAATTCCGCCATTTCTACCTTCTTTGTGCAATAAAGATTAAATAAATAAATAATTTTCTATTTATCAGCTACAGTTATTGTTACTACTACGGCTAATCAAGCGGGAAAATTAAATTTCTATAGAAGTGATAGGTAAATTTGGCTATGATAGAAGCACCTCGAGTTTGATGTTCTTAGAACTAATTTGATACAATTATGTATATGTTGCAGTCAAAACTCTTAACCAGTCAAAAGTACTATTGACTAGCAAAATCAGTTAAAAGTACTTTTGACTGAACAGGTTGGTCAAAAGTGGTTTGACTAAAAATATTGGTTATTAATACTTTTGACTGCAAATTTGCGGTCAAAAGTACTTTTAACTCATCTCTTGGTCAATAGTATTTTTAACTGCGAAAAAGCATCAGTCAAAAGTAATATTAACTCGTGTGAAATCATTTTATACTATGAGTAATAAACGATTTCACATCAGACCTGGTAAGTCTTGCTGCAGTCAAATCTTAAAACTCACCCAGCATATCTAGGTTGGGTTCTAGTCGAATTAGATTACAGGGGCCATTTTTGTTGACCTATCCGCAGCTTATGATACAGTCATTATAAGGAAACTGCTTCAGAAGGTGGCAGATATAACAGCGGACCAAAAATTTCTCAAAGTTCTTAGTGGGATGCTCCACTATCGTCGTTTTGCGGAGATGAGAAGATCAGATAGTGGTTACAGAAAAATGGCTTACCCCAGGGTAGCGTCCTTAGAAGAGTAGATGTAGCGCCCTCACGGTGTGGTGACGAAATGGCTGACCCATGTCCACGGGACAAATGGATGCTTCGGTCTGTACTGGAGTCTACTTCTATGCCGTCAGTGCGACAGTGGCTCGGAGGATACGGCAGCGCATACGCTTTGGCATTGCTCTCCCTTTTTAGGGTTCCGTAGCCAAAATGGCAAAAACGGGACCCTTATAGATTCGTCATGTCTATCTGTCTCTCTGTCTGTCCGTCCGTATGTCACAGCCAGTTTATTCCGAAAGTATAAGAGCTACATTATTGAAATTTGGTACGGAGATATATTATGTAAACCGCATTAGGATTTTAATATAAAAACAAAAAAAATCTAAAATTTTTGGGGTTCCCCATACATAGAACTGAAACTCAAAAAATGTTTTTTCATCAAACCTATACGTACGTGTGGGGTATTTATGGATAGGTATTTTAAAATGATGTTGAGGTTTCTAACATCATTTTTTTCTAAACTGATTAGTTTGCGTGAGAGACTCTTCCAAAGTAGTAAAATGATGTGGTGTCGCTCCAGAAGCTCGCGTGTCCGAACACCTGTCTGCACGAAAACTTGCTGACCGCCAGACATAGAGTGATCTCAAAGTTTTGGTCTCGAGAAGAAGAGAATAGGTATGAGTAATATTAAATTTATATGTGCGTTTGTCGTTATTTATATCGACCACCAATTTTAAGAGTTTCGACTGATACAAACAGTCAAAACCACTTTTGACGAAATAACTTAGTCAAAAGTACTTTTAACCAGCTCCATTGGGCAAACGTACTTTTAACTGTTATTTTAGTTAAAAGTATTATTGACCAAAGCATATGGTCAAAAGTACTTTTGACTGATTTTGCTAGTCAATAGTACTTTTGACTGGTTAAGGGTTCTGACTGCAACATATACAATATTTAAAAGAAAGTTACATTTACAATGTTAAGGCTATAGTACATAGACCAATAAGAGGCAATGGTTTTATTAATGTTAATAAAAGTTTATGGAATAATAAATAAATAACAAAAGCAATAGCTTTAGCTAGTAGGCTTAATTGAGGCTTAAAAAAGCTATAGCTATAATATATTTCTTGTTATTTGTGTTTATAATATGTTTATAGCAATTTATTATTACTTCTACTGTTGGCTTTGAAAAATGTAACAAACAAATAAAATCAATTATATACCTACTATACCTACGACTTATCTACGCGCTTAAATTTTCTATACTACCTACACACTACGCAAAATACATTTGATTGGAACACATTGCTTGGGCAATTACGTCATAGTGACTATACGAACAACAAAAATTTGTCGCCCAATGTCTTCGGGAACACGAGACAAATAGAAGGGGAAGAAATCCAAGTATCCTAGCCAATTTTACTGAAGTAAAACAGAATACTCGTAGTAAAACTATATAGAACAGTTACATTTTAGACTTTAATAAAGTAGCCATTTGGTTAGCCATCATCATCATCAACCTTTCGCAGTAAAATCGCTTAATAGGTTACCATAACGTGCCTATTGCTGAACTGCCAAAGTTGAAGTCCACATATCTTCTTCGATATCTATTACTTATAATAAATCTGTATAGAGTTCAATTCTGTACATTAAATATATTTTCAAAATAACTATCAGGGATCGACACTGATGCCAAAAATGCAATCCGTAAAATTTTTGTCTGTCTGTCTGTCCGTCTGTCTGTCTTTCTGTCTGTATGTTCGTTATGGAAACAAAAACTACTCAACGGATTTTAACGAAACTTGGTACAGCTATTTTTATACTCCTGGGCAGGTTATAGTGTACTTTTCATCACGCCACAATCAATAGGAGCAGAGCAGTGAAGGGAAGTGTTGGGAAAACGGGAGAAATCATTATCTGTATGTTTGAACGCGCATCACGCAAAAACTACCGCATGGAATTGAATGCGGTTTCCACCAATGTATTGCTAGAGGCCTAACTTAAAAATTAGGCACCATTTTATGGAAGTCCGTTATTTTTGAAACCCGATATCCATGCGTGCGACGCCGCTGGCACAGCTAGTAGTCAATACTTATGGAAGGGGGCTTTTTTTTATAAGAAGAGCTTTCAGGGTGACCTCACTCAACCTGATGGTAAGCGGTCGTGAGGTCCAAAAGTTAGGTCGACAGGCACAATAGAACAGACCCATTGCGCCTGTCGCCCTCACCCTGAAGGCCCATTGAGATAAAGAACCCAGGATTGTAAGAGGAAGGAAACACATGAGCTGGAAGGGCATTCCATGACTTAATGGCACGGGGCAAGAACGAGGAACTAAACCTCTTGGTGCGCGCCACCATCGTCTGGATGGTATGCGGATAACAACGCTGTCCAGCACGTGTTGTTCGGGAGTGGAAAGGAGAGGACGGAACGAGTTGGAATAACTCTTCGGAGCATTCCCCATTGTAAAGACGATAGAGAACACTAAGACTGGCAATGTCTCTGCGTAGCTGAAGAGGTTCCAGGTTTTTGGTCACCTCTTGATCCCCAACAATACGGATAGCACGTCGCTGCAACCTATCAAGAGCCTCCAACAGGTACTTAGCAGAACCGTCCCAGAGATGAGAGCAGTACTCCACACACGGACGAACCTGCGTCTTATATAAGACACAGAGCTGCGCCGGAGTAAAGAACCGTCTCACTCTGTTTAGGATTCCGAGTTTACGGGAAGCTGTTTTGATGACGCTCTCGATATAATCCCGCTGATTTAGGTTGCTACGAACATCGATGCCAAGGATGCTAAGACTATCCTGTATTGGTAAGGAGGTGCTCCGGAGAGTGGGATAGGATTGAAAAGGAGACACGTTGGCAGAAAATACGCACACCTGTGTTTTCTTGGCATTGAACTCGACGGGCTACTACAAAGTTGACGAATTCCTGTACCTATCACTCCACCTATCTCCTGGACGGTTGCTTCCAAGTGACTACTTTTTGCATTGTATAAGTTCTGAATCTTCCTTTGTATTATGTAATTTTATTCATACCTACCTATATGAATGAAGAAATTGTAAGATAAATGGCATTGAAAAGACTGTCGAGTTTTTTGCTGATTCTTTACATTAAAAGCTATATTCGGAATCCGGGGAGAGTAAGTAATTTTTAACTGTATATTTTGTACTTTATCTCAAGTCTAAATGAATAAAGATTATTTTTGGTTTGATTTGATAAGATACACTTTGCTTTTAAGGTGAACATCAGCGCTGAACTGAAAGCTATTTAATGTTTCTCTAACTGTAGGTATTTATGTATTACCTGACACAATTAAAAATGTGTTAAGTGTTAATATCTGTATAACTAAAAAGCAATAAATAACGTAACTACCTAATTATCTACTTAATACATATTATTATATTGTTAACTAAAATTATTTAAATATTTATAATTATCACTTATTTGAATTTGAATTTGAACGAGCCTTTCATACTAATTTTATGTGCGACCATTTTTAAGTGAGTAAGATTTTGAACCTGTCTTAGTTTTGCCAGCCGCATTCTTCTCAGAAACTAAACTAGAAGGTAAATATTATAGTAAATTCACACTACTCACATCATACATTACGAAGACTCCGCTTACTTTTTGAATTTACTACGTCGAAACTGTTCGTGGCAATTTTATTTATTTCGCCGAGCGCTCCCCTGATTACGGGAAGCCAATAAAAACAGTACCTAATTATATCGAAGGAAGATAGTAAAATGTTTGTTCCGATTGTTGATATTAAGTAGGTACCTACTTACTTTCTGTAAGAAGTGGATTTCCAATTTTGATCCTAATAAACAAACGTTGTATGGAGGTACCTACATATTTTCTGTAATACATATTATGTGATGATGTCTGATAGAAGAAAAACACTGGGCACTAAAACATTGCTTGAAAAATATAGATTCTAGATTCACCTATATGACTGGCTTGGGTGGCCCACAAAAATATATCAAGGACAAAATATATGAATTGAAGAAAAACACCTTCTGTTAAATTAAGTGCCTGATCTAGGGCCTAGCCATAGTACCTACTTATAAGTATTGTTATAATACCTACTATTACGAGTAGTTAATGTCTGTTTGTGATGCCAAATAGATTTTTAAAAAAGTCTTGTATACGAGCACCTACCTACGCTAAACGATAGCTCAACCAACACCCACGTCATTACCACATCATCATCATCAGCTTCCAAACGTCCACTGCTGGACATAGGCCTCCCACAATTGACAATTGTCATTGCCTTAGTCACACGCTTGACAGGCGGCTTGGTGAACGCAGTAGGTTTCATTTGTGCCAAGTAAACATTGCTGCTCGTTTCCTGATACTCCTTTACTCATCTTCTACGACACCCACGGAATAAGATGGGTGGTCCTATACTAAATCAGGAAACTACACGGATATTACGACTTGTTTATATTTTATACATATATAGATACAATGCATGTTCAGTTTTTTTTAAAAAGAAATCCACCAGATGGCACCACATAAGCCTTGGACCTGATCCAACTGTTACATTATTGGCTCATTTTTACATAACACTGACATTTCCATAGCAGCTGACTAATCACACGATAGCTGGACCGCAGGGCTACATAGCGCCATCTATTGGATATTTTATTTTGAAAAACCCTCAGTGTGTTACGTAGCCCTATGATTGAAGACGCAGCATCAGCAATTCAAGCGACGCTATGTCGGCGTTGAATGAACAACACACAAGAAACAATAAACAGACCGACCAGATCAAAGAAGGATTCATTGGAAGCGTGAGATGCAGCGTCAGCTGAACGCCTTCCTGGACACCAGATTCGTTTCTAACATCGAAGCGGTACCACGGTTAATTAGTCAGTAATATTAATTAGTAATACTCGTAATCATTTTGTTAAAATTATCTATCTTCTATAACTTCTATGATTCTATATTCTTCTATACTTATATAATATATCTAATAAATCTGTAGAGAGTTCAATTCTGTACATTAAATATATTTTTAAAATAACTATCAGGGGGTGATAAGTGATCGATACTGAAGCCAAAAATGCAATCAGTAAAATTTTTGTCTGTCTGTCAGTCTGTCTGTCTGTCTATCTGTCTGTCTGTCTGTCTGTATGTTCGTTATAGAAACAAAAACTACTGGATGGATTTTAACGAAACTTGGTACAATTATTCTTCATACTCCTGGGCAGGTTATAGTATACTTTTCATCACGCTACAATCAATAGGAGCAGTGAAGGGAAGTGTTGGGAAAACGAGAGAAGTTTTTACCTGTATGTTTGAACGCGCATCACGCGAAAACTACTTCATGGAATTGAATGCGGTTTTCACCAATGTATTGCTAGAGGTCTAACTTTTATGGACGTCCGTTATATTTTAAACCCGATATACACGCGCGCGACGCCGCCGGCACAGCTAGTTTTAAAAAAATTAGTTAAGTAAAGATGGCTTTTCTTTAGATCCTCCGACTGTGGCGTTCGTAATTAGTGAGCAAACATACCGAATATGCTCGTTTACACGAGTCCGGTTTCATGAAGCGCGTAATGTATGCCGTAGACGCGGAATACGCTAATATAAAACCGCCCTTATGTAATTTATCGAATCAACAAGCTGTGAATAGACGTGCGAGAAACATGAATTCGTCGTGCGTTTTATTGCTGATTCTGTAGATACAGGCTCCTGACAGAGGTCCAATAATAGATCATTCTCGTTTTTCGCACAACACGATTCATGTCTTTGGATCCCAGCAAATATTTATACCGATAATGCTAAGGTCACCGGAAAATAGCATGATTCGTAAGTTGATCAACTTCCAAGGTAGTTGATTAACTTTCGGAATATAACAAACGGTAGTTGAAATGTAATAATTAACGCAATGGATTTCAGTTAATTCACCAACTTACGGTACCTGGCAGTAGTTTAATAATTTCTGATTTTGACACAAGTAAAATCGTACTCAAATGGGCCAATCGTTGTTGAATGTAGGTAATATCTATGTATTTAACGGTGCACTATCACTTAATACACTGTTCCCTAATTGGTTGACGGGATTACACCACGTGAGTCATTGAACCAATCAACGTTCACCTCGCCTTCGTCGGATGATTTAACAGCAAGACTTGCCGGGTCTTGCCGTGTCAATTACTCAATTATCTGAGGGCACGGTCGTGCCCTCGCCAAGACGAGCCAAGCGAAGCGCAAGGGCACTACCTATCTTTTCTCGAAAGGTTTCGCCGTTTTTTTGAACCCTCATAACTTTGGTTTGAATGATGCTAAATAGTTAAAATTTTCAAGATATAATGCCATCAGTACACTTATTAAACATACAAAGTTTGAATACCGTAGCTTTGATACTTTGGTTTTTATTAATATGTAAAAACCTCCGATTTCGTCACTGACTGACTGACTGACTCACTGATCATCAAAATTATAGGGTACTTCCTGAAGTCTTAGAAAGCTGAAATTTGGTATGTAAGCTGCTATTAGTATACAAACAAAAGAAAAATTATAAAAGTTTAAACTTTACCCCCCCCAACCCCTAAAATTAGGGGATGGCAGTTTGTATGAAACAAAAAATTCTTAAGGTGGTTCCTAAAGGTCTAGAAAGCTGAAATTTTGTCTATTAGATGATGTTAGCAAATAAACAAGAGAAAAATTATAAAACTTTAATCTTTACCCCCCAACCCCTAACATTAAGGGGTGGCAATTCGTACGAAACATAAAATTCTTAGGGTAGGTACTTCTTGAAGTCTTAGAAAGCTGAAATTTGATATGTAAGCTGCTATTAGTATACAAGCTAGAGGAAAAATATAATATAACTTAACATCTTTGCCAAAATATGTGGCTTGGCCGTTGAGCTTTCGTAAGAACTATTGTGGAAACGAAAAAAAAATTACCCTCATTATTATGCGAAACGGCCATCCACATATTTTGGCAAAGATGTTAAGTTTGTGATTGTAGAATAATTGGGGGCGTGGCTAGAGTTGTAGTCAGCTTGGCCCCTTCATGACATCTGATAACTTTTTGACAGTGCACGCAATGTGATCTCGCCCTCGTCTTGGCTACATTTTACATGAAAATGTTTTTGGGGGGATTCAATTTACGGAAATTACCTAATCAATTTATCGGGGGGTGATTAGTGATCGATACTGATGCCAAAAATGCAATCAGTAAAATTTTTGTCTGTCTGTATGTCTGTACTATGTTCGTTAAAGAAACAAAAAGCTACTTGACGGATTTTTACGAAACTTGGTACGATTATTCTTCATACTCCTGGGCAGGTTATAGGTAGTATACTTTTTATCCACTCGAATGTCGGTGCGAATTTTTTACAATAATACTTACATGTCAGCCCGATCGGCGGGTAAGCGCGCGTTATGGGACCTTGCGCTAAGAACAATAATTGCAGCCGAATTACACCACGTATCCAGAAACTAAAATATGTGTTGGATAGCTAAAACTATACAGAACAGTACTGCTCATAAACATTTACAGTTAGTTTTAGTTGCAAATAAGAAAAAGAATGTTAAAGTCATGATATTAACTTTTTTCACTATTCAAAAATAAAATTAGAATTTGAAAGACGAAACTTTAAGAATATTCCATTTAAGATATATATAAATAATCTAGATTATATGCCCTTTCGATTGATATGCAACACTTAATATTCTATTGACTCTAAATTGTAAAATAATGATGATGATGACAAACACAACGCACAAACACTTGTCACAGACTGTTTTTCACTTTTTTTTTTCTGGCTCTCGGTCAATTGAATTTGGCCGTATTAGAGTTTGACAGATGCTTAGTGATGTAATGAAGCGCTTGACGTCTCGCATTTGCGACTTTAAACCGTAATATTCAAGCGAGAAGGTATAATTTCGAAGTGGCGAATATCCTACCCGCTGTCAGATATAATGCCACTAAAATGAGGAGATTGCGCTCACCGCAGTCACTCGAGTGGACAATTATTTTTTAGTAGTGATGGAAAGTGTTGGGAGAACGGGAGAAACTACTGCATGGAATTGAATGCGGTTTTCACCAATGTATTGCCAGAGGTCTAACTTAAAACTAAGAGACCATTTTATGGAAGTCCGTTATTTTTGAAACCCGATATTCACGCGTGCGACGCCGCTGGCACAGCTAGTGGACAATATGAGCTCTGAGAGATATACTGAATAATAACTTATCTACACAGGATAGGCCATTTGTGAGCACCGCCGGATGTTTATCAAATAATAGTAAAACACGTTCCTACGAGTATAAACGTCCAATCTTTTTTAACACTTACGCATAAGGTGTACTATTTTTTTTGTTCGGAATATTAGTTAGATAGAAACTCTACAACTCTCTATAATCTACTCTATACAATAAGTATAAAAACACAGACATTACAGGAAAACACATTACAAACAAAAACAAAGTACAATTTAGGCGGTTTTACGCTTACAGCGATCTCTTCCAGACAACCTTCAGGTAGAGGAAACCAGATTCAACAGAGATATTATGTAGGTACAGGAAAGTCATACTTTTTTGACGGGTGACACCACTTAGCTAAGCAGTTCTTGATCATTTGAAGACATGCTTCAATCATCTTGAAAAAATATGTAAATGATGATCGATAAAAGTCTTATCGTCATTATCAGCCTTAAGACATCTGGACATAGGCCTCCCCTCAATGAATCGTCATTTGAGGGGATTTCCTTTAATCAACACACTTGGTAGGCAGGTTGGTGACCGCAGTAGGTTTTATTTGTACCCAGGTAAACGCTGCTAGACGTTTCCTGATATTCCCTTGGTCGTATTTTATGACACCCACGGAATGAGATGGAATCTTTATCATCAGCCTATTGCAGTCCACTGCTGGACATAGGCCAATCCAGTTGTTCGCCACTTAGGGCAAACATCTGAAGGATATACCCTTAATCGCCACGCTAGGCAGGCGGGTTAGCGATCGCAGGGCGTAGCTTCTCGCTCCAGTGACGCTGATGTCCGTCATCGGTCTGTGGTATTTAGCTACGAGGAATAGTTTTATTCCTATGTTAATTGGATTAGTTGTATTTTTAGTTCGAGCTACTTGAAAGAAAAAAACGGTACCTTTATAAGATCACTTTATTGTCCGTCCATCTGTCTGTCAAGCAAGACCCTTTTTCTTTATATAAAATGGAATATAAAAAAAATAATTTAACTTCTGAGTTTTTATAAAGGTACGTTTATTTAATTTTGTAGGCAATTCAAACTATGTAAGTGCGGGTAGTAGGTACTTACACGGTCTTGTACTCATAATTATGACCACGACATTCAATCAATTGGCATTAGAACCTAGGTGTACGTACCTATTACCTACTTTAGAAGAGTTAGTATGTGCCCTATCGGAGCGAAAATCTCTAAAAAAATATCTTGGTACCGATAAGATTTACATCTGTCGCTTTACACTACGAGTACAGTTACAACTTAATTAATGGGACTTAAGACATAATGTACCTACCCTATAATAAATGTCGCACGGGAGTCCTGTTAATTAAGACTTCGTTAATATTTAAAACCCTTTTTTTCATAAGTATAACAAGAATTTTCCGTGACTGCCTTATAACCAGTCTATGCCTCTGACACGGTCTGACCTCTGGTCGAGGGTTCGATTCCCGCACAGTACAAACTTTTGTGTGCATGGAGAGAACAACAGAACATGTTTGTATGACTGGGTGTTTACTGTATATAATGTACTAGCTGTGCTCGCGACTTCGTCCGCGTGGAATAGTTATTTTTTTCCCCGTTTTTTTTTACATTTTCCATTATTTCTTCGCTCCTAATAGTTGCAGCGTGATGTTATATAGCCTAAAGCCTCCCTCCCCTCCCGATAAATGGTCTATTCAACACAAAAAGAATTTTTCAATTCGGACCAGTAGTTCCTAAGATTAGCGCGAGATTTATTTACAAAAAAAGTTATCATTTCTCTACTAAGTACCCATAGTACTAGCTTCAGTACAGTTTAATATGTTAATTGATTCAAAACATGTAGACCGTTAAAAGACGATAGAGAACACCTGTAAGTGTCCATTTGTAGAATCAAACGAGAATACGAATGCCCGTCTATCCCAATTCCTTCTCAATTTGAAGAAATTAGGCTGAAATCGGCTACGGTCGGCACAAAGCCGCAGGGGACAGTAACGTTAACGATTATTGTATGCAAGGTTGTGCCGGAGTGCTGCTAAGTTTACTTCTTTTTGCCGCATAAAAAAACTTTCTAAAGAGAGAATTCGTACCCTTGGTAAAATAACGCCACATCTGCAAAAAATCAACTTTACAGGAGAGAGGTTTAAAGATTGCGCGAGTGTATTTTAAGGATAACTTTTTAGCGTTTAATGTAAACTTCATACAATTTTGCTTGTATATTTAAGCGAATGAAACTAATTAAATGTGTAATATAACACATGCTTCTGATTTAATACATTATTTTTGAAGATCGTATGTCGGATGTGCACATGCGGCATTGTTTCACCAAGTCTTACTAACGTATGTGCACATCTAACATTGTTTTACGAAGCACCCCATGGTACATGTAACTATAGTTATGTCCTTTTTCTACAAAAAAATGTCAACAGTATTAGGTCGTTTTAATCAGGAAATTTCTTAGTTAATCTACACATTTCTGTTCTATTAACTTTCAAGACTAACATTACAACTTAATCCTGACTAACAAAGCACGTCTGGTTTTAAAATAACATACCTTATTCTAAAAAAACACGAAGGACTTGTGAGTTTGTATGTCTGGAACTAGTGGTCCGATTTATAAAAATCTTTCTCCAGTTTATTTATTATAATAAACCTTCAGGCCTGACAGGCCAAGGCATTGATTGCTTTTTTGTAAAATATAAATACAGTATTTTCATCTTACTCATAAATTTAAATCTTCATTAAGTATTAGAATAACATAATGCTATCACAGATGCAGATAACAGCCCTCGAAGCAAAGCACTTTAGGACTAAATCACTATTTGATTATAATATGCACTCTCCTTTCAATATAAAATTACATCCCAGCTTTGAAAACTCACCATCGACGTCAATTTTTAACATTCTACAAGAAGAAGTTAATGTGCCTAAGCATACTCTGAGCATTTTAGTTGTCGAGATTTTTGTAATGGCTAATTTTGTGCTAAACAGGAGTTTTAAAACACAACATCTCTTTCTCAAAAACGTATTGTCTCTAATAAAATATCGACAATATAAAACGAAAATACGTTAGTAAAACATTACGAGGACATTTGCTCAGGCCCATCAACGCTACTAGATACATCTCTAGCAGCTACATCTGTTATGCCAATTCCTTCAACAGACAACGAAAACAACACTCCAATGCCTTCCTCAGGTGATGAAAATGATCAAGACGTGGTGTCAGGTTATGCTGTAGTGAATGATAGCGACCAACCAACACGACTATGAAAATAGCACTACCGACGGTACAACCACAGCAAGCCTGAGAGGAGAGATAGGGCCGTCAAAGGCATTGAAGTAACAAATGTAGCTGCTATATCTGGCGGAATTATGATGATGATGGTCTCCACGACGTCCGTCGACGGTGAACCTTGTAATTCATTTGGAATTCCGTGGAAAATCGGAATCCAGACTCTTGTAAGGTTCATCTGCGCTTGAGTTTATTTCAAGTGGACAGACAGTTCCGGTGGACCAGTTTCCTGATACGACTGGTGGTAACTTGGAGATGCAGTGACAGGCCGCAGGTCATTATGTATAGATCCCGACTAGCGCCCTACAGGTTTGTCACGTTACCCTGTTATATCGCATGCAGTATCGACATAGGTTTTGTTAATAACGTTGATCGGCCCGGGATAATTATAATGAGATGTTAGTTGCCAGTGCCTTGTCCGTTTATCAGCAGAGTCACCACTTGCAGGTAAGGTTGGCTTGGGGGATTGGATGTTAAAGCCCCCTCAAACTCCAAATTATTCTGACGGAATTAAATTTGTGTCTGACAATGTTTTTAACGCATTTTTGTTTTATATTTTATTGTAATTTTATTAAAGGCAGCACATTTGTGTGAAAGTAGTTTCGTGTTAAAACTCATGCTGATCAATTATGTACAAAATTCGTCATTACAAAAATCTTCACAACTGAAATGTTCAGGAGATTCGAAGTTATATGATCTTCATCTTGCAAAATGTTCGAATTTGACGTCGGAGGGAGATGTTACGCCCTGCGATCGCCAACCCGCCTACCCAACGTGATGATTATGGGTCCAGATGTCTCCAGATGTTTGATGAAAGTGGCGAACAACTGGAGAGGCCTATGGCAGTGGACTGCGATAGACTGATGATGATGATGATGCTAGACAAGGGGTAGGCGGTATATTCTTCAAATCGACTTTATCAAAGATTTCCAGAGGCTACATGCCCGTAAACTCCAGAACTGCTTTCCAAACTGAAAATGACATATAAAATAGCCTTCGTTACGTACACAAGTACAGCACTTACCTGGGTTCAAATAAAATTTACTGCGATCACCAACCCGTCTACCAAGCATGTTGACTAAGACAAATCCGACAAAGAGAGGTAGAACAAAGCGAATCTTAGCTCGAATTGAGCCGCCCGTCCGGGGAAGGACCTCCACCCTATAGAATACCGCAGCCATATGACCTCCGGATCATGTTTCTGACGGTGAGTAGGGTTTCCGGAGCTCGTGGGGGGTTAGGATTGGGCCGGCATGGCGTTGGCAAATGACAGGTAACTGACCAGTTACTTGCCCTTTGTCACAGCGAATTGGGCTTCTCTTTCACTTCAAATCAGGCATAGTAAGCGGCGTAGGCGTAGGAAACCAATATGTAGAAGTACTATCAAAAATAATCCTCCCGAATGATAATTGTCTTGGACATGGAGCAGTGGAGTTCTGCAGGCTGATGTTGATTGTATATTTTAGCATTTTAAACACCCTCTTTCTTCTGCATATCAATGACATGTTGCCGCTTGGAAACATTCATTGTTATGCAGATGATAGTACGGTACACGGACGGTATTTTAGTCGGCCTAATGCGGGCAGATTGGAAATTGATGAGAGGCGAGAGAATCTTGTCCTTGAGCTCAATCGAGTTTTGGAACTTCTTGCGGAATGGGGTTCCAATAACTTGGTTGAGTTCAACGCCAAGAAAACTCAGGTTTGCGCGTTTTCATCAAAAACGTCCTCATTCCCTTCTTGTCCCACTTT
Organism: Conogethes punctiferalis; assembly: GCA_031163375.1. Lineage (NCBI taxonomy): Eukaryota > Metazoa > Arthropoda > Insecta > Lepidoptera > Crambidae > Conogethes > Conogethes punctiferalis. The sequence goes on along the minus strand of CM062077.1, from coordinate 18,816,210 downwards.
CCAGAGCACTCACCTACAACTGCGAGAAAGCTTAATTATGCTTGGCATGGGACTTCGCTGCGATCTGAACCAGAGGGACTACATCGAGAGCTTGATCAGTACTGCGTCTAAGAAGCTGGGGATCCTGAACAGAGTGCGTAGGTTCTTTTCGCCGGACGAGTTGTGTCTTTTATATAAGACGCAAGTTCGTTCCTGCGTGGAATATTGCTCGCATCTCTGGGATGGGTCTGCCAAATACCTTCTTGACGCTCTCGACAGAATGCAGCGAAGGGCTATTCGTATTATAGGCGATGAAAAGGTTACCGAGTCCTTAGAACCTCTTCAATTACGAAGAGATGTTGCGTCCTTGAGTGTTTTTTATCGCCTGTACCATGGTGAGTGCTCTGAAGAGTTGTTTTCCCTTGTCCCACCTTCCCTCTTCCGAAACAGAACCACACGTGCTGGCCTACGTTGTCATAGTTTCACCGTGGAAAACATCCCTTCGCGTACGAAAAAGTTCGGCAATTCCTATCTTTGCCGCGTCGTTAAAATGTGGAACTCATTGCCAGGACATGTGTTTCCTCCCTCCTTTGATATGGAATCCTTTAAGCGGGGCGTGAAGAAGCACCTTATGGGCCGGCATGGCGGCGGCAGCTGACAGGTGACCAATCGGTTGCTTGCCCGCTGTCGCAGTGACTTGGGCTTCTCTTTCGCTTTCCATCAGGCGCGGAGAAGCCATTATGCCGTGCTACTATAAAAAAAAAAAAAAAAAAAAAAAAAAACACCGAACTTACACTTACAGCCACAGATAACTACGAGTATAATGACTCAGTGGTAGCCCTGCCACTACACGACACGGCCGGCACTCCCCTGCCAAATTATTGCCTTTATGTGAGTGCCCGCCATGAGTTAAATTGATATTTCTAGAGTATTCCGCCAAATATTGCGTCTACGTAAGCAGGCATGTCTATTTATTACGTGTTTTTTACAGTAGCTAGGCATAATGGCTTGGCGATGGAAAAAACAGCGGGCAAGTAACAAGCCAATCATCTGTTAGTTGCCACCAACATGCCAGCCCGTAAGATGCCTCTTCACGACCCGTTTAAAAGATCCCATATCAAACGCATAGTAAATCTTCTTCTTCTATCTATCTTCTTCTATACTTATAATAAATCTGTAGAGAAGTCAATTCTGTACATGCAATATATTTCCAAAATAACTATCAGGGGGTGATTAGTGATCGATACTGATGCGAAAAATGCAATCAGTAAAATTTTTGTCTGTCTGTCTGTTCGTTATAGAAAAAAAACTACTGGACGGATTTTGACGAAACTTTTCACAATTATTCTTCATACTCCTGGCCAGGTTATAGTACTTTTCATCACGCTACGATCAATAGGAGCAGAGCAGTGATGGGAAGAGTTGGGAAAACGGGAGAAATTTTTATCTGTATGTTTGATCGCGCATCACGCGAAAACTTACTGCATGGAACTGAATGCGGTTTCCACCAATGTATTGCTAGAAGTCTAACTTAAAATTTAGGTACCATTTTATGGAAGTTAGTTATTTTTGAAACCCGATATCCACGCGTGCGACGCCGCCGGCACAGCTAGTAATTCATAAAAATGTTTTATTGAACCAAACATTTAACATTTACTTGAATAGCTGTTTTGCTTATCCGATGCAATGGCAGGGCGCCTTAATTAAACCTATACCTAAAAAGTCATCTCCAACATCTATGTCGGATTTGCGCCCAGTTAGTATTCTGCCGTGTTTGTCGAAGGTTCTGGAGAAGGTTGTGGCTGACCAAATACGAGCATTCCTTGAAAAACATAACCTGCTACCAGAAGAACAGTCTGGCTTTCGGAAGTCGCATAGCACATTTACAGCCCTGCTCCAAGTTGATGATGTTCTATGTGCTCAAGATAGGGGGGAAGGGACCTAACTTACTCTGCTCGACTTCTCCAGGGCCTTCGACTGCATTAATGTTCCTTTGCTGCTCTCAAAACTGCATTATTATGGTTTCTCTAATGATTCCATCAAATGGCTCCACAGTTATTTTGAACACAGAACTCAGCGGGTGGAAATAAGTGATGAGGGGGGTATTACTCGGTTATCAAGTCCTGAAAATGTCCACAGAGAAACTGCATCTGTACCACAAGGATCGATCCTTGGACCTCTCCTGTTCATCCTCTACATTGCGAATATTACGTCACAGATCCGACACTCTAAATACCGTAAATACGCTGACGACATACAAATATATCTTTTAAGCACACATTTGGCTTTGGAACGCCTCAATGAGGACTTGGACCGCATAGCCAATTGGGCAGAGTCAAACTGCATAGTGCTCAACGGCATGAAATCTCAATTTATATTATTAGGGTCTAAAGTTTAAGTAAAAAAAAATAAAGAAAAAGGAGTGGATGTAAGGATACGAGGAGAAAAGGTGGAGAGGGTAACAGAGGCGAAAAACTTAGGATTATTTATTGACGAAAACCTCCGGTTCGAGAAATATACGAGTATATGTAATATCGTTAAAAACTGTTTTTATCGCCTAAAAGTATTGTATCAAATAAGGGAGTACTTAAGTATTGACAATCGTATTAGATTGTGCGACTCACTAATCTTGTCTAAGTTTAACTACATGGATACTGTGTATGGCCTTCGAAAACTGTCACGTACCTACATCACAATTGATACAGAGGGTACAAAATGCTTGCACTCGGTTTTGTTTTAGCATACCGCCAAGGACACACGTCACACCATACATTAATAATGCCAACATCTTAAAAATGGCTACGCGCAGGAGTCTACATTTTGCAACACTGCTCTTTGGCATTGTTAAGTATGAAGTTCCGGCTTATTTGCTAAAAAAGTTGGTGTGGGCGCGGGAGGTGCACTCCAGGACGCGATGGTCCAGACACGCCCTCGTCCTGCCACCACACCGCACAGTGGCATTCAGGGGTATTTCAGATTTGCCGCCTCCAAGTGCTGTAACGACCTTCCACCGCCCATGCGTTGCCTGGAAACAATAGGGCAGTTTAAGAAAAAAAATGAAACTGCATCTGTTCCAAAAACAAAAAGCATTTAAATATTAGCTTAGTCAAAATTAGTTCTGATGGTAAACAGTCGACACCGCCCATGGACACCCGCAACATTTACATAAAATCAAAAAGAATACAAGAACTAAAATTAATTAAATGTGTACCTACCAAACAGGTCCCCGCTCAGCTGTGGTATTCTGATACCTTAGTAAATGGTACCTATCTGGTTTCGGATAAACAGTGGGTAATTACATTATGATTCATTATCAAAACAAAAAAAAGTCATTTTATAATGCACTCTTGCTCAAATTAACTTTATATAATGCATGATTAAGTGTTAGGTACAGTTGTCAGGTAATTATTTTATGTGTATGATGATGATGAGATAATTATATTATGTAGATTATTTATCTTATGACTGTTTTCACCTAAAAGTTAGTGTCGAGTATCTAAAATTCAAGCTTCATAAATTACTTTGACCCACAAATATCGGAATGGGCCATTGCCGTTGAAATGTTTTTGATGGAACAAAGTACCGCGAGCAATTGGCGATTCGTCGACGAATCGTCACATAAATAAGGCTTTAGCTCTTTAAATTTAAATTTACATACAGATTTAGACAGATTACCTATAGATGAATTATATTTGATCACCCACCTACTATAACAATTCTTAATGAACTGCCTATATGACATTTTATTACGTCAAGAATGCCTTTACGCATATACCAGCCAGGCAGGGCCCTAGGTACGGGACACCTGGGTTATGTGGGACTCACTCCTTCACGGAGAATACTCACTAAACCTGACGGTGGTCGGCTTCGAGCGCTCATCTGAGGAGGGTGGGGATGCCCGTCGGGATTCGTCTCAACCCCTCGTCAGCTCAGTAGCGCTGCGCCGCCGGGGTCGCTGATCAGAGTGCAAGGGAGCCCCCAGCGATGCGATAGGCTGATAATAGACCGACAAGGGTGTTTTGGCACATCAGACGAGTATGAGTTGTATGAATTGATCAGCATACGGGATGTAAGGGAGCGGCCTATCATCATTTCGCTCCCAACCAACTTCAGCTGCCCGTGGTGCATCCTGCCGAATAACAAACGAGGCGCTGGCAACCGACTGCAGGTGTCGGCATAACCATCTCAATTATAGGGGTAGCTAAATACCACAGACCGATAACGGGCAGCAGCGTCACCGGAGCGAGAAGTTTCGCCCTGCGATCGCCAACCGGCCTACCTAGCGTGGCGATTATGAATATATCCTCCAGACGTTTGCCCTAAGTAGCTAACAACTGGTGAGACCTATGTCCAGCAATGGACTGCATTTGGTTTTGTATATAGAAAATATTTTATATTCGTATTCCATATTCGGCTTCGAAAAATGGCTATATACTTACTAATCTTATTTAAACACGTGCTCGTTTCAAAAGATATTGCAGCGTACTTAGTCGGTGTGCTTAATCAGGCCCGTGATTACACGCAGAATAAAACAGAAAAGTTATCTTAGTTTTGTTTGTTGGAACTGCAAAGCGATATCTATCTATCTTCTTCTATACTTATAATTAATCTGTAGAGAGGTCAATTCTGTACATGAAATATATTTTCAAAATAACTATCAGGGGGTTATTAGTGATCGATACTGATGCCGAAAATACAATCAGTGAAATTTTTGTCTGTCTGTCTGTCTGTCAGTCTGTCTGTATGTTCGTTAAAGAAACAAAAACTACTCGACGGATTTTAACGACACTTGGTACAATTACTCTTCATACTCCTGGGCAGGTTATAGTATACTTTTCATCACGCTACAATCAAAAGGAGCAGAGCAGTGAAGGGAAGTGTTGGGAAAACGGGAGAAATTTTTATCTGTATGTTTGATCGCGCATCACGCGAAAAGTACTCCATGGAATTTAATGCAGTTTTCACCAATGTATTGCTAGAGGTCTAACTTAAATGTAAGGCACCATTTTATGGAAGTTCGTTGTTTTTTGAAACCCGATATCCACGCGTGCGACGCCGCTGGCACAGCTAGTTATAAAATAAGTATAAGTGGACACACTGTACAAGGTTTCAAGTTCCTATCTTCGCAAACAATTTGTTAACATCCATCTTACTCCCATAAGGGTGGGGGATTCAAAACAGTTTTATTGCGCTCGCCATGTTTGTTTTTTAAATTTTCTTTCTTACAGTTTTTCGTATTTTACATTATAAGTTTTGGATAAAATTTCAAAAATTTAGGACTTTCATACAAACTTCCCAATTTTTTTAGGTATGGAGTTTTTAAAAAGTCTTTCCCTAAGTAATTGGTCGGCTACGTTAAGTAGGTATGTAGGTTTGTGCCAAATGTATTTATTTTTTTTGACCAAGTGATTTTGGATGTGCTCGGCCGATCAGACTTGGATTCTTTTTTATTTGTATGTATAGATGAAAACGAGATAAAATATAGATAAGTTGATACTTACAGAACAGTTGGTATCAAAATAATACAACAGCCAAGTACTATCCAAATCTGATAGCGCGATAAACGCTTCTATATTTTTCAGCAATTTTCATGGACATATTCTACCATTATATTGGGAAATTTTAAAAGCTTAATGTAATATTCTAGGATTAAATTAAAATGTATTAGAGATACCTGCATAGGGCTTTGGATCACAGAATCTTAGGTTATCTGTCAATCTGTTTACCGTCACGGAATCGTCTGATTTATGGCACATTATGTCCGGAACATACCTATTATTATCAGGTGCGCTCGACCGAAATGGACACAGACAAATGATTTGTGTTACCTGTGCTCTGCTCAGTGATGATGGCCCAGTCATGTATTAAATACGTCTATAGATAATAATAATAATAAAATGTATTAAATTTATTTTAGACTAGCTGTGCCAGCGGCGTCGCACGCGTGGATATCGGGTTTCAAAAATAACGGACTTCCATAAAATGGTACCTAAATTTTAAGTAAGACTTCTAGCAATACATTGGTGAAAACCGCATTTAATTCCATGCAGTAGTTTTCGCGTGATGCCCGATCAAACATACAGATAAAAATTTCTCCCGTTTTCCCAACACTTCCCATCACTGCTCTGCTCCTTTTGATTGTAGCGTGATGAAAAGTATACTATAACCTGCCCAAGAGTATGAAGAATAATTGTAGCAAGTTTCGTCAAAATCCGTCCAGTAAGTAGTTTTTTTTTCTATAACGAACATACAGACAGATAGACAGACAAAAATTTTACTGATTGCATTTTTGGCATCAGTATCGATCACTAATCACCCCCTGATAGTTATTTTGAAAATATATTTCATGTACAGAATTGACTTCTCTACAGATTTATTATAAGTAAATAGAAATAGATAATAGATAGAAGAAGATAGATTTTGCATCTGCATTATAGCAACTGTGTTGTCAAATTCATCTCTACCAGCAATGCTTGTTAGATATGTCACCGTAAAATTAATTTGAGATTGTTAACCGTCGAAGGATTGTGAACTGTAACATAATGCTTACAGTAATTGTGACTGTAATCGATCGAAGTGAAATTCTTAAATTAAAATCTATTAGGTACGCGTTAAATTATCAACAGTTCCACTTTGATCGATCACAATCTACCGAAAAATAATACGTTAAATTGTTAGCATTTGTTACGGTTCACAATCCTTAGGCAGTTTACAATCTCGCAAGATGGATTATAATCTAACGGTATTTACAATTTCACGGTGACATATATATAGTACGAGTATGACAAGGTAGATTCTTATTCGAAGAATACGTTAGAGTGAATTTGTCACAATCGTAACGTACCTATCGTAATACCAACATTATAGACAGGTACATCGTGTGATCAACAATCACATTAGGGTTTCAGTAGAAGGATACCTCCAAGTAGAAACAAATACAAAAAACAATACCGACATCAATCTACCCACCTTTTGACAGGTACTGTTAAACTTCCCCAAAACAACTTTCGACTCACTGCCCGATGCTATTAATATATTGAGTTTTGGGCGCAGATAAGTTTTGACGTTGGTACAATTTACATTGATCAAATGCTTATTGCTCTCCTCCTCTTATATGGCGCTTCATGAGTTTATATACTTGGAAGCCTAGATACTGGTTATAAAGGCTCACTGTCACGTGAACTGTTTGTGCGATTACCTACATGAGACTAGAATACCTATAGTAGAATATACTGCTTCCATCTACTGGTTTCGTAAAATGTCCATTGCAAGTACATACATCTTGCAGGTATCATTGCTGTGATGACTGACGCAAGGTGATCACTAACTTTGCCATTATAAAAATGCAGCTGTGCCCGCGACTTCGGCGACGTGGAATAGTGTAGTAGGTACCATTTTTAATTATTTTACAGATAAGACGCAAGCGTATACTTAAACCTTGAATGTCAGATTTATTTATACCGAATGTTACGGTCTGGCCGTATGGCCAATCTCCTACCTACTTACTTTTTCATATTTACGTTTATCTTTTGTTTCTTCAGGCCTGTTCTTTGCCTATCGCTCGTGTTGTTGTGTTGCTTTTATTTTGTGTTTTAATTTAACGTAAATTTTATTATATTTTATTAATGTTTTATATTATATTTTAATTATGTACATTGAGCCCGGTTTTCTTCTCACTTTTCTTTTTAAAAGTAGCCATGTCTTTTCTCAGGCTCTAATTAAGTTCCACTTTCATCTGAAACGCCCTAGGGTAAATCAACTCAAAGCGATTCTCCAAAGGTTTTCATAGAAAAAAAAATCAAGATATGATAAATTTTATACTACTATTTTTTTATTTAATCTTCAGTTCATGCCTCATGAAGTGCCTGTGAAAAGAAATCTGTAAAGGCTTTACTTATTTTTTTAATACCTCTTTTTATAGCTAAAACGTCATCGCCAGGTGCTGAAAAATTATGGATCACCAAATAAATAAATAAAAATTAGTAGATTATAGCCATGGTAATGCGCTTTTAATTGAAACACAATGAAGTTAAGATCTTTGACTATTGTTTTTATTGGGAACATCTTAATATAGAAAATAAAAAAATATAAAAATTGTCACGGGTTTCTCACAATTACCTACCAGGAATGAGCGACAAACTGTCAATATTTTACGCCTATGTTAGCTTGTATCGTAAAAATTAAAGATTTTTCACATTGAAAATTGAGCCTTTGTATGTAAAAGTCGGTTATGATTTCATTTAACTTACTTAAAAAGGTGGACACTTAGACTTTACTTGGTTCTTTGTATTTGTGGTGTACGCTTAGGAAGGCACGTGCTTACGAGTGCCTATCAAGCATAAGTTTATATATGCAACCTACGCATTAAAATCAATGAGTAAAGGTAAACCTATCTTGGACCAGAGTCATACGGTTTACGACAAAGCAGAGGTACGAGAGAGGCTATATTGGCACTAAGATTGATGAAGACAGAAGAAGGGATCTGGAACTTAACACTTACATAGCTTTCATAGATTTAGAAAAAGCTTTTGATAAAATACTTAGATTGGAAAAAGATGTTGGACAGTTTAAAAGCAATCAAGATAGACTACAAAGACATTAGAATAATTTACGAATTGTACAAGGAACAAGAAACGATTGTTGAAATTGGAGAGGAGAAAGGAAAAGCTAGGATAAGACAAGGTGTATGTCTTCCAAGAGTTGTCCAATCGCACCGATCATTTTAAAAATATATTTATAGAGGGAGCAGTACAGAAGATATTAGAAACAGGAAAAGGAGGGTTGAAGATTAATGAACAAAATGTATTTTTTAGATTCACAGACAGCATAGCCGCAATAGCAGCAGATCAATTACAAGATTTGATAGATGAAATATTTTTATTGTAGAAAGATGAAATGGATAAAATATTCTAAGATTTGCCCTGCTCGCTGTGCGATGCAGCCATTGTGTCCACACATGTCGCATCCTAAATAAGGACGCGAATTTCATATAGCATGGGTAATTGGGTACAGTGACACCTGGGATTTTAAGTTTATAGTTATATGAATGAAAATTGAAGGTAAAAAATCCATTTTATATTTTACTAGCTTTTGCCCGCGACTTCGTCCGCGTGTTTAAATTTATACATACAAAAGTTTTTTCCCGCTAACTCCCGTTCCCGTAGGAATTTCTCAAAATACAGCCATAACTAAACTTTATATTTACTAAGGTACCTGCATGCCAAATTTCAAGCGTCTAACTTAAGCGGTTTAGATTTTTCATACAAAAGGATTTTCCCGCTAATTCCCGTTCCCGTGGGAATTTCGGGAATTCCTTTCTTAGTGCACCCCTACGGTACCTAAGCTACGTCCCTTCCAAATTTCAAGTGCCTACGTTTAGCCGTTTGGGCTGTGCGTTGATATGTCAGTCAGTCAGTCAGTCAGTCAGTTTCTCCTTTTATATATATAGATTATTTCATTGGACGGATATGAAGCGAGGATCGATTTTGGAGATAATTAAAAATTGAATGATTTAATAAAAAAGTATCATAGTAGTAGTATGTATAGTGGTTATAAATAATCATCAGATTAATTTGAGTTTGAAGAATCAATCTCGATTCTTTTGAATTACGATTAAACTATTTGAATGTCTCTATCCCAGTCATGTTATACAAGATTTTCGATTTTGCAACAACAGCCGATTACCTTTTATTATGAAACTAGCTGTGCCCGCGACTTCGTCCGCGTGGAATATAGAGTTTCATCCCCTATTTTATCCCCTTGGGGTAGAATTGATCAAAATCCTTTCTTAGCGGATGCCTACGTCATAACATCTACCTGCATGCCAAATTTCAGCCCAATCCGTCCAGTGGTTTGGGCTGTGCGTTGATAGATCACTATGTCAGTCAGTCACCTTTGAGTTTTATATATTCAGATTTAAATCTTCTATCTATCTATATCTTCTTCTATACATATAATAAAAACGTATTGAATCGCTGTCTGTACATGGAAGATATATGTGAAAAAATATTATGCGAGGCCTTTATCAATGCAATAGTACCCAAAACGATGATTTTTCGAGTTTTTGTCTGTTTGTCTGTGCGTTTGTGCACGCTAATCTCAGAAACTACTTATCCAATTAAGATACGGTTTTCACTAATATATTGCTTGAAGCTTCACTTAATATTTAGTGTTTGTTTCATGTTAATCGGTCCATAAATAAAAAAGTTACGCCAATTTAACCAATCTCGTCGAGCCCGCTGTATGTTTGCGCGGCTATACGAGTATAAAGCGCGCCGCGAGCCGCGCCGCTCCGCTGCCAGCTGCCAGGCACTAGGGGTGAGAGCCTTCCGCTCCCCCATCATCAACGGTGATGATGACAAAGCCATCTTGACCATCATCGTAGTCATTTAGAAAAAAGAAAAAAGGCGCCGCTGCCAGTAGCATTCAATTATTTTGTAGCGAACGCACGTACACTTGAGGCGCATTACCAGGGCCGTCTTAAGTATATTCGGCGCCGGGGTGCCGGACTCAACCTGCGCCCTCGTGGGGGGTTCGCCCGGGGACCTGGGCCGCGCCGCCCCGGCAGCGCCCCTGAGCAGGCGCCCCTGGGCGCCCTGCGCCCGGGTGCACCGCACCCCTTGCACCCCCTGATAGAGACGGCCCTGCGCATTACATTCGATAAAAACTTTAATTTATTAATATTTATACTAGCATAAGTAGGCATTATAGGCGCGCACGGGTGCAATAATACTATATGCATATATTATACATAATAAATTATAATATAATAAACCGTCCTCTTGAATCCCTCTATCTACTAAAAATCCGCATCAAAATACATTGCGTAGTTTTAAAGATCTAAGAATACATAAGGGTAGATAGACAACAAAAGCGACTTTGTTTTATACTATGTAGTATTATATTTTAAGGATTGTAAATACTTAACATTGTATGTATATCCTCCCTATCCTCTGCGACCCAACGGCCTTAGGGCCGTGTGTGAATGTAGGGCTGTGGCCCTGTGTAGTGGTGGCCGTGGGGCCAAGTAGGTGGGTGGCCGCGCCGTGCTCCGCGTGTCCCTCTAATTTAGTAGAGGGCACAGTGTGAGAACGGTCGCGGTCGTTGAAGTCAGCGGCGGAATGAACATCTTTTTCCGCCGCTGGGACCTGCGCCGTCGGACACCGGGGCGTCCGGCGCCCGACATGGGGTCCACTGGGAGGGGGCGTGCTTTGTGACCGAGCATGCTCCCGGTGCGCGCTCACGCGCACAGAGGGCGAGCCGTTGTGCGGCACACCGCCTTACCGGGGGAGCCGTGGTAGAGTCTCTTCCTGAGGATCCAGACTCCCCTGGGCTTGGCGGCGATGGTGGGTCACCGTGGGGTTTAGCGGGATAACTTGGCACCGCACACCGGTGTCTGCATCCCCGTTGTAGACACCGAAGGTCCGAAGGGATTCCCCGCGTAAAAAAAAAAGGAGGTCCCTTAACTAGAACTAGACTGAATAAATTAATAACCGACTTGGTATTACATGGATCTCACAACTTTTTACGGTAGAACAACTGAGTTGCGAGACTTGGTTTTTTTTTGACAAGTATTTTTTTTTTTTATTTATTAAACTTAAAATACACTACCCTTACAGACTATTCTAATGCGGTAGTATACCTAATCTTATCTACTTATAGCTAATTATGTACAATGTTACCCTTGTGAATTCACTCAGAGAACACGAGAAAATGTCTATAGCCTGTGCGACCGCGTTGATAGTGCGCAAGGCGCGCGTGAGCGGCGCTTCGGCCAGTAGGTTGGTGCGCGCGCGCGGCAGCGCCAGCAGCGGCGGCGCGCGCCGCCTCTCCGCGTACCGGTCCGGCACACTAAACCTAATCTGTTGAAGGAACTTTGTATTATTAGGTTTCCGTAGCCAAATGGCAAAAACGGGACCCTTATAGATTCGTCATGTCTGTCTGTCTGTCTGTCCGTCCGTATGTCACAGCCAGTTTATTCCGAAACTATAAGAGCTACATTATTGAAATTTGGTGCGTAGATGTATTCTGTTAACCGCATTATGATTTTAAAATGAAATCAGAAAAAAATTCAAAACTTTTGGGGTTCCCCATACATAGAACTGAAACTCAAAAAAATTTTGTTCATCAAACCTAAACGTGTGGGGTATCTATGGATAGGTATTTTAAAATGATGTTGAGGTTTCGAACATAATTTTTTTCTAAACTGAATAGTTTGCGCGAGAGACTCTTCCAAAGTGGTAAAATGAGTGTGTGTGTGTGTCCCCCCCCCCCCCCCCCCCGTAACTTCTAAAATATGGGCATGATAAAACTGAAAAAAATGATGTGTATTACTAGGGAAACTACTAACGAAAATTGGTTTGAATGAAATCTACACTGTAGTTTTTTTTTTAAACGTCATAAATCAAATTACCTAATTTTTTTCATTCAATCAGTGGTACGGAGCCCTACGTGCGCGAGTCCGACTCGCACTTGGCCGGTTTTTTATGGTAAATTATACCTGTTACCCACGACTTTGTTCGCGTCATTTTCTGTTATATATAGGTGTTATTTCAAAATTCTAATATCTTATAATGATGTTCATTAAAATTAAGTGATGTCAAAGACAATTTTGTTCACAATTAAATACTCTTAATCAACAACACATTTAAGTATTTATGTTATGACCTCGTGCGATCTGGAAACCCCGAATATCTTTATGCCAAATTAAAGGTTTCTACTTTTCACTACAGATTTATGGCTCGGGAGTTCCCAGATCTTCTAGACCGCCTCTGTCGGTGCACATACATAGCCACCGTTCGGTGGCATTCGCCGGTAGCTTTCGGTATCAAGCGACCAAGTGCTGGAATGACATTCCTCCACCAGTGAGAAACGCCAAATCAAAATTTTCATTCAAAAAACTAATGAAATCTAGATTATTGGATAGCGCAAGAAATGCATTGCGTTTGGTTACTTGAATGCCGAAAGCTCATATAGATATGGGACATTGAGGATACTGCGATATTTGTATATACTAATATTACATCTATTATTCACCGTTATGCACTTTAAATTTATATATTCTGTCTGTCCGTCTGTCTGTCTGTCTGTATGTATGTTCGTTATAGAAACAAAAACTACTCGACGGATTTTAACGAAACTTGGTACAATTAATCTTCATACTCCTGGGCAGGTTATAGTATACTTTTTTATCACGCTGCAATCAATAGGAGCAGAGCAGTGAAGGGAAGTGTTGGGAAAACGGGAGAAATTTTTATCTGTATGTTTGATGAACGCGCATCACGTACTGCACGCATACTGCATGGAATTGAATGCGGTTTTCGCCAATGTATTGCTAGAGGTCTAACTTAAAATTTAGGTGCCATTTTATGGAAGTCCGTTTTTTTTGAAACCCCGATATCCACGACGCCCCTGGCACAGCTACTTTTGAGAATATATTTCATGTACAGAATAGACCTCTCTACAGATTTATTATAAGTATTGATATAAATGAAATTGTTTGCTCTCGTGGCTGCATTAAACCATAATTTATTCAAGTTTCAAGACACCACCTAATCTCCACGATGAACATACTATGTCTTCGAATAATCCACCAGCGGGCATGGATTTAGAGCGGATTAACTACAGACAAAATGGTCTTATAAATAAACGCAGCGCAACCGTCTAAGTTCAAAACATCTCGCAATTACGAGTATACATAAGTGTGTACCTACCTACATACTAACTAGAAGATTTGTAACAAAAATTACGATGCTGAAATTTGACAATTGCTTATACATTTAACTAGTTGTGGTAGGAGGTTGGACATGACCCACTGATATTATTCATTTTTCAGAAAAACTGTAAGTATAACTGGCAAACTCAGTAGGTATCGTTTGTAATTCTAATGAAATACAAAGAGACGAGAGAGAGACTAGTCTAGACAGTTTAATACATTTAATTTTGGTTATAATACAAGATTAATTTCTTGACATTAACAGATTTTTTGTTTCATATTATTGAGATTGAGATAGGTACGTGAAGATAAAAACAATCTCTCCGAATCTTCAAGACAGCTTTGACAGATCTTAAAGCTGCTTGTTTAGACTAGTACGAAGCTTAGGCCTCGTTTAAGGACCAGTAGGGCTCACGCCCAAGCCACCGACAACAAACATACGCCGGAGAGTATGGAGGCGTTCAAAGAGAAGCGTTAGTTTTAAGCCTTGGATACACTAGGGAATTTTGTTTCGCAGCATGACGCGCAATACCTACTCAATGTAGGTACGTCATGCAGCAACGTTGCATAGTGTCCCGCAACACGTTCCGCAACATTGTTTGTGACGCGGGGCATGTTGCTTGCTCAAAAGCGAAAGCAAGCAACATGTTCCGCGTCACATACATGTGGTAGCTGTTGAGGAACATGTTCTGCAACATGATGCTCCATTTGACCACGTGGCTTTAGACGG